>JBBDGP010000408.1:6265000-6732500 GCA_037952835.1 Lithobates septentrionalis | reverse complement strand
CGCAGGGATTTATGGACTAAAAAGGCTACAAGACTGCAGTTGTCGCACTCTGCAAGTACAGTTGCTCCCCAGCTTAAAGTAAATGAGGTAAGGTAAAAAGGCTTTCATGTTGCAAGGAGTACACAATCACATGCAAGGGCAATTAATGAAAACACTTTGTGGCTTGCATATGATTTGATGATGGAAATCAGCAGAGCTTCTGCTCATTTACTAAAGCACTGGAGCAAATGCACTTGTAGAGTGCACATGCATTTTGCAAAGTGCAACATATATTTGCTTTTTAAAAATCAACACCACAGAACATTCTAGCAAATTATTAGGGGGGTGGGGGGGGGGGTTTGGTAAATCACGCAAATTGCTAATTATAAGCACACTATTTGGATTGAGTTTAGGTGGGGGGGTTGGGAAATCAAGCTAATTGCTAATTATAAGCACACTATTTGGATTGAGTTTAGGTGGGGGGGGGGTGTTGGGAAATCAAGCTAATTGCTAATTATAAGCACACTATTTGGATTGAGTTTAGGTGGGGGGGTTGGGAAATCAAGCTAATTGCTAATTATAAGCACACTATTTGGATTGAGTTTAGGTGGTGGTGGGGGGGGGGTTGGGAAATCAAGCTAATTGCTAATTATAAGCACACTATTTGGATTGAGTTTAGGTGGGGGGGGGGGTTGGGAAATCAAGCTAATTGCTAATTATAAGCACACTATTTGGATTGAGTTTAGGTGGGGGGGTTGGGAAATCAAGCTAATTGCTAATTATAAGCACACTATTTGGATTGAGTTTAGGTGGGGGGGGGGTTGGGAAATCAAGCTAATTGCTAATTATAAGCACACTATTTGGATTGAGTTTACGGGAAACAAAATACAATGCAGCTGACTAAATACATTCAAACTGAGTAGACTAGGTGGATATGTGCCCAGCATTGTATGCTGGGGAGGTTATTGAAGGCAAATATACATGCATGACAAAAAAGAACAGGAAAAAAATCCAGCATGTGTGAGGAGAAAAAGGGGACATTCACACTATATTGCAATGATGGTAAGTAGTGTTTGAGCTAAGAAATACATTACATTATCAAAGATTAAATAAAAGAACATGTGATGCTAATAAAAGAAAAAAATCTTACCTTAATATAGTCCTTCTGCAGGACCTGGATGATGGCAGAACAGGTCTCTGGGATAATGATCCCCAGAGCCTGGGGGGAGATGCCTGTCGAGAACTTGAGGTCCTGCAGGCTTCTCCCTGTCGCCAAGTACCGCAACGTGGCAACTAGCCTCTGCTCCGGAGTGATGGCTTGCCTCATGCAGGTATCCTGCCTGCTGATATAGGGGGTCAGCAAAGCCACCAAACGGTCAAAAACGGGGTCCGTCATCCAGAGAAAGTTCCTGAAATCCTCAGGATTATTCTCACGGATCTCACGGAGCAATGGCATGTGACAGAACTGGTCACGCTGGAGCAACCAATTCTTGGTCCATGAACTCCTCCTCGCCCTGTTCATGGACTGGTCTTGGTCTGAAGAATAAACTACAGCACCAAACACATACAATGCACGAGCTCGACGAAGAGTACGTACAGGTAACATGGCTTCAAAACGGTCGGCTGGTCAGAACGCACTTAACAGAACGCACTGAAGAACAGCAAGGCCTGTGAAGAGCGACCTGAAAATCAGGAACGAGCGGACAATAAAACAAAGATTTCTCAATGCCAACTGACCAAACGCACTGAAAAGCAGATACAAACCTCACAAGCACAGACTGAACAACAGTTAAAACGAACTGAAAAATACGAGTCTCACAAGCGCGAATCATCTCTCACCAAACTTCTACTAACACGAGATAAACACGAGATTAGCAGAAGGAGCCCAAAGGGTGTCGTACGGGCTATTGAACTTCCGTTTTATAGTCTCGCCGGACTTGGTGTACGTCACCGCGTACTAGGCTGTCGAACTTTTGTGTGGTCGTGTGTAGGCAAGTCCGTTCGTTAGAAAGTCTGCCGCAAGTCTGCCGAAAGTCCGCCGGAAAGGCTGTCGGACTTTTGTAGCTGAAAAGTCTGACCGTGTGTACGCCCCATAAGGGTAACTTTTTCTCCAGCTGGAGTTTAGCTTCAAAGTTTTCTTTAGTTAGCAGGTAATGGATGTAAAAAGTTAGACTATGAAAAGCTGGCTCATCCTTCTAAAGTTTATAGAACAATTACATAGCTTTAAAAATAAACCCTAGTGACAAATTGAATATATTGATTTGTTCTTTCAAAAATAACCATTGTACTGAACATTATCTTGAAAGAGATGTTATGAGCACATACAAGAAAAAATGACTGAAGATGTAAATTAAAAAAAACAAAAAAGTTCAGTTGTGTGTTCTTGAAGTATCTTGAGTGGTTCCTCCCACACAAACTATTACAGGTATAAAAAAAAGAAAACACACATTATGGTGCTTACAGGATGGATCGTCTTCAGCAAACATAAAAATAAATAACTACATACTTATGTGCTCTTAGTTCTGCTAGAAACACTCTACTCTTCATCACCTCTTTGAAAATTAGAGTTTCACAGCTTTTTAATGTTATTTTTATCCCTAATAATTGTATACACATACATAGGATGACTAATCAGGACATGAAGTGGAGGGCTAAGAGGAAAAAGCATTTTAAGCCACTCAGGACCTGCTCCAAGTCATTAAAGTGTATGCGTGGGCAAAAAGAAAAAAAGACCAAAAATATATTAATTACATCTCTGCTATAAATACACATTTCACTATTTGTATGTGCCTCTAACTTACTGTTGGGCTGACAGCATAGTGGCCTTTGCAGTCGTGACATTTCAACCAGCATGATCAGCCTGTTGGACTACAGGAACTCCACCTATTCCCCCATCCTTCTCTATCTTACTCCACATGCATGCATTGATTGCTTTCCAGTAGAGTTGGGTGAACCTTTCAGCCCGAGCATGAGTACGGGCCGAACATTGGCTGTTTGCCCGTTTGACGAACACTCAAATTATCGGGGCGTTCGACCATTTGTTTAGCCCGCCGAATGACCACAATGCACAGCATCGCTGCACAGTGCATTGGAAGCCCTGATTGGCTGAAGCAATAAAAGCTTTGCCCAATCAGGACACAGAGAACTGTCAGAGCTATTATTGGAGAAAGTAATGATGACTCTATCCAATCATGGCTCATTGCTCTTAGTTCCACCCCCTACTATAAAAATATTCTCACCATAGCGGCCACTTTCAGTGCGATATTGGCGTGGAGAGCGATAGAACAGGGCTTTGTTCAGTGCTGCTAGAGAGTTATGCCCCGTAAACATGGTATATTCCGACAGAAAATGTTTGATGGGAGCTTGTTTCGGAAATTCCGACCGTGTGTAGGCTCCATCGGACATCTTCCATCAGAATTTCCGTTACACAAAATTTGAGATCTAGATCTCAAATTTTCTGACAACAAAATCCGTTGTCCTAAATTCCTATTGTGTGTACACAATTACGACGCACCAAGTTCCACGCATGCTCGGAATCAATCAGGAGAGCCACACTGGCTATTGAACTTCCTTTTTCTTGGCTCATCGTACGTGTTGTATGTCACCGCGTTCTTGACGTTCCGAAATTCCAACAAGATTTGTGTGACCGTGTGTATGCAAGACAAGTTTGAGCCAACATCCGTCGGAAAAAATCCATGGATTTTGTTGTCGGAATGTCCGATCGTGTGTACGGGCATAAGTGTGCTATAGTGCTTCAATTGTCAGTGTAGAATATCAGTTTGTTGTGAACCTTGTGATAGTTCAGTGTGAGTGTAGTGTGACCATTCATTTTTACTTTAGTGTCAGTTTAATTTGTCAGGGCAGGTTTCCTGCAGTATATATCAGTGCATTACTGCACATTTAACGCAGTATATATCCGTGCGTTACTGCTCGTTTAATGCAGTATAAATCCGTACATTACTGCGCATTTAATACAGTACATATCAGTGTGTTACTGTACGTTTAACGCAGTATATATCAATGCGTTACTGCATGTTTAACGCATTATATATCTGTGCGTTACTGCACGTTTAACGCAGTACATATCAGTGCGTTACTGTACGTTTAATGCAGTATATATCAGTCTGTTACTGCATGTTTAATGCAGTATATATCCGTGCATTACTGGACGTTTAACTCAGTATATATCCGTGCGTTACTGTATGTTTAACGCAGTATAAATCAGTGCGTTACTGCACATTTAACGCAGTATATATCAATGCATTAGTGCACATTTAACACAGTATATATCAGTGCGTTACTGCATGTTTAACGTAGTATATATCACTATGTTACTGCAGTGGTTCTCAACCCTGTCCTTAGGTAAAATAGGTGTCCAAAATACCAAGCCATTGACTCTGATTTAAAGCACCTGTGCAAGATAAAGAAAAACCTGCAAACATGGCCTGTTGGGGGTTGAGAACCACTGCGTTACTGCATGTTTAACGCAGTATCTTTGAGTGCATTGCTGCATGTTTAATGCAGCATATATCAGTACGTTACTGCATGTTTAACGTAGTATATATCAGTACGTTACTGCGCATTTAACGTAGTATATATCAGTGAGTTACTGCACGCGCAGTATATATCAGTGCAACACTGTAAGTTTAACACAGTATAAAGTTTTGGGGTTTTTTGCATACATTTCATTTTTCTGATAATGCATCAGTTATTTCTAGTTCTTACTGATTTAAAATAAAACAGATATACCCTAAACTACGTATTTTAAACAGTAAATCCTTAAAGACAATGTATATATGTGCTTTATAAAAAATTGTTTCCAGCAAATAGTTTAATATAGAAACATGGAACAGGAGAGGACTGTTAAATAGTGATTATACAGGTTGAAATTAAAGGGTTAAGTAGTAAAAAAAAAAAAAAAAGAAGAGCATGTACTGGGTAATTAAGAGTTAACTCCCTGTACACACAATAAAAAAAAACTTTCCTCTGTCAGTTGCAGCTCTCTCTCACAAAACTGTCTGACAAGTAATGCAGGAGATAAGATAGCTACTGTGTTACTTGTTTGTTGTTGTTTTGGCTTAAAATGTTACATTGAACTCTCAAAGAGATTGTCAAAGTGATCATTCAGTGAGGAAGGCATCTGACTAGCTCCCAGTCATAGGATCTCACAGGCTGTGAACAGTCCCTGAGCAGGAGATTTGAAAAAATATGATAGTGGGGGGGGGGGGGGTCTTAGGGATGTTTGTAGGACGCCCAAGGTAGGCAACTGGAAATATAGATATAGATATATATTTATTATACAGTGCCTTGCAAAAGTATTCACCCCCTTGGCATTTTTCGTGTTTTGTTGCCACACATCCTGGAATTAAAGCAGGATTCCGGCCAGCTACATTTTTTTTTTAAGTCGGCAGCTACAAACACTGTAGCTGCTGACTTTAAATAAGTAGACTTACCTGTCCTGGGTGCCCGCGATGACGGCCGTCCGAGGCCGACCCGTTCCTCGGCTCTCGGGTCCCGGCAAGGCCATCCTAAGTAAGGGAAACAGGCAGTGGAGCATTGCGGCTTCACTGCCAGTTTCGTACTGCGCATGCGCGAGTGGCGCTTTGTGAATGGGACGCGATGTGTTGTGGGACACACACAGTTCCCATAACACACCGTGCCCCATTCCCCAGAAGACAACGCGGGGAGCAGAAGACTGAAGATCACCGCGGTGTAGGAAGAGGCAGATTAGGAAGACTGCCTAGCAACAGCCATTTAACGTAAGTAAAAAAAAAAAAGTTTCCTCCATTTTTTTTTAGGTATTTTTTTGTGCAATTTTTTTTTGTCGGGGTGGACCTCCACTTTAACATGGATTGTTTGAGGATTTGCATCATTTAATTTACAGAACATGCCCACAACTTTGAAGATTTTTTTTTTTCTTTTGGTGAAGCAAACAACAAATAGGACAAAATAACAGAAAAATTAATGTGTATAACTATTCACTCCCCTGAAGGCAATACTTTGTAGAGCCACCTTTTCCGGCTATCACAGCTCCAAGTCGCTATGGATAAGTCTCTATGAGCTTGCCACGTCTTACCAGTGGTGTCACTAGGGGGGGCAGAGAGGGCCCTGACCCCCCCAACATTATACTGTGCCCCCCAATTAAAAGGACTTATGATTTGTATTTGGGGTGGGTGCCCGTGGTCCCACACATTGCTCTGGCCACCGCTGGAATAAGTCAGTCTCTCCTGACAGCATCCCTGTCAGCTCCTGATTTCTCCCCCTCCCTCTACTCACTGACACTCTGTATAATACCAGCGGCTCTCGCACAGCCATGGCCGCCCGATCTACTTCCTCCCCCTGTATCCTCTTTGGCAGGGAGGAGAGCGAGTTCCAGGGGGTCCCAAGCCTCCCATGATCTCTGTGATCTCTGTGACAGCTTGAAAAAACAGACTGATTTCTCCCGTCCATAGGACAGAAGAATCAGCCTGTAAGGTCCAAGGCTGATCCGCGTGTCTATGATGACACTCTTACACAGCCCAGCCACCCCGCCCACCCTCACTCTCCTCATGGTAAGGGAGAGCAGAGAGGAATACAGCTCCTCCTCCTCCCACCTTTGTTCCTCCTGTGTCTTCCAGTCCTGCCCACACGATCCCCGGCGTGCAGTTATGCCTGAAAGAGAGGGGCTGTGTGGGCAGGAAATATGAAAATCAGCAGCTGCAGAAGATTCCTGGTTTTGTCAATGATTCCTGTCTGAGCCTGGATCCATGGGTGAGTGCACACTGCAGTACACTGTGATCAATGAGCTGTCCCTATCTCCCTTCTCTCCCCCATCTGTCTCCCCCCCCCCCCCCACCCTGTTCTTCCAGGACCTTCACAAAGTTTCAGTTAGGCTGGTAATAGACTGCATACGATTGACTGCATATCACATTGTCAAACAACAACAATTTATAATACATGTCACAAAATTACCATCCTTGTTGTTTGAGAATCTGATATGCAGTAAATCATTTGTTAAAGTGCACGCAGGCACAGTTAGTTTTTTTCTTTCGATATTCTTAATAACATAATTTTCATAAGGGTTATGTGCTTTTTGCTGTGTACATGTGCAGTAGTCAGTCGAGCATTGTGCCAGCCATACAATGTAATTTTCGTAAGTCATCGCTGATTTCTGGTGTGCGCATGTGCAGTGGGCGGTCGAGCATTGTGCAAGGCATATTCGTCTGTGTAACGACATCAGTCACTGAAGGCAGGTATGACATGTTGTGCATGTGCAGTGCAGGCAATTTGCCCATACAGCTGATTATACGTCACAGGAAGTGACGTGGGTTGCAGATTCTGAGAGGTTGAGCAGTTTGTCACAACACCAGTACAAATTTCTTTCCTGCAACCACAGATTGCAGGAAAGAAATGTGCATGATTCCACCATCAACACAGTCAGTGGTGACAGGGGACTCCCTCCCGCCCAGCAATTCTCCCGACAAACAGTGATTATCACTAGAGGCTATAGCGACCGCTAATGATAAACATAAGAGTATCCAGCAGGCTGGTTGTACCCAAGTCGATCGATCAACTTGGTACATTCAGCCTGCTCATTAATGGTTCAAATGTCAGCTAGTTCCTGATGAACCAGCCAATATTTAAACTATCTGTGGCTGGCCTTAGCTCTTAGGCAGACCATACATTGATCACTTTTTTTCATTCAACTATTAGGTTGAATGAAAAAAAAAAGTTCCAATTCCCCCATCTACACATTCCAGGTGGATGGGGGAATCCTCCCACTGTGGACCTGCGGCAGAACTACCAGGGTTGCTGTCCTGTCCCGGCTATTGACAGCGCTGGTCTCTGTCTCAATGGCAGGGATGGCAGCACATTAGGATATTAATCACAGGCAGCGAGACATTTCCCTGTTCGCAGCTGCACAGATCAGGAAATGTCTCACTGCCTGTGATTAGCGGTGTGCAGTGTTGGCTTCCTGGGGGGATCAGTCACGTGGGATTTCAAACATGCCCCGAGCCCATTTCTAATGGTTGTACACAGTTGAGCTCCCTGCAGGTTGCTCAGCAGCAGTGGCGCCTTCTCTGACATGCTGATTGGGATGCAATCCAGGTGATGCTCTTAGTCAAATCTAATGTTAAATATTATCAAAGCTCATACCTTAAGGGCATGGAGCCCACATGGCTGCTGAACATACAGTTGATTATTTATATTTACACACACAAACACATGGTAGATATATATGTGGTTGTACTCTTGATTCTAATAAATACTGTGTTTATTAGATCTGACTAAGAACATCACCTAGATCACAGCCCGATCGGTATGTCAACAGAAGGTTATACAGCATTACTGCTGATAGGTGACCAGCTGGGGGCTCAGCTCTCTACAACCAATAGTGCCAGTCTTCCCCTGCATGCACCCATAATGTCACCAGCACTAGGTCCTAATAGACTGCTGCCGCTGTTAAGGAGACAGACGCCAGACCAGCTGTCAATAGCAGGAGCAAGACAGCAAGAGGAGACTGGGAAACCCCACAGTGGCAGAAGGCCAGGGCCCGGTCGCAAGTGCTACCTTTGTAACCCTGGTAATTTTCCCACTGCTTTGGACCCTTATATTTTCCTGGTGTGCTGGTAACATATCTCTTGTTTTCTGCCACCCTGGGGGACCCCAATACAGTAACAAGGGGGCTCACTTCAGCACATGTGTAAAGGTCCCATTGCGGGATCGTAATAAAGGGCCCTGCAACAGAAGTAAAATTGCATTTTATAGTTGGCCCCTTACTTTTGTCCCTGTCCCCCCCCATGTGCCCCCCTAAATATGAAAGCTGGAGACACCACTGCATCTTACCACTGGGATTTTTGCCCATTCCTCCTTGCAAAACTCAAACATACACAAAGTTCCTTAAGCGCTAAAAACTCTCAGCCATATACGTGGGTATGCAGACCCTGGAGGATATGAAATGGCCTTGAGCCCAGTGCAGCTGCCAACCACTGGAGGAATGGATAACAAAAGACAAAAACCAAGAAGCAGCGCTCTATGGGTAAAGCACAAGTACTTGTAGACCTTTAGCTGAGCAAAAAGTTAATTTATTGCACTTCTGAGAAATAAGCAACAACTGTCAATAATAAAAACTTGCAGAGGTTGCAAAGGCAATCATAAAAGCATATAGATACTGATGTAAAGGAATGTTATTAATAAAAACGGTACTGTAACATCCGGGTGGGGAAGGGTCAACATCGACCGATCAGCTTGTGGGTTAAACATGAAAAAGGATGTATTAATCCATGTGGCTAGTGATGGAAGCCCGGTGACTGAAGGGGGATAGTTTTATCACAACCCTTTACCTCTGACTGGTGGTTAACTTCTGCTGGTGTCCAGATTGGAAACTGCAACGGCGGAGGACCCTTGTGAAAAGCAGTAAACTCTGTAGCTGGAACCCCGCTGAGCCGCAGGCAGTATGGTGTGGTGTCCACCGCTGAATGGGACCGGAAGAGCCGAACGAGCTGACTGAAACCGGGCGCACTGGATGATGTCAGTGTTGCGCCGGAAACTAAGATAAACAGGACTCCCATCTGTTGTGGTGGACCGCAAGCTCTGGGTTGCCAAGGCTTACATGTTTCGCGCGCATGCGCTTTTGTGAGTGAGCGGCAACGACAGAATTTAAGCACACTGAAAGGGGTGAGGAGGGGATGGAGATAACAAGCATGAAATGTGATGTTAACCCCTCACTCTGCCCTTTAACTTGAAATAAGAAATGCAGAATGCATGTAAATCTACTTGATTTACAAAACAATTGAAAGTAATAGTAATAAGCTGATATATTATGATATCTAAATCAGGGGAAAATCGTGGGTGCGTGTTATAGGCCGATCCCCGTTACTTTTTGTTCGGATCGGAGCGATCGCGGCTTTTGCCGCGATCGCCGCGGATATACACAGCCGTGTGTAAATTCAAATATGGCGCCGAGACTGCAGGGACTCGGCAGAGCGGAGATACACAAACCCGAGAGTCCTCGGCTTTTATCGGCGCCGCTCACAGTCCCACCCAGTCCCGCCATTGGACCTGTGTTATGTCCATCATAGGGCGGGACTGGGTGTGACTGTGAGCGACGCCGAAAAAAACCGAGGACTCTCGGGTATGTGTATCTCCGCTCCGCCGAGTCACTGCAGTCTCGGCATCATATTTGAATTTACACACGGCTGTGTATGTCAGCAGGGATCGCGGCGAGCACTGGGGCAAGGCTGCACTGGGCCAAGGCTGCACTGGGGCAAGGCTGCACTGGGGCAAAGCTGCACTGACATGGCTGCACTGGGGCAAAGCTGCACTGAAAAGGCTGCACTGGGGCAAAGCTGCACTGAAAAGGCTGCACTGGGGCAAAGCTGCACTGAAAAGGCTGCAATGGACACTGGGGCAAAAAAAAAAAAAAAATTGTATATATATATATATATATATATATATATATATATATATATATATATATATATATATATATACACAGTGGGGACGGAAAGTATTCAGACTCCCTTAAATGTTTCGCTCTTTGTTATATTGCCATTTGCTAAAATCATTTAAGTTCATTTTTTTCCTCATTAATGTACACACAGCACCCCATATTGACAGAAAAACACAGAATTGTTGACATTTTTGCAGATTTATTAAAAAAGAAAAACTGAAATATCACATGGTCCCAAGTATTCAGACCCTTTGCTTTGACACTCATATATTTAACTCAGGTGCTGTCCATTTCTTCTGATCATCCTTGAGATGGTTCTACACCTTCATTTGAGTCCAGCTGTGTTTGATTATACTGATTGGACTTGATTAGGAAAGCCACACACCTGTCTATATAAGACCTTACAGCTCACAGTGCATGTCAGAGCAAATGAGAATCATGAGGTCAAAGCCACAGTGATCTTTGGGTTCTTCTTTACCTCTCTCACCAAGGCTCTTCTCCCCCGATACGGACAGCCAGCTCTAGGAAGGGTTCTGGTCATCCCAAACGTCTTCCATTTAAGGATTATGGAGGCCACTGTGCTCTTAAGAAAGAACCTTAAGTGCAGCAGAATTTTTTTGTAACCTTGGCCAGATCTGTGCCTTGCCACAATTCTGTCTGAGCTCTTCAGGCAGTTCCTTTGACCTCATGATTCTCATTTGCTCTGACATGCACTGTGAGCTGTAAGGTCTTATATAGACAGGTGTGTGGCTTTCCTAATTCACGTTTACCACCTGACCCATCGCAGCTCATAAAATCAGAAACAGTCCATACTGCATTTTTCTCTTGCTTTTATTAAGTAACATGAACTGGGATAGGAGAAGGGTTTCTTTTGAGATGCTCTTTCGTTGCTTTGTAATCTTTTCTTTGCCTCTCATGCAAAGACCTAGCATCACTGCGGATAATAGGAAATCACTCTGATTTCTTCATCGGGGAAGATGGAAGTATATTTGATAGAGAATAATTGATAAAGAGTTATGCCGCGTACACACGGTCGGACTTTCCGGCATACTTGGTCCGGCGGACCAGAGTGTGCCGGACAATCCGCCCGTGTGTGGGCGGTGGCGGACTTTTCCGGCGGACTTCTTCCCAAAAGCCCGCCGGACCTAGATTTGAAGAAAGTTTTCAAATCTTTCCGTCGGACTCAGTTTCGGGCGGAAAGTCCGCTCGTGTGTGTGCTGGTCCGACGGAAAGCCCGCTCGTGTGTAGGCTGGTCCGACAGACCAAATACGACACGAGGGCAGGGTACTGCATCTCGCGCTCGCTGCAATAGGAAAAACAAATCTTCCTATTGCGGCGAGCGCGGGGCATACCAGGCCCTTAGGTCTGGTATGGATTATAAAGGGGAACCCCTACGCCGAAAAAACGGCGTGGGGCCCCCCCTAAAATCCATACCAGACCCCGATCCGAGCACGCAGCCTGGCCGGTCAGGAAAGGGGGTGGGGACGAGCGAGCGCCCCCCCCCTCCTGAACCGTACCAGGCCGCATGCCCTCAACATGGGGGTGGGTGCTTTGGGGGAGGGGGGCGCCTTACGGTGCCCCCCCACCACAAAGCACCTTGTCCCCATGTTGATGAGGACAAGGGCCTCTTCCCGACAACCCTGGCCGTTGGTTGTCGGGGTCTGCGGGCGGGGGCTTATCGGAATCTGGGAGCCCCCTTTAATAAGGGGGCCCCAGATCCCGGCCCCCCACCCTATGTAAATGAGTATGGGGTACATGGTACCCCTACCCATTTACCTAGGAAAAAAGTGTAAGTAATAAAACACACTACACAGGTTTTTAAAATATTTTATTAAACAGCTCCGGGGGGGGATCTTCCTCCGGCTTCGGGGGTCCCTCCGCTTCATCTTCTCCCGGCGTCCGGTTGGTTCTTCTCCGCTCTCCGGCCTCTTCTCCCGGTGTCCCAGGTCTTCGGCCGGCCCCTCCGCCGTCTTCATGTAGCTCTATTGCCAGCGGAGGTCCGGACTTCTGGGCTTCTTGTCTTCTTGTCTTCTCTTCTCTTCCCCCAGATGTTGACACGACGCTCTCTCCGGCTGGACTGGTCTCTGAGGGCTGCGTTGTGACTTATATAGGCGGAGACCCCGCCCCCATATGATGTCACAGTCCCTGGGCATGCTGGGACTGTGACGTTTTAGGGGGCGTGGTCGACCACGCCCCCTAAAACGTCACAGTCCCAGCATGCCCAGGGACTGTGACATCATATGGGGGCGGGGTCTCCGCCTATATAAGTCACAACGCAGCCCTCAGAGACCAGTCCAGCCGGAGAGAGCGTCGTGTCAACATCTGGGGGAAGAGAAGAGAAGACAAGAAGACAAGAAGCCCAGAAGTCCGGACCTCCGCTGGCAATAGAGCTACATGAAGACGGCGGAGGGGCCGGCCGAAGACCTGGGACACCGGGAGAAGAGGCCGGAGAGCGGAGAAGAACCAACCGGACGCCGGGAGAAGATGAAGCGGAGGGACCCCCGAAGCCGGAGGAAGATCCCCCCCACCGGAGCTGTTTAATAAAATATTTTAAAAACCTGTGTAGTGTGTTTTATTACTTACACTTTTTTCCTAGGTAAATGGGTAGGGGTACCATGTACCCCATACTCATTTACATAGGGTGGGGGGCCGGGATCTGGGGGCCCCCTTATTAAAGGGGGCTCCCAGATTCCGATAAGCCCCCGCCCGCAGACCCCGACAACCAACGGCCAGGGTTGTCGGGAAGAGGCCCTTGTCCTCATCAACATGGGGACAAGGTGCTTTGTGGTGGGGGGGCACCGTAAGGCGCCCCCCTCCCCCAAAGCACCCACCCCCCATGTTGAGGGCATGCGGCCTGGTACGGTTCAGGAGGGGGGGGGCGCTCGCTCGTCCCCACCCCCTTTCCTGACCGGCCAGGCTGCGTGCTCGGATCGGGGTCTGGTATGGATTTTAGGGGGGGCCCCACGCCGTTTTTTCGGCGTAGGGGTTCCCCTTTATAATCCATACCAGACCTAAGGGCCTGGTATGCCCCGCGACGGGGCTCGCAAGGTGTCAATCTCGCCGATAAAAGCGGCAAGATTGACATCCTCTTCTAGTCCCGTCGTACCTGAGTCACGTTCAAAATGAACGAACTTGTCCGTGTGTGGGCAAGTCCGTTCATTCTGAAAGTCCGCCGGAACTCCGGCGAAAGTCCGTCGGAAAGACGGGCGGACTTAGCCCGCCGGAAAGTCCCGGCGTGTGTGGGCAAGTCCGTCCGTTTTAAAGTCCGGCGCACCTGGCGGACAAAGTCCGTCGGAAAGTGTGCCGGACCAAGTAGGATAGAAAGTCCGACCGTGTGTACGCGGCATAACTCTTAATAACTTCTTCATCTGCAAAACTTTTCAAGAACAGTCTGTATCTCTATATGTGTACTTGCAGCTTTACCGCTACCTTTTTACCAATACTTCCCATCTGCATGGTACTTCCAAGTTGAGCTAAAGAAAAGTCACTCTGAATAACTCCTCCCGCTTGACTGATTGGAATCCCGGGGCATCATTGTTGAACCCAAAGTCACAGGCCACCACCGCCTGTCTCACTGACTTGCGTACCAACATCCCTCAGCCTCTGGCAGTACCCTTCCCTTGGGCTTTCACTCACGTGATCAATAGTCCATGTGCCACTCATAAACGTTCGATCGCCCAGTTTCCTTCCGCTTAGTTGCTACTTCTTCTGCAATGATTCTTTGTTCCCTTTCCGCTTTTCTGGCACGCTCCCTTCCCTGCAGGGGCGGCCAACGACACCAGCGACTACATTCTGTACGGTGTCATCTACTCCTCTACGGATGCCGGTTCCCCACCCTCCTCACAGGGGGGAACTCCGTTGGCTCCCCGGTCCACCAGGCTGACTTCTCTCCAAACTCGAACTCCGCACTCACCATGTGACCTGGCTTTTTATATGAGAGTCCCGCCTCCTGCCAAACAAATTAATGATTGGCCAGAACTCGCACACAAACTACCTGTCACTCAAATACCAAATAAACAAACAGGCCTGCTATAATGGTACAAGCCTGAAAGACAAAAACAGAACATTCCATAGCTCAACTTACCAACCAACCAAATTAACCTGTCCAACAGTCTGCGTTAAAAACAGGGGGTTAGTTATGCATTTGCAAACGCATGCATAAGCTGCAAGGCCTCTTCATGGCACCCTGTGTATGCTTGCAGTCCTAACACTACTGAATTTATAAGTGTCTCCACAATGGAAGCACATGCATTAAATGGATAGATGAGAGCAGGTGGGCTATCACATGAAAGACAAAAACAGAACATTCCATAGCTCAACTTACCAACCAGTCTGCTATGGAATGTTCTTTTTTTTTGTCTTTCATGTGATAGCCCTTCCATGTGCTCCTTGCTGTGAAGGCCAGTTATAGGTGGGGGCAGGGGCCATTTGTTTGTTTTTGATGTATATTGGTCCAGGGACACACTGTACACCTTTGCTGCCATTGTGCCCTTGCTGGGTGTCCAGTGTGCTCCTGTTCCTTTAAGGGGGTTTGGACTGCCTCCAGGCCCACCTGCTCTCATCTATCCATTTAATGCATGTGCTTCCATTGTGGAGACACTTATAAATTCAGTAGTGTTAGGACTGCAAGCATACACAGGGTGCCGTGAAGAGGCCTTGCAGCTTATGCATGCGTTTGCAAATGCGTGCTAACTAAACCCCTGTTTTTAACGCAGACTGTTGGACAGGTTAATTTGGTTGGTTCGCAGACTGGTTGGTAAGTTGAGCTATGGAATGTTCTGTTTTTGTCTTTCATGTGATAGCCCTTCCATGTGCTCTTTGCTGTGAAGGCCAGTTATAGGTGGGGGCAGGGGCCATTTGTTTGTTTTTCTGGTACAATGTTTTTATTGAAATATAAAAGGGAAAAACCCCAGATAATGAGTTCCCACGCAGGGGATATGTACAGAAACATAAAAAAAAGGTTTACATAAAAGCACATAATGAACATTTTTAAGTGCATTATATCAATCTGACATTGACCCGTCAGCCAGGGCCGGCGGTCAGTGCGTTATGCCTAAGCCGTAAGGCCCAGGGGCTAAGGCGGACAAAAGTGAGCGGAGTTATCCGCAAAACAGGGTAGGGGGAGACAAACAAGCATGAGAAGGGAGGAAAGAAGAGAGAAGAAAAAAAAAAAAGGGGGGGAAGAAGGGAGAAAAAGAACACATGTACAACAACAGAGGGGGAAGGAGGAGGAAATATATGAGTAGAACAGGGAGCGGCGGGCGAGAGGCCCAGAAAAAGAAGGGAAGGGAGGGGGGAAAAGAGGTCCCTCAGGCTGGAGGCTAGTTCAAATTGGACCTACAGACCTAGACTAGTCGGATTTAGATTGGGGAGTGTGCATTTGTTTGTTTTTGATGTATATTGGTCCAGGGACACACTGTGTACACCTTTGCTGCCATTGTGCCCTTGCTGGGTGTCCAGTGAGCTCCTGTTCTTTTAAAGGGGATTGGGCTGCCTCCAGGCCCACCTGCTCTCATCTATCCATTTAATGCATGTGCTTCCATTGTGGAGACACTTTTAAATTCAGTAGTGTTAGGACTGCAAGCATACACAGGGTGCCGTGAAGAGGCCTTGCAGCTTATGCATGCGTTTGCAAATGCGTGCTAACTAAACCTCTGTTTTTAACGCAGACTGTTGGACAGGTTAATTTGGTTGGTTTGCAGACTGGTTGGTAAGTTGAGCTATGGAATGTTCTGTTTTTGTCTTTCATGTGATAGCCCTTCCATGTGCTCCTTGCTGTGAAGGCCAGTTATAGGTGGGGGCAGGGGCCATTTGTTTGTTTATAATGGTACAAGCCTGCCTAAATTTACCTGGAATTGTAAGCTAGCAAAGAGGTCACCTACATAAAAGTAGGTGCCCGCTACATACAATAGGCAACAAAGGAGGAAAACAAGTCTGGGCCACCACTCCAAATGAGCAAAACATTGTCAATGTAACGACCATAAAAGATGATGTGCTCAGAGAAGGGGTTGCCGGCCCAGACATGCATCTCCTCCCAGTACTCCATAGTGAGATTAGCATACACTGGGGCAAAGTTAGCCCCCATAGCTGTTCCCTTGCATTGGAGATAAAACTTATCCAAAAAAGTGAAATAGTTGTGCCGTAAGCAAAAAATATATGCTTTTAAGCAAAAACTCAAATTGGTTAGAATTCATCTCTCCGTTTTTAGTGAGAATGTATTGTACAGCACTAATTCCAACCTCGTGGGGTATTGATGTGTACAATGAGGCAACATCCAAAGAGGCCCACAGGTATCCATCCTGCCAGGATTAGTCTTGTAAAATGTCGATGACATGGCTAGAGTCTTTGATATATGATGACAATTGGCAGACTATGGGCTGTAATAAATGGTCTATATAAAATGACAAGCCACTGGTGCAGCTGTTGGTACTGGCAACAATCGGCCTACCTGGATGGTCCACCAAGGATTTATGCACCTTGGGGAGGTGGTAAAAATAGGGGGTGCTGCACGCTTTCACCGCTTCTCATTCTTGTTTAGCACACCCTCACTACAGGTTGCTTCAACCAGCGTAATTAGCTCCAACTGGTAATGAGGAAGGGGGTTGGAAGGAAGTTTTAAATAAGTAACAGTATCGGCTAATAGCGGATAGGCCTCTCAGAAGTAGTCTGATTTGTTTTGAACAACCAGGCTGCCTCCTTTGTCTGCCTGTCTTACTGTAATGTCTTTATTGGATGTTAGGTCTTTCAGGGCTTGTCGTTCAGCTATACTAAGATTACAGGGACTCTGCTTTGCCAAGGTATCACACAACTCTACAAAATCTTTATAAAGAGCTTAGTAGAATGTGTCAATGTGTGGGCCTTTGGACTGTGTGAGGTTGAATATGGACGGGGGTTTAAAGCTAGAGTGTTTGATATCTGGCTCTAGGAATGGACTTAGGGTTTGGCTTTCTATATTTCCCTCGCACCATAGATCCTCTAAGACCTACAAGATGTCATCTTGGGATTGGGAAGTGGCCTCATCATCATTGGCCCCTGGTTTCGGGTTCTTTGTGACCTGACACTTAGCATAGTGTCATTTTAAAGTGAGGGAACAAATACATTTATTTAGATCTTTGAAAAGGCCAAATTTGTTGGGCCCCATAGAGGGAGAAAAGCTGAGACCCTTTTTCAATAAAAGTAATTCAGCCGATGTAAGGATATGTGAGGACAGATTATAAATATTGACAGTACTATTTTCTAGATGGTGTCTATCCCCTCCTTTTTGTTTAACCTTGGATTGTAGTCCTCCCCTTCTATCTCGTTGATAAAAAAAGGGGGGATGTGGGACTTTAAATGAGGCAATTGACTTGTGGAGGGTAGAGTATATAGTAATCATTTTTTATTTGTAACAATAGTAAAAAAGTATTTTCATATGTATACATGCACAATGGCATAAACATAATGGATACATATACATTAGCTTGGCAGCACATAAAAGATAGTAAATGTTGATAAATATAATACAAGGTGTTACATATTAGCAGGCATTAGTACATCACATGCAAAAGAGCTGCTATAAGATAGGTACACATTGATAATTGCATAGTACTCCATGAATCCTGGATGTATAAAAGTATATATGGGCCAGTGAATAAGTAATGAGCCAGACTTGTCTGAGCAACCCATGGAAACTCCGTTTCATGGCTATATGCCATTCATCAGGAGTTGGGTACAGAAGTAAACTGTAAATATAAATAAATATGTAATATTAGTAAATATGTTCTACCCCTTTAAAGGGAGAAAAGACCTCATGGGGAGAAATAGATCTGTACTCACAGGTCGGCTATAGCACTGTGCTTGGCTAGCATTGAGGAGGATGTGACCCCAAATGGTTGTCTATTCTGGAGCTGAGGCAAGGAACCCCACCCCAGCCAAGAAAACCTCCACATAGCGTGCCCGATTGCTGCGACACATTCCACATGTGCGGGGATGATTGAAAGTATGGTGTTCTGAAAGAAAATGTATGAAAAGGAGAAATATATGTGTAAAAGTGGTGAAAAAAGTAAAAAAATGTGAAAAGTGAAAAAACATGAGTGTTTGAGAAAAAAAAAATTGTGTGGGGGGCTTGGTGTTGGGGTCCTTACCTTGACACAAGCCCAGTCCATGAACAGGGAGGGGAGGAGTTCATGGACCAAGAATTGGTTGCTCCAGCGTGACCAGTTCTGTCATATGCCTTTGCTCCATGAGATCCGTGAGAATAATCCTGATGATTTCAGGAATTTTCTCCGGATGACGGACCCCGTATTTCACCATTTGTTGGCTTTGCGGACCCCCTATATTAGCAGGCAGGATACCTGCATGAGGCAAGCCATCACTCCGGAGCAGAGGTTAGTCGCCACCCTGCGGTACTTGGCGACGGGGAGAAGCCTGCAGGACCTCAAGTTCTCAACAGGCATCTCCCCCCAGGCTCTGGGGATCATTATCCCAGAGACCTGTTCTGCCATCATCCAGGTCCTGCAGAAGGAGTATAATAAGGTAAGATTTTTATCCTTTAACATCACATTTTATTGTATTTAATGTTTGATAATATATTGTATTTCATACCATGATTGTAATATGCTATGAATATCCCCTTTGTCCTCATGCATGCTGGATTTTTATGTAATTATTTTTTTTGTCCTTCATACATATTTGCCTTCACTTACCTCCCCAGCATGGTCTCCTGGCCCTATATTCACCTCATGTAGTCAGCTCCATAGTAGTGCTTTACCCTAAATACCCCCTAAAATGTGTAAAAATGTGATTTGTGCTTTAAATTCAGGCAGAGTGCCAGAGGCTTTATTTTTTGGGTCCCCAAATCATTTTGAACCCTCCCTCCCCCCAACTGCTAAGTCAGCTGATACCAATTCTCTATCTATCCTCAATCATCCATCTGATGACTTTGCCAAACCCATACACACTATACCCATCTCTTTTGTGGTCAGATGTATGGGTGAATTCCCCAAAGCAAGTAGTGCAAGGGCCTGCCTGTATACTTTCAAATGGTACTATTTCAAGTTTTTGTATACTATTATTTTCTTGATAGGTAATAGTAGAATGTCTAAATGTGCTAAAATGAGTACAGTGTGTATTTATATCTTTGTATTATGACACTTCTTACCTGTCCAGTGGGCTGTCAATAGTGTAAGTAAGGAGGGGCTGGCCAAAGTAATACACATTGTTTAGGCATTCATCTCTCAATGAAGTGTATGTATGTGGGCATGGGGAAGAATGGCCGGATGTCCGATGGTGGAGTCATCGCCCAGTTCTTTGCCATGAGGTGCCATGTTGAACTTCCAGTGACCAGTATGAGAAAATGAGAGCGATAACACCAAATTTAACACACCTGCTCCCCATTCATACCTGAGACCTTGTAACACTAACGAGTCACATGACACCAGGGAGGGAAAATGGCTAAATGGGCTCAATTTGGACATTTTCACATAGGGGTGTACTAACTTTTGTTGCCAGTGGTTAAGAAATTAATGGCTGTGTGTTGAGTTATTTTGAGGGGACAGCAAATTTACACTGTTATACAAGCTGTACACTCACTACTTTACATTGTAGCAAAGTGTCATTTATTCAGTGTTGTCACATGAAAAGATATAATAAAATATTTACAAAAATGTGAGGGTGTACTCACTTTTGTGAGATACTGTATATACACACACATACATATAGACACACACACACATACACGCTACTGTGCAAAAGTTAGGCATGAAAGTTAGGTGTGAAAAGAAAAGATAATTTCACACAAGCGGAACGATGGGGCCTGCCTGTCGGACCTTCCATTCTCCTCTATGAAGCGACGGGTGTAAACGGACATGTGACACTTTGCACCCGCCTACATCCAATTCGATCTGCTAAAAACAGACAGATAGGGATCTTCCATCTAGCAGATTGGATTGGATGGCAGTTGGGTGTAAATAGACAGGTGGTCCGTTTGCATCCAACTGCCCATAGAGGATATGGAGCGGAGCAGGCATGGACTAGCGGACAGACAGAGGCTGCCCCGTGTGGGGGGGGGGGGATAGAATGCTTTCAGAAATATAAGTGTTAATAGTTCATTTTTTTTATCAATGAACAAAATGGAAAGTAAATGAACAGAAGGGAAATCCAAATCGAAATCAATATTTAGTGTGACCACCCTTTGCCTTGAAAACAGCATTAATTCTTCTAGGTATACTTGCACACAGTTTTTGAAGGAACTCGGCAGGTAGGTTGTTCCAAACACCTTGGAGGACTAACCACAGATCTGTGGATGTAGGCTGCCTTATATCCGTCTGTCTCTTCAGGTAATCTCAGACGGACTCAATGATATTGAGATCAGGGCTCTGTGGAGGCCAGACAATCACTTCCAGGGCTCCTTGTTCTTCTTTACTCTGTAGATAGGCTGATCACAAACTGTGGGAGGGATCATGGAGCTCCAGCATATGTCTGGATATGGAGGGGAGATCCAATGATGAGTCTGTGTAAGGCAGCAGTGCGGGTGGGGGGAGACCCAAAACACTGTTTGTATAAGGCAGCAGTGTGACCCAGCAAGAGAGGGGCAGAGAGCCAGAGCTTTGTGTGTATAAGGCATGTAAAATTTATGTTAGTGTTTCAAAATTGTTTGTTTAGTGGTCCATGAGGTACGAAAGGTTGGCGACCACTGGTCTAAAGCAAAATTCATGCTGTTGCTCTAGCAATAGTGCTACATAGTGCACTTCTATTTCCTGCCCTCCTCGGTTTTTAGCTGAAACAGACCAAAGACGATACAGGCAGGGGGGTTACAGAGAAGGTCTAAAGCAAGACTCGCTTGCCAACTTGGTGGCAGGGAGATGAGTGATGTTTAAGTGGAACTAAGCTCTCCTAATGTTTTGGGAAACAGTTAAATTGATGGGTTTTGTTGCTCTTTAACCTCCCTGGCGGTATGATTATTTCAGATTTTTGCGTCTTAAAGGGGTACAATTATTTTGCATAGAAATTTGGCGTTTTATATTGTAGGTCTGTAATTCTTAGCAAAAACACACTTAGATCTGTCCACCAAGAGTCTAGTAGATATCCCGGGTATGATGAAGTTTGAAACACAAAATCATAAATTATAATATAATAAACAAATAAATATAAATAATTAAAAAAAAAAAAAATAATAATAAAATAAATTTCCCCACGATTCACTATCGCTCAATTCTGCAAGTGTTCTAATTTACTATTGCTGTTTTCTAGCTGGTCTAAAGCCACTTTTGATGTAAAGGGACACTTTTTGGTTGCTATGGACAATCTCAGGTTTCCAGGCAGAAAGAACAGTGTATGTAATATAAAACTGCATGCAGGGCATGGGCCAAAGCACTGGGGACAAAAGGGAAGTGAAATGATTTCATACAGCACTGTAATCTGTAAGATTACAGTACTGTATGTGTTATGATTATTACATTTTTTTGAATTTGCCACCAGGCTCCGCCCCCGTGCGTCGCGACGCTCACAGGGAATGGAGCCTGGCACGGAGAGGCTTCGGGCAGAGGACAGAGCCCGCAGACAGCACGGCGGGACATCGCAGGATCCTGGGGACAAGGTAAGTAACCTGCACCAGGATCCTGAGATGTAATCCCGAGTGTGGCTCGGGGTTACTGCTAATGGTGCTGAAATTTAACCCCAAGCCACACTCGGGAATACCGTCAGGGAGGTTAACACTCCAGCTTCACCATGATCTTCTTTTCAAAGGAAGGAAAATGCACATAGTTGGATCAGTCCACTTCCAGTGGGGATATCCAAGCATCTGCATTTTTCTGTGCAGTTGTGACATCCATAACTGGTGCTGCTGAATTTTACAATTGTTTTATGCTAAGAAGAATGTTTTAGTTATACAGTGTACACATTGAGAAGCCAAAACCCACCTTCAGCCCTATTTTAAAAGTTGCTGGAGGACCCATGTCATTCTTAGACCCCTTTCACACTGGGGTGGTGTGGGCGATAGCGGTAAAGAAGCGCTAATTTTAGTGGCGCTTTAACGCTGTACAAGCGGCACTTTTTGGCTGCTAGCGGGGCACTTTTAACCCCCGCTAGCGGCCAAAGAAAGGGTTAATAGTGGGCAGGGGCGGTGGAGGAGCAGTGTATACACACATTCCACTTTAACTTTTTTTAATACAGTTAGTAAAAGTATCAAAAACACAGCTTTTGAATAACATTTTTCAATCATTTTCTGTTTTTCTCATAAGTCTGTAACACAGTGGTTCTCAACCTGTCTAGGGCCGTGACCCCTTGATAAAATTTCACAAGTTGTGGGGACCCATAACAGTAAAATTATTTTTGTATCGTGGGTTGTCAGCACCCAAGGCAAGACAAGTCATTTGCACCCCTAACCCACAGACATTTAGCGCTCACTAAGTCCACAGTATTAAAACCCCTTATGGTACATTTTAGAATATACCACTCTCTTTACTCTCCTTTCTTTCCCTTTTATCTCTCTCTATCCTAATTTCTTTTTTCCCCCTATCCCTCTCTCTAGCTGTCTTTCTCTTATGCTTTCTCTCCCTTTTTCTTTGTTCCTTACCCACTTTTCCTCTCCCTTCCATGTATTCTCTTTTTTTATTCCTTCTCTTACTCATTGGTGGTGGTGGTGGTGGTGGAGGGGGGGGGGGGGGTGGGATAAGTGGCAGTGCTGGTGGGGAGTTGTGATCAGCCAAATTAGGTGCTCTTGATCAAGGTCATCTGCTGATCTGAGAACTGTAGTGGGGACTTTTAATGGCAACTATAATCACAGGTAGTGTTACTCACTGTGTCTCCGACTTTGTGGTGTCTCGTAGCAGTGACAACTATGCCAAAATCAGGAGATAGAGTCTCCTCCAGCCCCTCCCACTTCACATTCCTGACCAGTCAGCTAACCTCTAGTTTCTGTCCCCCAGCCATGCCGTGAACTGAATGGGCGGCTGCGAAGAGGCTGAGTGGGCGGCCGCGGGCTCCAGGAACAGCCCAGCTGGGCGGCCACAGGCACCAGGGACAGCCCTGCTTGGCGGCCGCAAAAAAGGCTGGGAGAGTGGTGTGGGCTTCAGGAACAGCCCAGGATTCGGTGACCCCTGGCAAATCATCATTCGACCCCCAGGTTGAGAACCACTGCTGTAGCAACACTCTAATGACACATGTAGAGACTAGTCCCTTTCATAGTATCTCCCATACAATGCTGCTGTCACTAATCCCATCTCTATTGCCCCTTTGCTCATGTAACAGTTATTATCCCTCCAGCCCCAGTGGTCAGGTAACTGTAGGTTGACTCCTGATGTAACGATCATGGGAAATACATACTTAGTGCTGAAACTGCCCCAAAGGTAAAAAGTCAAGATACTACTGGCATGAGTCACTTCCTGTCCACATGTTGTGATATTTGGACCCCCACATTTCACCAAAGCACAAATCTGAAGGGAGTATTGACCATGAACAGTGTGCAGACCAACAAATACCCCCAAAGCATACAGCTCATTGGAGGTATTCTGTTTATGATAAGTCACATAGCAACAGAGCGCCTCAGCACACACTTGTACTGTTCCTTCACTTGTATTCAGGGGGACAAAAGTGAAGTTGTCGTACATCATCTCTGAATAAAATGATGCATTTTCCCAAGTTGATCCTCCACAATGTGCTTTTCTGTCTTCTAAGTGACATGTCTGAGAACTACTATGGAGGAATGTCTCACTCTTTACACATGACACCTGAGCTTCATCCCCTGGGCACAGCTCTTCTGACGGGTCCACTGGAACTTTGGCGATTATAAGCTGATCATTTTCACTGTCCATGTCATAGTAGTATGAAGAGCCCATTGGACTGAATATTCCACTTCCAGTCATACCCAAAGTTGTGTGGTGGATGTTAGCAGCTAGAATATTAACGTTGAACCCAGTGGCAAAGGCTCTCTGAATCTGAATGGAAGACAGAAGTGGCAATTGGTTCATCCAAGCTGTTGGGTACACTAGGTGTTTCACGTGATGTTTTTCAATAAGAGTCACAACTGGTTCATAAAATAAGATATCAAAGCACGTAAAAAGGCCAAACGTGGCAAAGGAGGTATGAAATACGACATGTTGGACATGCGGAGGTGTGTCAAATCCATATTCAAAATACAAGTTCTGTTTAAAATAGTTGGCCATCAGTGTGCCATTGTCACTAAACACAACATTCGTGTTAAAGTGGTACCTCCCATCAGTTGGGCACTTGGGGTCTACTTGCTCACAGGGCACTTTAGTTCCTAAGTTCGCCACCACAAACATTCTTCCTTTCTGTGCCATGCAACTGAGCCGCTGGAAAACCTGGACGAGAGAGCACAAAGTACATATAAACAAGCAATTAAACTTTCATTTGTTTATTGTGCTATACAATAATCTGGCTAACATTTTAACTAAAATCTAGATAAACTACAGATGTTCTCCAATTAAATAAAATTCTGTGATACTTTAAGAAATCAACCTATTTGTAATTAACACACATATAGTTGACTTCAGATTGCAGAAAACATCCCTGGCCAAAGGGTGTCAGTATGTAGAGTCTGGCAACTGGTTAGATATTTATGGACCATAGTTTTGCTCTGTGTAATATTACTGGCGCCAGAGATGTATGGATGTAAATGTAAAATCCAACCATCTTAAAACATTTTGCAGGTGCAATTGCGCCTGTTTAGGGCAACAAAAATAAAAATAGTCACAGGGAGTACTTGTAGGCCGGGGCTCTGGGGAAAGCTTAGAAAAACACATAGGGAACATACACAACTAGAGACTTGCTGGGATATGTGGTCTGCCGATTTGCTGGTAGACTGCAAGTACATGGACTTCTCTGTTCGATCTTTGCCAAGCATGGATTGTGCAAGTAACCTAGGGCAGCCACAGTTAGGTATAGTTAGGAGAAAGTCGTTATTGCATGTCATACGTGTTGTGCCAAGTTTACATTAAAAGTTGATTCAACTGCTCAGAGCCTGGTCTAAAGTTACTCAATATATGCATGTGAGGTCTTGGCATATTACTAGAGAACTTGGGTCCATAACCACAAAATGGGGTATGTGTAACATCACTACAACAGAGGTTCATTCAACAAGACAAGAAGGACGAACAGCAAAAAAGTTGTTGGCATGGTACCTGGTTAGGTGACAGGTTCTCCGGTAGCGAGGGGGTCTGTGCTTTGACTCCCTCCCTAGCTGTCCATCTCTGCCAGTCAATGGGAGTGGACTACAGAGACCTAGGCCTGGTCACTAGGTACGGGAAGAGAAGAGTAAAGTGAAAGAACGCATGAGGTCCGCGCTATGTGCATGATGGGATTCCTTTTTTTTACTGGGAGTGAGGTAACAGAGCAATGCTGACTGGTGGCTTAGCCTGTTCCTCCGAATGCAACACATACATCAGTCCAAGTGTGTAGGACATGGGATAAAACAGCTTAGGGAGGAACTTCGTATATTGGGTATTATGTACATGTGGCTCATCTCTGAGTTTGGAGGCCGCCTTAATGTTTGACTCTTCACATAACCGTGGCTCCCGCCTGGTCCCAGGAATTGGTGAGCAAGCCTTCGGCAAAGTATTACCTCACATGCAAGGGTTAGTGACCCTGTTACACTTTTAATGTAGCCCAAAGAACCCACCCAATGTAGGCCTCTCATGTGACCCTTGCTTGGTGCCCGATGAGGAGGGAAAACATGGAGGACATGGCAACCAACCAATCACCCTGATCCTAACATACTTACGATCAGACTAAACTGCTCTATTGTTTTAAAGCCTGGACTTTCCTAAAATTCCACTAATTTGACACATCCAATGATCCAGTCAAAAATTGTTACACCTGGAAACTATGATCCACTGTCTAGGGGCAACTTAAAGCTGAACTCTTGCCTTACCTTCAGTGTAGCACAGTTGTACAAGCTCCTAACCTGTACCGAAATTACTACTATGATTACACTGCACACAGTAGCCTTCTCACAGTGGGCACTGAAAGATCAGGTAAAGCCTCATTTCCAGGCTAGAGGAAGTCCAGGATCATCTAACCCTTTTCTCCTCAGCCTGACTGTCCTTGCCCCATCCCATTCAGTCATTGGATTTTAGTTCTTACCAGTCGATTAGGTGCTTAGGTAGCCTGTCCAGGTAGATGCATGGAATGATCATGGCCAGCAAAGCTACAGGCCATAGACACAACATCCAGCAGTACAAAACAAAAAAGACACTTCAATCAATGCTTGTGTATACTGCACAGAAAATAATACATCAATATGCTGTATAAATAGTTAAGGGGCCAATCGACCTGTGTTAGGAATATGCATTAATTTTCTGTGGACTGGCCCAAATCAATAAGCATAATGACAAAATGATGCCACATCTATAGACCAAAGTCTCCAATGGTCCAATGAGAAAAAGGCATTCAATTGTTTTAGCACTCAGAAAAACCACCAAAGATTCATTCACCTAATATAAGAGCTTGTCTGTATCTCTTTTATCTGCACTTACTTAAACAAAACCAACAGCACGGCTTTGACATTCAACTAATTCATGGAGCTTGTAAAGTACCTACTCCTTTTGATGTTGATAATGACATCAACAAACATGTTGTCACTGAATTAAAACTTCTGAAGTGTGTTTACAGCTTGTACAATCTTATACTCTACTGCATACTTGATAATATCCTGCAGCTTCCTACAGTTTCTAATTTTCAGAGGCAGGAAATGGTGATACCATGCAAGGTTTACCCTAAAAAATGTAAATCATACAGAGGAAGACCCACACTGTGTCTAATTACCAAGCTGATAATGCTTTTGTGCACCAAGCAAGTGTTCTGTGAAAATGAATGCTGCTCTATTGGGCTCAATAGGTGCCTACAGATAGGACAGTGTTTCTCAACTCCAGTTCTCAAGGCGTCCCAACAGGTCATGTATTCAGGATTTCCCTCAGATGAAATGGCTGTGGTAATTACTAAGGCAGTGAAACTAATCAAATCAAATGTGCAAAATAATGGAAAGCCTAAAAACATGACCTGTTGCGGCGCCTTGAGGACTGGAGTTGAGAAACACTGAGACAGGAGATGACAGTCTTAAATCCAAAAAGCAGATACCAACAGGGTCACAAGTTACTGTGATGTGAAAAGAGTGAATCAGACAGGTATTACCCTAGTATCCACCAATAAACCAACACTGGCAGTTTCCTGGTATCCTATATGGTGTGTTCTCCTCTCCATACCCCTTACTAGTCATGTAAAAAAACAAGTTTACAAGTTAATAGAAACCTCTGTTGTGCTCTGAAGATATTTTACCCCAAGGATGGTTGAAACATGCCTGGCCATACAACCGATCTCTAAATTCTATAGTCAGCTTAAAGTTGTTGTAAACCCTTACAATCCACTTTTTGCTACATGTAAGCCTATAATAAAGTTTACCTGTAGCTACCCCGGATAGATATCCCCTGTATCTGCATGTGCGGACGTCATTGGCACATGCGCACTGAAGCAATGGCACGTACGTGCCGTTTGCTTCAGTGAGTGTGCCGCTGCCGGCAGCTCCCGCGTGCATGCGTGGGAGTGACGTCATTGCGGCTCCAGCCAATCACAGCGCCGAAGCCACGATACCCGGAATAACTCCGGGGAGAAATGTCGCCGGCATACTATGCATACTAGCTCATTATATGCCTTTGTCTTGCAGGTTATTTATTTTTTTTTTTTAATGTGGGTTTACAACCACTTTAAAGTGGTTGTTAACCCACTACTATGAAATCCTCTTATCCACTCTGCTACATAATAAGTTCCCCTGTGCCTTTGTTATGTAAAAAATGTCCATCGGTACCTATATGAGAGCGACTCCCAACGCTCAGGTGCCTCCTTTCTCCTCTGCCCAACTGACAGTTCCAGTGGGCGGGGCTGAGCACTGCCGATTACGTCAGCTGGGGAGGAGAGGAGAGAGAGCCGAGGGGTCGTGTGATCGCAGGGAGCCACTCTTATACAGTGCCTTGCAAAAGTATTCACCCACCTTGGCATTTTTCATGTTTTGTTGCCTCACAACCTGGAATTAACATGGATTGTTTGAGGATTTGCAACCATTAATTTACACAACATGCCCACAACTTTGAAGATGATTTTTTTTTTTTTTTTTGTGAAGCAAACAAATAGAACAAAATAACAGAAAAAGTCAATGTGCATAACTATTCACCCCCTTAAAGTCAATACTTTGTAGAGCCACCTTTTGCGGCTATCACAGCCCTAAGTCACTTTGGATAAGTCTCTATGAGCTTGTAACATCTTACCACTGGAATTTTTGCCCATTCCTCCTTGCAAAACTGCTCCAGCTCCTTCAAGTTTTGCTCAAGAATATCCCTGTATTTAGCACCATCCATCTTTCCCTCAGCTCTGACCAGTTTCCCAGTCCCGACTGCTGAAAAACATCCCCACATCATGATGCTGCCACCACCATGTTTCACTGTGGGGATGGTGTTCTTTGGGAGATGTGATGTTTTGGGTTTGCACCAGACATAGCGTTTTCTTTGGCCAAAAAGTTAAATTTTAGTCTCATCAGACCAGAGCACTTTCCTCCATACATTTTGAGAGTCTCCCACATGCCTGTTCGCAAACTCAAAACGTGCAATTTTGTTTTTTGCTGAAAGTAATGGCTTTCTTCTGGCCACTCTGCCATAAAGCCCAACTCTATGGAGCGTACGGCTTATTGTCACCCTATGTACAGATACTCCAGTCTCTGCTGTGGAACTCTGCAGCTCCTCCAGGGTTACCTTAGGTCTCTGTGCTGCCTCTCTGAATAATGCCCTCCTTGCCCGGTCCGTGAGTTTTGGTGTGCAGCCCTCTCTTGGCAGGTTTGCTGTTGTGGCATGTTCTTTCCATTTGGTTATGATAGATTTGATTGTGCTCCTAGGGATCATCAAAGATTTGGATATTTTTTTATAACCTAACCCTGACTTGTACTTCTCAGCAACATTGTTCCTTACTTGTTTGGAGAGTTCCTTGGTCTTCATGGCAGTGTTTGGTTAGTGGTGACTCTTGCTTAGGTATTGCAGCCTCTGGGGCCTTTCAAAAAGAGGTGTATATGTAATGACAGATCATGTGACACTGAGATTGCACACAGGTGGACATCATTTCACTAATTATGTGACTTCTGAAGGTAATTGGTTGCACCAGAGCTTTTTATGGGCTTCATAACAAAGGGGGTGAATACATACGCACATGCCAATTATCAGTTTTTTATTTCTAAAAAATTGTTTTATGTATATATTTTTCTAATTTTACTTCACCAACTTAGACTATTGTGTTCTGATCCATCACATATAATTCAGATTAAAAAAACATTGAACTAAAGGCTGTAATGTAACAAAATAGATAGAAAGCCAAGGGGGGGTGTGAATACTTTTGCAAGGCACTGTAGGTACCGATGGGCACAGGGACACCTATTATTATGTAATAGAGGGGATGGGAGGATTTTTTAGTAGGTATGAAAGCATTAGGAACGGGGGGCGGGGCAGGCGGGCACTGTCACGAGCTGACAGGCATGGAGGGGAGGGGGGGGAGGAGGACACAGATAGCAGGCTGCGGATGGTGGAGGCACATACTCTGACCACAGTGTCAGGGCTCAGCAGCCCTGATATATCGTGGTCAGCGTACAGAGGGGAGGGCAGGAACTGGCAGGATCAGCCAGGTATTTCAGGTAATACGGGAGGCCAAATGACACAGCACAAGCACTATGCTGTATAACATGCTTTAAAGAAACAGGATCCATTTTGATTTTTTTGGGGTTAACAAACGCTTTAAAGCCTAGTAGACATGGGTCAAATGTCAGGCAGGATCAGCCGATTCAATAGAAACCGGCCGACATTCGGCCCGTGTGTACTGCAGTCAGTCCGACAGAAGCCAGCCGGCCCTTTTGGCGAAGGAACATCAACGAAAAAGGTCTTCCCCCTCTCAGAACACAATAGAACAGCAGGGGAGATGACTGTACGATTTCAGATTGTTAGTACACCGGCTCCTCCTGAGCTATGAGTTATTTTTGAGAACAGACAATTTTTATTGATTATAGTTTTTCAAGGTAAAACAGTACAGGACATTCAAATTAGCAGAGGACAAAATGGACCAGCATAGAAATGATAAAACAACAAAGATAGTGTGAATGAACCCCAAAACAGAGTACAAAATATATTCTCGCCTAGCATAGGGATGACATAGTGAGTACAACAAACTGACTTCCAATAAAGGAAAAAAGGTGCAGTGGCTCAACTAAATCCCATCTGTGCCGCAAGCAGTGAATCAAACGGGAACGAGGCTTGCACCGCACGCTGGCGGAGGGAGTATCTTCATATCTTTTACCCATTCAAACTGCTGGATTAGCTTGGTGCCGGCCCAAGGGCACCTAAAGCATATGAGTTTATAGTCTCTTTTATATGATTTTAATAAACAGTGTTAGCATATTGCGCTATGACCACTGTTTGTTGTCTTTTATTAGGACGGATTTATTTGCCTATTACTGTATTGGGGTCAGCATACAACAAGCAGCAAAGCGGAATGGTTATCCCTTAAATGAACCAAAGGCACATATATACCATTATCAGGTGCGTGGCCAATCCATGTGGTGGTGGTGTTGTCACTGGAGTGGTGAAGAAGTCACACTTTATGCACGGATTTAAAACTAGGAGCACAGGCACTGAAAACAGCACAGGCATAGTGGGAAGCCCAAACTGAAAACAGCACAGGCATTGTGGGAAGCCCACACTGGGATCCAAGCCTTAATTTGCACATTAAATTGAAATGGACTTTATGTAATAGCATCTGCACATGTAATAGCGGATTTGTTTTTTGATTATATCACATACATGATTCGTTTAGCTAGATTGTTGTACTTGGTTTAAAATATTGGAGGTAGCGCAGTCAACACTAGATACATACACATTTAATTTTCACCCTTTGGATGAATTTGTTTTTTTTGACTGCAGCAACCAGTATATGTGTATATATATATCTTTTGATCTAATCACTAGTCTTTTTGCGCCGGTGTCACACACACGCACGATTGGCTACTATGAACAGCTGCACCAGATTTTGCACTTCCCAGTATTAGTTAGGGCCCTTTCACATGGACTGTCCGATCAGGTCCGCCTGTCAGTTCTTCAGGCAGACCCGATCGGACCCTCCAGTCTCCTCTACGTAGCGCATGGACACATGTCCACTGATACCTGCCGCCATCTGATCTTGTCCGCCAGAAACACACGGATGGTGGTCCTATTTTCCATCCGTCCAGCGGATTGGATCAGATGGAAACGGACAGGCGGCCCATTTCCATATGATCTCCCCATAGAAGAGACCGGGACTGTGTGACATGGACCTGTCATCCGCCTGCTCTGCGTGGATCAGCGGAGCGATCCCACGCTGAGCAAGCAGATTCTGTTTATGCGGAGGCGCCCGTGTGAAAGGGGTCTACATCAGCTCCATTGAGTCACAAAAAACACATGGGCAGCAGAAATAGCATGATGTCTTTTTAACAGACACATCCTAGGACCACATGGCTCTAGCTAAATGGAAAATATTTTTAAAAGAACACATATTTTATGAATTTAGCAAAGTGATAATGTCTCTCATCATTAGCAGCTTACTGATTACATTTCACAAGTTGTTTAGACTTGCTCTTTTATAATGTCCTTCAAACAGTGTTTATTTTCTATGTTCTACAATACAACGTACTCTGCTTTCACTAATATCTGTATTATAAAGTCGATTCATAGTTGGTAGGGTTGAATAAAGACACCTGTCCATCCAGTTCAACCTGTGTGGCCGGGTGTTTATGTCATTAATAATATCCCTGTATGTTGTGATCATTAAAGCAGAGCTCTACCCAAAAGGGTAGCTCTGCTTGTCTCCCCCCCCTCTGCTGCCACATTCGGCAGCTTTGGGGGTAGGGAGGGAGCAGGTACCTGGTTTTGACAGGTACCTGCTCCAAATTCTGGCTGAGTTCGCCGTGGCGCAGCAAACTCACTGATCGCAGCGTGGTTTGCGCATGCGCAGTAGGGTGCCTGCTGTGAAGCTGCAAAGCTTCACTGACAGTTTCCCTTAGTAGAGCTGGTGGGGGCAGCACCCGATAGCTGATTAAAAAATTGACTCGGTTATAGACACCGCTGAAACCCTGTAAGTGTCCTAATATTAAAAGTCAGCAGCTACAGTATTTGTAGCTGCTGACTTATTTTTTTCTGCAGAAGCCTGGAGCTCCTCTTTAAGATGCGCATCTAATAGTTTTATAAAACTATATTCAGCTTTGTGACCATACAGGGGACTGACTCAACCTGAACCTAAGAGCAGCAAAAACAGAAAACAAATTCCACCAATATGTAAAGCCATGGCTGACATGCACGCAAGGGAGCCAGGAAATAGCAATAAGCAAACAAATTGCAGCTCATTTATAGAAACTAAAGCTGAAAGTTTGGAGATTGGGTGATATTTTAAAGCAGAACTAAAAGTATAAAATAGAAAAAAAAAACTTAGAGCAGGTGGTTGTTTACTGCAGAAGCAACATGCAATGTCTCTTCTGAAATAACAAAACACTTACCTGCATACTTGCAGTCTTCTATTGAATGCACACTGCGCTGTGCATGCGCAGCTCAGCACGCATTCTCAGCATGACGAACTCCCACGGGCTTGTGCAGGGTGACTTCATTTTGCCACCGGCCATTCAAGTGGCTGAGCACCCGTCACCCAGAAAAAGTCAGAGGAAAAGATAACAGTGGCCGACAAAGGATTTACCCATCATATTGCTGGAATGAGGAAGTGAGCATATTTAGATTTAGTTCTGCTTTAACATAATAAAGGGTAATACAAATACATGCAGTCAGTAGAACTTAGAAGTAGGACCCCTTTCATAATGAAGGTGCTTTTCAGGCGTTTTAGCGCTAAAAATAGCACCTGTAAAGTGCCTGAAAAAGCGCCTCTCAAACCTCCCCAGTGTGAAAGCCCGAATGCTTTCACACTGGGGCGGGGTGGGGCAGTGCGCTTGCAGGACCGAAAAAAAGTCCTGCAAGCAGCGTCTTTGGAGGCGGTGCGGGAGCGGTGTATACACCACTCCTAAACCGCCCCTGCTATTGAAATCAATGGGCAGCCATGCCAAAGCGATTCGGCAGCGGCGTTTTGCGGGCGGTTTTAACCCTTTCCTCCGCCGCTAGCGGGGTTAAAAGCTAGCGGCCGAAAAAGCATCTCTAAAACTATCGGCACTTTACTGCTAACAGTGTGAGAAGGCTATAAGTGTCACTAAACCCACATCATAAAAAAAAACTATCAATTAATGGTCTATCAATAGATTTGTTTTCTGTATTCTGTAAAAAACCTGGATGATCCTGCTGCTCTCTATCTCCACATTCTGTCCATGTCCCCAATTCAGCTAGGGATTTTGCAACTATGGTGGCCACTCTGCACATGCTCAGTTTTCAATGAGTTTCTATGCTGAGCATTTCCTCCCCATCACATCTGAGCAGCCCATGTGACCACTGAGTCACACATGTGCATGTATACACAATGGTAAATGACAGCCCACTCCCTCCCTTCCTCCTCCTCCATGCCCACTAACCTGCTAACCACAATGAGGGGTGGGATATTACATAGCGTAGATTATTGGAGGCTTCACCTCCTTATTCTAAGACACAGGCTGGAGGGACGTGACATGTTATAGCCAAAAAATATTTGATTTCAAATATATACACTGCTCAAAAAAATGAAGGGAGCATTTTTAATCATAGTACAGCATCAAGTCAATTAAACTCCTGGGATATTGATCTTGTCAGTTAAGTAGCAGAGGGGGTTGTTAATAAGTTTCAGCTGCTTTGGTGTTAATGAAATTAAAAACAGGTGCATTAGATGGGCAACAATGAGATGACCTCCAAAACAGCAATGGTTTTACGGGTGGAGGCCATTTTTTTACCCTACTCATCTTTGCTGACTGTTTTTTTACTAGTTTTGCATTTGGCTAGAGTCAGTGTCACTACTGGTACCACGAGGCGATACCTGGATCCTATAGAGGTTGCACAGGCAGTCCAACTCCTCCAGGATGGCACACCAATACGTTCCATTGCCAGAAGGTTTGTGTCTCCCAGCACAGTCTCAAGAGCATGGAGGAGATTCCAGGAGACAGGCAGTTAGACTAGGAGAGATGGACAGGGCCATAGAAGGTCCTTAAACCATCAGCAGGAACGGTATCTGCTCCTTTGTGCAAGGAGGAACAGAATGAGCGGGGCTGCTGCAAGGATTTTTAACACCCTAGGCGAAACCTCATTTTGTCGCCCCTTTGGCCCCACCCCTGACTCCACCCCCTTTGCCCTGCCCATGTATACCCCACCTTTTTATAGATTGCTACCATTTTGGGGGGTGGAGTCAGTCACTGAGCCTGGAGGTGATGGGGGGCATCGGTACGGCGCCCCGGATTGATGTGTGCTCTAGGCTGGCACCTACCTTGTCTGTAGGTAGCGCCGGCCCTGTACAGGGAATATGTACACAGAGTGCCTGCACTGTGCACCCATCAGTGCCTGCACTATAGAGTGATACCTATATGGAGTGCCACCTCCATCAGTGCAGCCTATCAGTGGGAACCCCTCATAATGGGCACAGCAGGTGTACAGACCCAGGAACTTAGTACAGAGATGGTGGGAACCCTTTATAATGGGCACAGCGGGTGTACAGACCCGGGAACTCAGCATAGGGATGGTGAGAACCCCTCATAATGGGCACATCAGGTGCACAGACCTGGGAACTCAGTACAGAGATGGTGGGAACCCTTCATAATGGGCACAGCGGGTCTACAGACCCGAGAACGCAGCATAGGGATGGTGGGAACCCCTCATGATGGGCACAGCAGGTGTACAGACCCCAGAAATCAGCACAGGGATGGTGAGAACCCCTCACAATGGGCACATCAGGTGTACAGACCTGGGAACTCAGTACAGAGATGGTGGGAACCCTTCATAATGGGCACAGCAGGTGTACAGACCAGGGAACTCAGCAATGAGGGGTGAGAACCCCTCATAAAGGGCACATCAGGTGTAAAGACCTGGGAACTCAGTACAGAGATGGTGGGAACCCTTCATAATGGGCACAGCAGGTGTACAGACCCGGGAACTCAACATAGGGATGGAGGGAACCCCTCATAATGGGCACAGCAGGTGTACAGACCTCGGGGGGGGGGGGGGCAGCATTTACTAGAACTGATTGGTTATATTTTCTTCCTGCAGCTGCTGACTGCTGGTGGAAGGGAGAGGAGAAAAAGACAATTTTTCAGATGCTGCAAGTGGAGGAAAATACAGCCCAGTTCTAGTAAATGGTACACTAGTATCAGCAGTAACCAGGATAATCCATATGGACTACTAGTGGGCAGCAGCCTGGTCACCAGCAGAAGAAAGAAACATAAAGAGAGCCGACACACTGACTACCCTGCACAGCACTGATAGCAGTGTGACCAGGAGAGGGGGGACATTAGAGGGAGCTTGGGGTTATCAGGAAAAGCTGAACTGAACGCTTGCATCATATCATCCTGTCCTGAAAGTTGCAGACAGCGAAGGAACTATTTACTGTGCCATGTAATGGGCGGGCTGAGTGTGTACAGAGCGCAGTGTGCAGAGCAGTCAGTAGGCTGGATGTAATGCAATGTAAAGGCTCGGGGGTCAGTGCTCAGTGGTGTGTATAGGGCGGCATTTACAAACACCAGTCTCTGTATTTTCCTCCACTGGTGTCTCCTTATCCCTTTAATGACTAAGCCTATTTTTGACATTTGGTGTTTACAAGTTAAAATCCGTATTTTTCGCTAGAAAATTACTTAGAGCCCCCAAACATTATATATTAGCAGAGAATCTAGAGAATAAAATGGCGATTGTTGCAATATTTTATGTCACAAGGTATTTGTGCAGCGGTGTTTTAAACGCAACTTTTTGGGAAAAGGGACACTTTCATGAATTTTAAAAAAACGAAACAGTAAAGTTAGCCCGGCTCTAAAAGACCCCCGATCCCTCCTTTGCACTTCAAAGTATTTAGATTGTCGTTTTCGGAGATTCTGAATACTGTATATTTTTTTAAAACCGGCGCCATTGGCAGCCGATTAAACGGGAAGTGATGTCATGAGGTCGCTTCCATGTTTACAATCAGGAGACTGGAACAAAGCCGTTTCCGGTTTTGTGCCAGTCTGTCCCTAGCCGCCGGAGGTGGCGGATTGTCGATCGGGTCTCCCGATGGGACGGGAGGCCCATTGAGAGCGGCGGGAGGGGGGACGTCCCCTCCCGCTCCTCAGGTATAACAGCCGAGCGGCCTTTACCGAGCGGCTCTAAAAGACGGTACCGGGATGATGCCTGCAGCTGCGGGCATCATCATTTTATAACCCCTGAAAGCCAAGGCCGCGTATCTGCGTACACTCGGCAGGAAGGGGTTATACACGGGATCTGCGGCTCTCCCCAGCTAGGACTTTATGTGTGTGTCAGTGCCCAGGATGAGTGTCGGAGCTGGGCGGAAGACACTTCCAGGCTGCTCTGTGTATTGTTCCTAGGAGGGGAGTGCAGATCGCTCCCATACACATGTACTGCAGAGCGGCTTCACCAAAATGCTTCTGCTTTCTCGAGTTACTGAGCCGCGCTGCCTCCGTATTGCTCCCCTCCTCCTCGTGCTTGTCTGTCCTGTTATACTGACACCCAGCTCTACACACAAGGCTGTGTCATCTCCACACCAGAGAGCTGTGTATACACAGCTGCCACAGTTGCGCCCTAGGTGGCAGTGCGCCCTAGGCGGCTGCCTAATCTGCCTAGTGGTAGCACCGGGCCTGAGAATGAGCACAGCCAGAGCCCTACAAAATGACCTCCAGCAGGCCACTGGTGTGAATGTCTCTGACCAAACAGACTTCATGAGGGTGGCATGAGGGCCCGACGTCCTATATTGGGCCCTGTGCTCACTGCCCGGCACTGTGGAGCTCGATTGCCATTTGTCATTGAACACCGGAATTGGCAGGTCTGGCACTGGCATCCTGTGCTTTTCACAGATGAGAGCAGGTTCACCCTGAGCACATGTGACAGACATGAAAGGGTCTGGAGAAGATGCAGAGAACGTTATGCTGCCTGTAACATCATTCAGCATGACCAGTTTGGTGGTGGGTCAGTGATGGTCTGAGGAGGCATATCCATGGATGGATGCACAGACCTCTACAGGCTAGACAATGGCACCCTGACTGCCATTAGGTATAGGGATGAAATACTTGGACCTATTGTCAGACCATACGCTGGTGCAGTGGGTCCTGGTTTCCTCCTGGTGCATGAGAATGCCTGGCTTCATGTGGCAAAAGCATGCAGCCAGTTCCTGGAGGATGAAGGATTTGATACCACTGAATGGCCCCTAAGCTCGCCTGACCTACATCCAATAGAACACCCCTGGGACAGTATGTTTCGGTCCATCCTACGCAGTCTGTTCAGGAGCTCAGTGATACCCTGGTCCAGATCTGGGAGGAAATACCCCAGAACACCATCCATCGTCTGATTAGGAGCATGCCCCAATGTTGTCAGGCATGCATACATGCACGTGGGGCCATACAGACTACTGAGTACCATTTTGAGCTGCTGCCAGTGTTAATTTCGGTAGCAAAATTCGATTTAGTTTTAGTCTTAGGACAAATGGCAGTTTAGATTTAGTCCCATTTTAGTCTTCTGTAATTGTTTTAGTTTAAGTCGTATTTAGTCGATGTCCTATGTTTTAGTCGACTAAAATCTCCAGTACATTTTAGTCGACTAAAACTCATTTTAGTCGTCTAAAATCTAATGGGTGTAATTAAATTGTAATGCATTAGTTAACATTTATCTACAATTTCCAAACTCATTATATACTGCTGAAGTGAAAAATCGAATCTATTTTTATTTATGGTATTGAGGTATGAGCATGCACTACAGACGAGTGTTAATTTTGTAGTCAAATTCAAATTTAGTTTTAGTCTTAGGACTAAAATGGCATTTTAGTTTTAGTCCCATTTTAGTCTTTTGACTAAAATGCCATTTTAGTTTTAGTCGTATTTTAGTCATCTCAATTGTTTTAGTTTTAGTCGTATTTGAATCGACTAAAATAGTATTCACTTAGTCGACTAAAATGTTTTAGTCGATGAAATTAACACTGGCTGCTGCAATGAAAGTTTCAGCAAAAATTTACTAGCCTGCTGCATAGATTTTTCACTTTGATTTTCAGGATCTGTCTTTGAATTCAGCCCTCTGTAGGTTGATAATTTTCATTTCTATCAAACTATGTGGCATTCTTTCATGGGAAATGCATTCTGCACAGCAACCCCCCCCCCCCTACCAATATAAAACCCTAAATTCCCCAAAGACAACCATATGCAATAATAAAAACACCAGACCTTATATTTGGCAATAAATGGCTGCAGGACTTTACTTTGGTTTGAAACATAAATAAATATATCATATAACAAATTTCATCAATGAGGAAATAATTCAAAGTATTATGATCTCATTGCTTAGTCATAAAAACTCAAGCAAAACATATTCAAACATAAGCCAGTCGGGCCCCCCCCCCCCCCTAATTTCGGGAGTGACAAAACCACAAATAAGTGCTCACGATGGGCGGAAGGGTGGGTAGCTCTCCTGCTGCGATGATCCCAAAAGGAAGGCACACCTGCGATGGGAACTTTCTATAATGAGCCCTACACCTTCTGTCAGGTTCTCTTACTTTTGATTGGCCGATCACACCTGTCCGGTCAGGTGAGCTAAATTCTAAACAAGACAACACACCAGTTTATTCATATTCTAACATTGTAGAAGTAAACCAACCACAATTGATAAATAATTAACAGGATAGAAGTAGGGGGGGGGGGGGCAGCCACAGGCCCATGCAAGTGTGCCAAAATAAATTGAGCCCACTTGAGCATTCCTAACACATTACCCAGTCCATATCAGTATAGATATCCAGCATGATATTTTTCCCCATTGAGATCTGATGGGTTTTAGAAGTGTTCCTTACATTTTTTTGAGCAGTGTATTTGTATGACAATTTAAAACAATTCAAATTTAAAAAGTTTGACATTAAATATTTATATTTTCTCAGTATTCCAAAGGCTGTTTTTTTTTTGAACGTGTGATCAGCAGAAGAGGACTAGAACCTCCACCCTGCAGACAGCCTAGGAAAGAGCTGGGTCATGTGACAGCTGTAGATCAATTGGTAAAAAGACACTTAGATTTATTTTTTAAATTAAAATAATTACAGTGTCATCACCAGTGTGTGTTTGGTATCACCCTAAGCCTGAAGAAGGTATCTGAGATATCCCAAAAGTATGCATCATTATCTTAAGTTAACAAATAAAGGGTAACATTTAAACTTCAAACTTTCTGCGTGAAAACCAATGACTACCACAGCAGTCATCTCTACAACCCGATAATGATATAAACCAGAAAAAAAACAGTGGGAGAGACATCCAGAGCATACAGTCAGTTCCAGCTGGAAAAACTGAGAAGGATGCAGTCCTTTTCTGATTTTTTTTCTTCTGGACCTGGACATAGGTGGGTATAAACGGATACCAGTCCATATAGGGCTGCATAAAGCTTCCGATCAAGTCCGCCTGAAAAACTGACAGGCAGACATGATCAGAAAGCACCTGTGAAAGCCCTTTTGCAGATCAAACTTTTAACTTCTCTCTGGCTTCACTTGCTGCACACTTGTTCTAGGTCAGTGAAATGCTGAAATTGTAGACAGCCAGGCAACTAGGATTTTCAGAAGGTGGTCAGAACTTGCAGTCAACAATTTCTAATTTGTAAGGCCAGCCAAAATAAATCAGCCTATGTTACAAGGAATTAGCCATGTTTATTCTGGTAAAGGCACAGCAGTCAGATTGTCTTAAAAAAAAACCTCTTCCAATGACTTGTGGGCAGCACAGTGGCTAAGTGGTTAGCACTTCCGCCTGGTAGCACTCGCATCGTTGGTTTAAGTCCTAACCATGGCACTACCCGCTTGGAGTTTACATGTTCTCCCTGTGCCTGCTTTGGTTTCCCCTGGGTACTCAAATTTTCTATTACACTACAAAGACATGTTGTAGGTTAATTGGCTTCTATCTAAATCGGTCCTAATATGTGTATATATGAATGTGAGTTAGGGACCTTAGATCGAAAGCTCCTTGAGGGCAGGGACTTATGTGAATGTACAATATTTATGTACAGCACTGCATAAATGGTCAGCGCTATATACTGTAAGTACCTGTAATAAATAAATAGAAATGACTGCTTGAAGAGGTTTGACCAAAACAATTGTCCCTCTCATTAGTTCTTAAGATCTAGAAAGCAAGTTGCCCATTTGACTGATGTTACATTGCACTAAAAAACGAGTGTTGATGTTTGCAATGGAGTTCCATTAAAGTCCCATCTTACTGTGATTTATACAACAACATCTACTACAGTCACTACAAGCACCCATCTATTACCAAGGTCGAACACTAAAGGAGTGCGGTCCTCATTCTTTTAGGATCTGTAAAAAGATTACACCAAGAATCCAACCCACCCATCCTTTTGTAAAAACTGGAGGAATAGGAATGTAGGGGTGTTGAGGACAAAAAAAAAAAAAAAGAGTGAATGTCCTCAAATTACCTCCGTATCCTGGAACTTGTCTGGCTCCACGCATGGATTCCATGGCAGTAAATGGGAAGGAGGGAGGAAATCCAGGTACGGGTAAATGGACTTTCTGCTGTAGTTAAAGCCGTGGATGCCATCTTCAGGAAAGACGATGATCTGGACACCCTGGAATCACAAACAGGAAACATTAATAACCAGAACATTACAGGAAGAGCTGTATAATATTTATGCAGCATGGAAAGTTCAGAAATACTCAGACAACTTTGTTTTGCTATGGAAGTGTGAAAATAGTTAAATTGGGATTTTTTTATATAAAAGGAAATATGAAGGACTAAAATGGTACAGACCTAAATTATTAAAGATGCAAGATTTCAGGATAACTTCAAACCCTTTTTTGGGTTTCAGGCAGATAAAACCAGAAGGATAAATCTAAGCTATTCTGAAAACTTGCATCTTTAACAACCTAAAAAGAGTAAGGGCTCTTTCACACGGACGTGTCCGTGTACGGAGCCCGCTCTGTTCAGCAGGGGGATTGCTTCATCGATCCCCGCTGAGCAGGCAGATGACAGGTCCGTCGCTGCACACTGTGCAGCGACGGACCTGTCAGAGCGCCGCTCTCCCCTATGGGGGACCGGATGAAGACGGACCGTAGAGTCCGTCGTCACTCGATCCGATGACGAATGGAAAAGTAGGTTTTTCCTCCGTCACACTTTTTCGGATCGGAGCGGGTCAGATGTCAGCGGACATGTCACCACTGACATCCGATGCTCCATAGAGGTCTATGGAGCGTCCGTTCAGGTCTGCTTAAAAAACTGACAGGCAGACAGATCGTTCGTGTGAAAGAGGACTAACTTTACTTTTGTTGAGAAAACAAACATTCCCCTCTGGGTGATCTATGTACATTATAGGCAATTTTACAAACTTTGTTATTCTGAAGAAATATCTGTTTGTCTGTGTCCATGTGAAAATGAACGTGGATGGGAGTAATTTTATAATTATCAATCAGCTGCTGCATGCTGATTTGAACAAAAAACACAAATTCACCACTGCGCCAAAGAAAAAGTATGCAAAACAAGTCTTGAAAAATATAATAAAAATGTGAAAATGTAACCGCTTCCCGACCGCCTCACGCAGATATACTGCGGCAGAAGGGCACGTACAGGTAGATTAACGTACCTTCACGTTGCCCTTTATGAGGCGCCTTGCGGGCGCGCACACCTGCCGGGAGTTCCGTGAGCGTGATCACAGGTCGAATACCTGCGATCGTCTCACAGTGAGGAAGAACCGGGAAAATGTTAAATGTAAACAAGCATTTCCCCGTTCTGCTTAATGACACTGATCACAGCTCCCTGTAATCGGGATCGGTGATCAGTGTCGTGTCACACACAGCCCCTCCCCCCCACAGTTAGAATCACTCCCTAGGACACACTTAACCCCTACAGCGCCACCTAGTGGTTAACCCCTTCACTGACAGTCACATTTACATAGTAATCAATGCATTTTTAATCGCACTGATCGCTGTATAAATGTGAATGGTCCCAAAATAGCGCCAAAAGTGTCCGATCTGTCCGCCATAATTTCGCAGTCACGATAAAAATCTCTGATCGCCGCCATTACTAGTAAAAAAAAAAATTATTAATAAAAATGCCATACAACTATCCCCTATTTTGTAGATGCTATAACTTTTGCGCAAACCAATCAACCGCTTATTGCAATTTTTTTTACCAAAAATATGTAGAAGAATACGTATCGGCCTAAACTGAGGGGGAAAAAATTTTTTTATATATTGTTTGGGGATATTTATTATAGCAAAAAGTAAAAAATAATGCGTTTTTTTTTTCAAAATTGTCGCTATTTTTTTGTTTATTTGTGGGAAAAAAAGGACGTCAACTTTGTTTGGGAGCCACGTTGCAGGACTGCGCAATTTTCAGTTAAAGCGACGCAGTGCCGAATCGCAAAAAGTGCCCTGGTCTTTGGCAGCCAAATGGTCCAGGGCTTAAGTGGTTAAAAAAGCCGCTACTTATGATATAAACAATGATAAACCTAATCACTCAAAAACTAAAAGTGAACAGCAGCGCTAAAAAGAAAAACAATTAGAATGGTAAAACAGCCAAAGTCTTCAACATCAAAATGTGTTAAACAAGTGTTAAGCTCTTAAGGCCAACACAGTAAACCAAAGAAAGAAAGGTGTATATTATGGAAAAAAAAAAAAAAAGTGTATGAAAGTCCACAAAAAGTCACACAAATTAGTGCAAAAGATGCCAAAGTGCATGGAAGCGGTCCTCCAAAAACTAATGAAATCACAACATGGTGTTGTGTTTGAAAACACAGCACCATGATTGTAGCAAGCACCTCTCCCCGTCAGTAGTAAACGCAAAGTTTTTTGCCTCACATTCGCGTGTTTCGCAGCAGAGCAGTTACCCACAAAGGGTTAATGACTTCAATACGCCACTCTCCAATTGATACAATACGGGTGTAACATGCTCACATAAGAGGGGAGATAAAAGAAAGCTCCACTAGTTAAATACATCTAAAACCCTAATCCATTTATTGCATAAAATTTTCAAACGTTGCACTTACAAAATTCACATGCATCACAAGCATTGGAAATGACAAAGCCCACAGAACTGAGGCGATGATATACAGAAGAACAGCAGGCAATGTCTCACCACGCTGGAAACTACGCCAGAGGGTCTCTCTTGATGTCTAACAATTCCTTCTAGTTGCTGTACAGCCACGTCCCGACGCGTTTTGTCATCACAACATTGTCCTGCACTGTTCCCTCTATATAGGACTTGTGTAGCAATTATATATATATGCTTTATTACCTTTTTTAGTTTGCTATGTTTTCCCTTTAAAAGGGAAGTATGGCCAAAGCTTTTTTCGGCCATACTTCTCTTGTGGATCACATGAGTACATTTACTATGGAACTCCTGTATAGACATAAGATATCCATCATTCAATACCACTGAAACTAGTGGTGACAGACCACATTATGTGTGTTTGAAAATGCCAAGTGCAACCACCCTCAGCAAAGGAGCTACAGTGCAAGATTTTTCGGTCCATTGTCTATTGGTCCTCTTGCAAACAAATTTGCATATTTGTAAAATACAAGCACACATGTTTAGGTGTCTGTTAGGTGAATTTTTTAATGGTTGCCTTAATACTTGCCATCTGATTGTGATTTACTGTTTTAAGGGTGGGCATTTAGGGGTTGACAATACCACAGATAAACAGGACAACCTGAAACATAATGCTATGAAAAAGAACAAGCAGAAGATGATGGGGAAGTAGTAACAGAAGATCTGGTAATTTAGAACGTTTTTAGAAAGATCCGTTATTTTTCTCCACCAACACAGAAATGATGAATACCAATGAGTAGACACTGCTTTACATTATTTCACTGGGGGATTATGGGAGCATTGCCAGCGCATGTGACTAAATGGTAAACATGCAAGTCTGATCATTATTTACAAATGTTCAGATCTGTTCTTGTATGGCCAGCCCAAGGGTGCCTCAATAACAAAGTTCACTATAATATCCCGCCCCTCCATTGTACCACATGATGAGAACAATTAAAGTACAACGCTGAAGGCAATTCAAGCTAAAGCTGCTTACCCTACCTTGATGCCATTTGTTTCTCTCTAGCCCACTATACCAAGAAGGAGGTAAGAATTCCTTGCAACATAGTTTGCATTCCCTATTCCTGAGCCAGGGGTAAGCAACCTTTCAGAAGCTGAGATCTCCCTGGACAACATGGAGGAAATCAAAGGGGGGGACAGACACCCTTTAAAGAAAAAAACTAAATATCAAGCCCCCAATAAAAAAACACAGCATAGTTCCCTGATAACCCCCCCCCCCCCACAGTAGTGTCCTCTGCCCCCCATCCACCCCTCCCACCCCATATTGTCTTCTTCCTCTGAATACCAGTGTCCTGACCCCCTTCACATAACCCCCTAACTGTAGTGTTTTCTGTCCCCCCCCGTCATAGCAGTGTGTTCTGCCCCCATCAAATCACCCCCACTGTAGTGTCATCTGTCCTCCATAACAGTGTCCTGTGCCCCCCCACATCCCCCCTGTCCATAGTGTCATCTGCCCTCCTTTACAAACCCTTACCATTTAGTGTCCTCTGCCCCCTCCCATAGCAGTGCCCTGTACCCCCAAAGCAGTTTACTCTGTCACATTACCTCATCGCCCCCCAACTGTAGTGTCCTCTCCCCCTCTGTCCCTTTCACATCATATTCACACCCAATGTAGTGTCCTGTGCCACCCCCCTCTTTCCCCCATAGCAGTGTCCTGTGCCCTCTGCCCCTCTTCACATCACTTCTCCCTGTAGTGTCCTCTGCGCCATGGGTGTGCCCCTTATTAAATTAATAAATGTGTATATACTATATAAAAGTGTATATTTATTATTTATCAATAAATATATTGTAAAAAGTGCATAAAATAAAAAAATACTGACCCAAAACCATAAATACACTAGATCATTGTATCAAACATACTATAAAATCTGGATTTGCTGTTTTATTTGTGTTAATGCTGAGGTTTTTTTTTGCTGTGTGGTAATTTTATTCTTTATTTACTGGATGGGGACCATGCCCTGTTTTTGCTGATGACAAACATTTAACATTTCGGTTGGGTTTATAGAACCGAGTACAATATGGCAACATCAACGTTCCAAGAAAACAGAGCTAGAAACAGAAAATCCATCAATGTTATCAGCCAAGTATAAAGAAAGCATTTCTTAATTATATGTTCACATTTTCCAAAGCCAAACCAATTAATACAAAAATTCTGATACTAATTCCAAAGCAAAAGGGTAAATATAGTTTATTTCTTTAGGCTTAGGCTCCATCCACACTGGAGCTGATAAACTGCAGTTTATTAGAGTTTGGGCGTTTTTTTTAAAAACCCATAAACTCCACTCTATGTTAGCCTATGTGTCCATGTACACATGGACGTTTTTTAGCTTTAATGAGCAGTGGAGTTTATGGGCTTTTTTCTGAACGCCAGAAATTCGCATTCAAGAGCAGTACTGGAAACGCCAGACACCGGTAAAAGGTGTTAAATGAGGGTTATCGCTGTAAAAAGAGCATTTAGCCTCATTCTGCGTTTCTCTGCCTCTATTCAAAAATCAATGGTTCCCTATGGGAGCCCATTGATTTGAATAGAAGTCGTACTGCAAGTCGGATCATCATGAAGGGGAACCCTCGCCAAAATGAAAAAAAAATTGGCATGGGGCTCCCCCCTCAGACAATACCAGGCCCTTCGGTCTGGTATGGATTTTAAGGGGAACCCCCTTCGCCGAAAAAACGGCATGGGGCCCCCCCAAAATCCATACCAAACCCTTATCCGAGCACGCAGCCTGGCCGGTCAGAAAGGGGGTGGGGACGAGCGAGCGCCCCCTCCTCTTGAACTGTACCAGGCCGCATGCCCTCAACATGGGGGTAGGTGCTTCGGGGCAGAGGGGGGCACTGCGTCCCCCCGACCCCAAAGCACCTTGTCCCCATGTTGATAAGGACAAGAGCCTCTTCCTGACAACCCTGGCCTTTGGTTGTTGGGGTCTGCGGGCGGGAGGCTTATCGGAATCTGGGAGCCCCCTTTAATAAGGGGGCCCCCACCCTATGTGAATGAGTATGGGGTACATCGTACCCCTACCCATTCACCTGGGGAAAAAAAGTGTCAAAAATAAAATACACTACACAGGTTTTTAAAGTAGTTTATTAGTCAGGCCCGGGGGTCTCTTCCGACTTAGGGGGTCTCTTCTTTCTCCGATGTTGACACGACACTCTCTCCCGCTGTAATGCCGGGTGGGCGGTGCGCAATGACTTATATTGGCATGGGGCATGGTCACCGGGTGATGTCATCTGGTGACCCAGCCCCTTATGACATCACAGTCCCGGTGCATGATGGGAATGTGACGTCATAGGGGCGGGGTCACATGATGACATCACCCGTGACCACGCCCCAAGCCAATATAAGTCGTTGCGCACCGCTCACCCGGTATTACAGCGGGAGAGAGCGTTGTGTCAACATCGGAAGAAGACCGGAGGGAAGAAGACGGAGAAGACCGGACCACCGCTAGCAAAAGAGCGGCAAAAGAGCAGAAGATAACGGAGGAGCCCGGCAGAAGAACCGGAGAGCAGCAGAAGAACCGGAGACTGGGAGAAGAGGCCGGAGAGCGCTGAGAAGAAAGAAGAGACCTCCGAAGAGACCCCCGGAGCTGACTAATAAACTACTTTAAAAACCTGTGTAGTGTTCCCCCAGGTGAATGGGTAGGGGTACGATGTACCCCATACTCATTCACATAGGGTGGGGGGCTGGGATCTGGGGGCCCCCCTTATTAAAGGGGGCTCCCAGATTCCAATAAGCCTTCTGCTCGCAGACCCCGACAACCAACGGCAAGGGTTGTCGGGAAGATGCCCTTGTCCTCATCAACATGGGGACAAGGTGCTTTGGGATGGGGGGGGGGCACAGCGCCCCCCCTGCCCCGAAGCACCTACCCCCATGTTGAGGGCATGCGGCCTGGTACAGTTCAGGGGGGGGCGCTCGCTCGTCCCCACCCCCTTTCTGACCGGCCGGGCTGCGTGCTTGGATAAAGGTTTGGTATGGATTTTGGGGGGGCCCGCGCCGTTTTTTCGGTGAAGGGGTATCCCCTTAAAATCCATACCAGACCGAAGGGCCTGGTATTGTCTGAGGGGGGAACCCCACACCAATTTTTTTTCATTTTGGCGAGGGTTTCCCTTCATCCTCAGCACACAAGTCGCACCGCAAGTCGGATCATAATGATCCGACTTGCAGTGCGACTTCTATTTAGATCAATGGGCTACCATAGGCAACCACTGATTTTGAATAGAGGCAGAGAAATGCAGTTAAAAGCTAGCGTCACTAAACGTGCATTGACGGCAATGCAAAACGCTGATAAAATTGCTTTTAAAAGCAGCGTTTTCCTGCCAGCAATCCAACGTTCAGAACGGCCGTTTATGAGCTCCATTATGCATGGAGCCTTAATGTACACGGGATGTTTTAAAACCTCTCCTGAACGATTTGACAGATAGTAACTGACGTTTTAAAAACGTCTGTTTTGCCGCTTTTACATGCCGTGTTTACATTTAGAAGTCTTTTTTTTGCAAATATTTAAAAATGTATCTCAATTAAAAACACCTGTAAACTAAATGCGGCTAAGTGAGTTACCACGTTTACAAGCTGTTACAGGCATTTGGCGTTTCAAATGCCTCTGAACATCCGTCCTGAATGCATTTTTTTGCTTTCCAAAAAATGCTTCTAAACTCAACTGCCTAGAAATGACTATAAACAACCCTGTGTACATGTGCTTAAAAGATAACAGAGGAGAGTTCAGGGGCAGCTGAAAAAAAGCCCAACTGCCCCTAAAGCTTCATGTACATGGGACGTTTTTCAACCTCTCCTGAACGCTGGAACATCACAGCTAGTAATCCACATTTAAAAACGTGTGTTTAGCAGCGTTTATAAGCTGCGTTTAGCAGCGTTTGCGTTCAGAAGCGTTTACTAAAGATAACCTCAGGAAATCCTCCCAAATGATTAGAAAGCACTAAAAAAAAGTATTTAAAAGTATTTCAGCCATTCTGTGAGAGTAGCAGCTGAGAAAGCAGTGTGCTTGTAGCTAGCTTTTATTTTTTGGTTGGTTTGTTAATATTGATCCCACGATGAGCATGTGTGTGGAAATGCTCCTGATGTTGCTTTTGCTGAGGCTCCAAAGATGTAGAAAATTGCGTGAGAAGACCAGAGTTTGCTACTGGACACATCTATCTATGGCTCAACGCATGTCCACAGGATACTTTCCAATATCTATGTTCAGCTGCGTAATTACCCAGAGAACTTTTTTTAATTGAACTTTTTAAATTTTCTCTTAGACCCCCGTCCAGTTCGCATGGACACCAACATGAGGAAAAGCGTGCCACCAGAGGAACGTCTTTTGGTGACTCTCAACTTCAGCGTCAAGTAATGCAAGTCATGTATTGTACAGCATAATTGGCTGATGAGCGGAATATCAAATGGTATATCAAGCTTGCAGGCAGTGATAATTGTGTTTTTGGTGTGTTTTTAGCATTTTCCAGGCTCAAAAGTAATGAATAAAATGTTTCCCTTTAAAACGCTTCTAGACGAAAACGCGCCTTAACGCGGATAGCCGCGTTTGGCGCTTGAAATGCCTCTAAAAACAGCTTCTGAAAGCATTTTTTTTGAATTCCAAAAAAAGCCTCTAAACTCAACTGCCTAGAAAGGACTATAAAACGAACCTGTGTACATGTACTGATAAGATAACAGAGGAGAGTTCAGGAGCAGTTGAAAAAAAGAATGCCCAACTGCTCTTAAGCGTCTGTTTACCAGCAGGAATGTACATGAAGCCTTATGCCCTGTACACATGATAGGATTTTCCGATGGAAAATGTGTGATAGGACCTTGTTGTCGGAAATTCCGACCGTGTGTGGGCTCCATCACACATTTTCCATAGGAATTTCTGACACACAAAGTTTGAGAGCTTGCTATAAAAAAAATCCGTTGTCGGAAATTCCGATCGTGTGTACATAAATCCGACGCACAAAGTACCACGCATGCTCAGAATAAATTAAGAGGCGAAAGCTTTTGGCTACTGCCCTGTCTATAGTACCGACGTACGTGTTTTACGTCACCGCATTCAGAAGGATCGGATTTTCCGACAACTTTGTGTCACCGTGTGTATGCAAGACAAGTTTGAGCCAACATCTGTCGGCATTAGACTGCTGTAAAATTATTTTTGCCAAAACGTTCACAATTTTAGTTATCTAGTGCTGATCATTCTTATATTTATACATAGTGTTAAACGTGATCATTACAAATTTGCATATGCTCCTCTATATGCCCCTGTTAATGTTGGAACATGATTAGCATCCTATGCTTATGAGCTTTGGTACATGGGCATTTATTTGTGCCAAGCTTTCTTTCTAGCCATTCAAGTCATTGGGAATGCAAAAGCAGCATAAACAACCAAAGAGGCAGTCAGAAGCAGATCAAATAATATTGAGAAACATTTTAAGGCATATCAAATGCAAACTCAATACATTTGAAAGAATACTGCATTTGTCTTTTCACAAAGGCTCTAAGTGAATTAGTCACCCTGGAACTTTAGTAAAAATTGGAATATTCGGTCTTAGAACCATGCTGCCATTCCTGGCCATTCCTGACTTTCTTTAGGCGAGTTGTTGGCCCCATCCTTGACCCATGCTTAATACAGACATAATGGGGCTGCACAGGCCTTCCGTCTGGCAGCACTAGGGTTGTCGGTTCAAATCCCAACCATGGCACTATCTGCATGAAGTTTGCATGTTCTCCCTGTGCCTGCACGAGTTTCCTCTCACACTCCAAAGATTTGCTGGTAGGTTAATTGTCTCCTGTCTAAATTGGCTCTAGCATGTTTATATGTAATTGCGACCTTCGATTGTTAGCTCCTTCAGAGCAGGGACTGATGCGAATATACTATATATATATATATATATATATATATATATATACAGTATCTCACAAAAGTGAGTACACCCCTCACATTTTTGTAAATATTTTATTATATCTTTTCATGTGACAACACTGAAGAAATTACACTTTGCTACAATGTAAAGTAGTGAGTGTACAGCTTGTATAACAGTGTAAATTTTCTGCCCCCTCAAAATAACTCAACACACAGCCATTAATGTCTAAACTGCTGGCAACGAAAGTGAGTACACCCCTAAGTGAAAATGTCCAAATTGGGCCCAAAGTGTCAATATCTTGTGTGGCCACCATTATTTTACATCACTGCCTTAACCCTCTTGGGCATGGAGTTGACCAGAGCTGGCATTCATGGTTCCCTCAATGAACTGTAACTCCCCAGTGCCGGCAGCACTCATGCAGCCCCAGACCATGACACTACCACAACCATGCTTGACTGTGGGCAAGACACACTTGTCTTTGTACTCCTCACCTGGTTGCCACCACACGCTTGACACCATCTGAACCAAATACATTTATCTTGGTCTCATCAGACCACAGGACATGGTTCCAGTAATCTATGTCCTTAGTCTCTTGTCTTCAGAAAACTGTTTGTGGGCTTTCTTGTGCATCATCTTTAGAAGAGGCTTCCTTCTGGGATGACAGCCATGCAGACCAATTTGATGCAGTGTGCGGCGTATGGTCTGAGCACTGACAGGCTGACCCCCCACGTCTTCAACCTCTGCAGCAATGCTGGCAGCACTCACACATTTATTTCCCAAAGATAACCTCTGGATATGACACTGAGCACATGAACTCAGCCCCTTAGGTCGACCATAGCGAGGCCTATTCTGAGTGGAACCTGTCCTGTTAAACGTGCTGTATGGTCTTGGCCACCGTGCTGCAGCTCAGTTTCAGGGTCTTGTCAATCTTCTTATAGCCTAGGCCATCTGTATGTGAAGCAACAATTCTTTTTTTCAGATCCTCAGATAGTTCTTTGCCATGAGGTGCCATGTTGAACTTCCAGTGACCAGTATGAGAGAGTGAGAGCAATAACACCAAATTGAACACACCTGCTTACCATTCACACCGGAGACCTTGTAACACTAACAAGCTGCATGACACTGGGGGGGGTGGCTAATTGGGCCCAATTTGGACATTTTCACTTAGGGGGGTACTCACTTTTGTTGCCAGCGGTTTAGACATTAATGGCTGTGTGTTGAGTTATTTTGAGGGGACAGCAAATTTACACTGTTATACAAGCTGTACACTAACTACTTTACATTGTAACAAAGTGTTATTTCTTCAGTGTTATCACATGAAAAGATATAATAAAATATTTACAAAAATGTGAGGGGTTTGCTCACTTTTGTGAGATACTGTATGTAAAGTACAGTACTGAGTACATTTTTGGCACTATAAAAATACCTGTCATAATAATAATGGGGTTGAATAATAAATAATAATAAATAGGCTTTTCATTTTGCAAGGGAAGTTGCAGTTTGTATTGGTATTTTCCCCAGAGATTAGTAAATGTGGTAAAGCTTCACTTTGCAAAAAATACCCAATCATGTGGAAGAAAAATGAATTTAAAAAAAATGCTTCATCTCATTTGCTAAGCTCTGGAGAAAATTCCCTTGCAAAGTGCAATAGTTTATTTGTCTTTGGTAACTCAACCCCAATGAATTCTCAGTGATGTCTTGTACACCTAGCATCATACAAACACCTCATTAGGGCTCATCCTCAATATAGTATGTGGCATCTTGAGTTTAGAAAACGGAATATTCAGATTCTTAGATTCTTGTAGGTGGGTGCCCATTAGGGACTTTTTCAAGGGTTGTTTAGATATGATCAGGTATGTTATAGGGTCTACTGTTGTCAGTCAGGCCATACATAACTACAGGCTTGTCTTGGGAGAGGAGCTGTGACATACAGTCATTGTACACATTTAGTAAACAGTAAAAGCACATCTTACCCAGATAATAAGTATATATGGCTGAACACGCACACACATATTTAAAAACTCTTCATAGCATCAACATTCAAACGCATTAATAAGTTTAATTACATAAAGCGGATGCCATACAAATATACAGTATATCTAAAGAAAACTTAAAGGACCATAGTTTCTCTTTACAAACAGGTCTTTAATGCTAAACGTACAATGGGGGGAGGGGTCAGCAACAGATCACATTAGCCTATTAACACATTTTTTATTGAGGTCAAACAACTTTTGGAAACCGTAAAGCCTACATCTATATAAATTGACTTTGGGATAATAAAGAGACTTACCTTTTTTGCAGCAATATTAACTTGCTGTTCATAAATATCTAAATTTTTGGACATAAATTCCAGAGCAGATTTTCGGTCAGACAATGCTGTAGAGTTGGGATTCAGTATAGAATGGTGTTCATACACAGCAGCCACATAATATTCTATTCCAAGGCCAATCTGGGCAATTAAACAGCAGGAGAAGACTTGAATTATCAGTCTGAGGCTTATTGAGGCCATCGTAATACTATATGTAAAAAAACAAGAACAAAACTATTATTGGACACATTTGTGGTTACGGATATATAGCTTGCTGCAGTCAATTATGACTTCAAGATAATCTAATAGATGCGCTATAAAGTAAGATATTTTTTAATTGTCAAAATCCTGATCTTGTAAATGGGTTTTAAATGTGGGCCACAAATATGCAGCCAGGCGTTTCCATCCTCGGTGGTTATCTGAGAGATACTGCATGTCATAGGGCAATGTAACAGGAAGCTGCAGTCCCATCCAGTGGCATGGCCAATAACCTACTGAATATTTATTTCAGGTACTTATATAGCGCCGTCAATTTACGCAGCGCTTTACATATACAGTGTACATTCACATCAGTCCCTGCCCTCAAGGAGCTTACAACCTAAGGTCCCTAACTAACATTCATACATACTAGGGCCAATTTAGACAGGATCCGATTAACCTACCAGCATATATCTTTTAGAGTGTGGGAGGAAACCTAAGTACCCAGAGGAAACCCACGCAGGCACAGGGAAAACACGCAAACTCCAGGCAGATGGTGTCATGGTTGGGATTCGAACCAGCGACCCTTTTTACTGCTAGGTGAAAGTAACAACTACACCACTGTGCTGCCATGAATATGACTGTAGAACACAATAAAAAGCTAATCCAGAGGAATTTTTACATATCTGGTAGTAAATACAGCCTCCTTACTAAATAGATAAAATGACTTGGTTCTAAAGTCAAAATGTTTTTTTACCTTAATGCAGCCTAAAGCTGGTCTCCAAGAAAATGGTGTTGCTATTGTGCATGTGCGGTAGCTGCTTTCAAATATCCCAGAATGGTGCAGATACCAGGCACGTATTATTAAAGTGTAACTAAAGGCAAAACTTTTTTTTTTTCACATTTTTTTATTTCATCAAAAAAACACGAGACCCACAGAACCAACATAAGAAAGAAGAATACAAAAAACATAATGTATGGACACATATGGTACAACCCATCACAACAGTACGTATTACTACATGGGAGGAGAGATTAATGACAGAGATTAGGTGTATCTCCAGAGTCTATATCACATCAAACTCTCTTGGTTTATAATTCTACTAGACATAGTACAATATAGAAATATTCAAGAAAGACCGCGCTAAAGACAATAACATGTGATGTGACTAATCAAATACAATTAAGTGTATGAAAATAAAATACATCAAAAATGAAAAAATGATTATTTATAAATATGAAACACCAGAACTCTATTGAAAAAGTGACTGGAAAATATAAGTCCCAAATGAAGGTAAAAAAAGTCCCGAATGAGGTAAGAAAGTAACTGACGTCACAAAAACACACAGTCCCTGGAGTCAAGGCAGATGCAAACAGTGATCATAGACATGTAACACAATCCTTGGAGCCAAGGGTAGATGTATTCAGTGATTATAGACGTGAGACACCCAGTGAAAAATCCTCCACCTAATAAGATGTCCGCTTACCAGAGGTAAGCTGTAAATCAGCTTAATAGTAAACCTCCACTCAGGGGAAATCAGCTCCTCAGGTCACCAGCCAAGGAAGGGGGTGGACAGGATCTTTCGGTGTATTGAACTCAATCCGCATAGCAGGAGGACCTTTCCTTTTCAATCTGCAGCCAATGTAATTTTCTGAGAATACATTGAAATATGGTGTACAATATACACTCTACTTCCCCACGAGGGCATGCCTGACTACGTGACAATAAAATAGAGCACTATTCTATGGGCCTCGTCTCTTACAATTTTCCTAATTTTTCAACAGTAGAAACAGAGAGAGAAAGGCTGTAGGCTGTAGACAAGAGAAAATAGAGAAAAGGAAAGACAAAAGGTGGAGGTTCCATGAACATGGGTCCACAGAGTGGCCAGGGTATAGCATGGTGCAGTACATTTGTCGCATAGCAGAGATGCAAAAGAAAAGATGCTGTAAATTTCAGGCATCTGTGTTGTTTTCCAAGGAGGGCTTGGCCCTCATCAGAGAACACAAACAAGTTCCATAGGGCCCAAGTTTTGGAGTATTGGTCTCGCTGATGTCTGGTTGTGAGGATAAGGCCCTCCGTTTGTTTATGTCTACAACTTTTCTAAGCCATAAGTTAATGGTCGGTGGGTGTTGGGATTTCCAATGGAGGTGGATACATGCCTTGGCAACGTTAAGAAGGTGGCGGATCTCGGATTTGTTATAAATTTTCGCTGGGTTCTCTGAAGCATGTAGGATAAAAAAAGCCAGGTCTTCTGGGATAGGACGTTCTATGAACTTCAGTACGATTTGGCGTACTTTCCTCCAAAAGTCTGCGAGTTTGGGGCATGACCAGAAGATGTGTAGGAGGGTTCCTCATTCCCTCTGGCACCGCCAGCAGAGGTCAGATGTACTGGGAAAGTATTTATGTAGTTGTGATGGGGTTCTATACCACCTCGACAGAATTTTAAAGTTAGTCTCCTGTGTTATTGTACAGATGGAGGATTTGTGTATGAATCGGAGGATGTGGAGTCGCTGTCTTGGTTTAAAGTGGCGATTTAAATCCCGTTCCCACCTGATCAGATCCAGGGGTTGGAAGTCATCCGGGGGCTCAACCAACAGGTTGTAAGCGAGTGAGAGCATATGTGGTAGAGCACCAGAGTCTGAGCAGCATTCTTCTAAAGTTGTGAGAGGTTGGCCAGATTCACTAGGGTGTGGTATGGATTTTAAGAAGTGACGTAGCCGGAGAGCTCTCAGAAAACCCAAGCGGAAGTGACCCGCAGGGTCTGTGAGTTCTGATACGGACACCCATCTTCCTGTGGTCCGGAAGTGCGAGGCTTGGAAGTGGCCTGATCTAATCAGATTCTGAAAAATCACATCATGAAGTCTAGGCGTGAACTTGTGGGTTTCCCACAATAGGAAAAATAAATAAATGTGATAACACATAAGTGTCCACAAGGAATTTATCACATTTTATTTATTTTTAATTTTAATTCATGGAGACTGTTTAATTATTATTTGAGGTCATTCACTCGGTTTTTTGTATTTTTACAGCCATCTCCTTTATCACCACAAGATGGCAGTGTGTCGAATCTCACAATCCTTTTGCTCATCAGTTTCAAGGAAATTTGAGCCAGCCTGACCTTTCGTCAGATGAAGGACTTCTTGAGTGGACACTTTTTAATTTAATTTTTCATTTGTTTGTTTCACATATTTGCATTTTCATACTAAGCAATTTGTTTTAAGTATAAGATTCAGTTCTGATTCTTTTTACCCTTCTAATATGAGCCGCGATTTGAGTGGCTATTTTCCCTTCCACTGCTGAGATCTCAGAACGAGGCGTGGTTATCTGTACGCTATTTAAGGCGATGACTCAGAGCGTCGCCCGTTCCCCAGACGACGCCATTTGTGGTGAAACGTACGTCGGGAGGTTGACACTCTGACGTCATCGCCATCCTAGTGTGGACGGGTGCTCGCTATGCCGGCCGGCTATTTGCTGTTTTTAATCTACTTATGTAAGTTTTCTACCTTTTTTTTATTAAACTGTCCTGCCAGTATTACACTATGGTCAGTTTTTTTTCATTCACATGCCTGTGAGACGAGAGTTTGGGGTCCTTGCTACATCCTCTTAGCCACGCTGTATGCAGTCAAGTCACACCAGCTGGATTTTTCCATACCAGGACGGAACATAGGCTGGTTTTTGCTTGCCTTGTGGTAAGCGCAATATTTGTGTGGTGGCGGATCACTGAGTGTGGTGTCTCTCTCATCTTTATCACCAAGTCTGGTTGTGTCCATTCATGGGTTTTTCTCTGGGACTGATTCTGGTCAATTATCAGATATAAGGATTTCCATCTACCACATATGGACATCACCTTTTGATTTACAGTTATATGTATGGACTTATATATATTTTTCTGATTATCGCAATGCTTCACATACATACATGAATTTTCTAACAGAGGTTTTTGGGACATCGATATAAGAATATTTCACATATTTTATTTATATATATTTTAGCGCGGTTATTTCTTTTTCTTTCATCATGCCACATACTCTGGGTATGCCCGAGGGCTTAATATATTAATCCAAAAGTCCCTAACCTATGACCTGTTAGATGTCAAAACTGACCCGGAGGGTAGCTATGTGTTACTACACGTGGTTATTGATGCAGTTGAAATGCTGATTCTTGGCTTATATATACACACACACCACCACCTGCTATAATATCCTTCTTAAAATATTTGACTCCTCTGAATACAAAACTGACAATATCATTATTGCTGGCGATTTCAATATGCTTCCGAACCCGTTTCTAGATAAACTAAATCCTGGGGCTGGTATGGATTCTCCCCTGTCCCGATGGGTGTCTCTCTATGACCTGACAGATGTCTGGAGGTGGAGATACCTGGCAGACCGAGCCTATACTTGTCACTCTGCTTCCTATAATACGTTGTCCCGCATAGATCTGGTCTATGTTAGTGGTGGGTTGCTTCCACGGGGCACATCAGATCATGCATCTATGCTCTGCTGTCTGCAAACTAGGACACCTCCGTCGGAGAGACTGTGGCGATTATCTCGCTACTGGATTTCTGACACTACGATAGAAGTCGAAATCTCCAATTACCTTTCTGAATTTTGGTTGACAAACGCTGGGTCTACCTCCTTGGATAATAAGTGGGTTGCCTTTAAAGCATATATCAGAAGATTTTACCAGTCTTCTGTCTCTCGAGCCCGCCACAATGCTGCTATTACTATTGAAGAGGCTGAGGCCAAGGCACAAACTCTCGAGTCCCAATATGTTCTATCTAAAAACTAAATTACCTCTTAAATCTTGATATGCAGGCGGCATACCGAGAGGTGATGCTTCTCCAGGTAGCGAAGGCAAAGAAAGAGCAACTGGCGCAAACACAGTGCATCTTTGAGCAGGGGGGGAAAACTGGATGGATTTTAGTTTGGCTATCTAGGGAGAAGCAACCAATAGCCACCATAGCTCGTGTACAGGATGCCAATGGAATACCTGTGGTTGACCCGCTGGCCGTCAATGCCGCTTCACCTCATATTATAGTGGCCTATTCTCCAAGGCGGCCTATTTGGGGGGAGGAGTTGGACTTCTTCCTTGGGCAGATGACCTTTCCCACTCTTGCTGATGCGGCTCCTGAACGTTTAGATTAGGTTCAGCAAGCTCTCAGTACTGTGCAGGCTGGAAGGACTCCAGGAGTGGACGGCCTCCCTCCTGAGTTCTATAAACAATACAGGGAACAGTTGACACTGAAACTACATGAGATGATAGTTAAGACCTTAAAAGAAGAAACTCTTCCAGCTACCATGGCTGAAGCGATTAGAGTTTTAGTCCTTAAACCGGGTAAGGACCCAGAGCTATGTGCCTCATACCGCCCCATCTCCTTGCTCAATGCCAATGCCAAGATTCTTACCAAGGTCCTAGCTAGGAGGCTTAAAGTGGATGTAAACCCAATGTCATCCTTTCTAAACTACTGCCATAGGGGTCATCTATAACGATATACATGTCTCCTAAATGTATCTTTACCTGTCAAATGTCTCCCCTCTGTCTGTGATGAGAGCCGAAAAACTGCATATTCTGTGGGTGGGTCTGTTGTCTGGAGCTCGGTGGGTGGAGTCGTGATGTCAGTAGACTCTCCGCCCACCTCTACACTCCCCTTGTCAACATGCATTTTTCTCCTGTGTATTTCTTACACTGAACTTCTGCTATGATCTCTAACATCCAGTGAAAAGACAGGAAAGTAACCACATGACTTCAGCATGCCCAATTATGCTGGGGTGTGGAACATCCAATCCTGGCAGAGCAGCAGAAGAAAGGAGTGGGAGGAAATAAAAAAATAATGCATGTGTCTTAGGCTAGAGCACGAGATATGTAAATCACCTGTCACTCAAAGCAAGGGGGAGTATTTGACAAAGTTTTTCTCTGTTTGTCAAGATTTATCTCACTGAACAATAAAAGAGGATTTCTCAGAGATGGATTAACTCTGTGTGACAAGACTGGACTCAAATGATAGGAAATGTTATACTCTACATTATGACATTAAAAAAAAATTCGGGTTTTCCTCCACTTTAATGAGGTTATTCTTACCCTGATATATAAAGACCAAACTGGATTTATGCCGGGCAAGGGGACGGACATTAACCTTCAGAGACTGTACATGGTCCTGGGCTCAAAGCATTCTCTCACCCAGTCTGATGCAGTGGCCTCCCTGGACTCTGAAAAAGCATTCGATTCGGTGGAATGGAATTATCTCTGGGAGAATCTGCATCATTTTGGTTTTGGCCCTAAATTTATCTCATGGGTGAGGGCCCTGTCCAGAACTCCGAGGGCTAGAGTACGCACTGGGTCAATTCTCTCCCCACCCTTCTACCTTCACAGAGGAGCCAGGCAGGGCTGCCCACTTTTACCTGAGCTCTTCACGTTGGCCATAGAAAAATAGGAAGTTTGGGACTTTGAGTGAGGCCATAGACATGGTGAAGATAGATAGAATGAAAGTACACATTTATTGTCATAAGAGTCATAAAACATGTCAATAACAGGAACCACATGGGTGAGACAACATTATATAAAAAATGTAATTTCATGTTTGTTCACACACACTATTAAAAGTGTGCGTGCAATACAGGCAACTAGGGTACATCTGGGTCTGGTAGCCAAGTGCCCCGCAGTGGTCTGGATTGATCAGTCAATGCATTCCAATGAGTTCATAATGGTACATAAAGTATATAACAACACTTGCAAAAGACAATGAGACCACAGTAAAATACAAAATCAAATAGAAAAAGAAAAAAGTAAAATGATCGAGGTGTGAGGAAACATCCCAAAATGCCCAGAGTGGATGATTGAGTAGGGGCTAGTATGTGCATCCCAAATAATTCCCAACGCGTTTCGTGTATATTACACTCATCAGGGGCGGGTGCTAGTGGTATATCTACAAAATATGATAAAATAGAATTAGTAGGATGAATATGAACCTATCGAGAAGAAAGTGGGTAAGTATAATCAAAAATGCTTACAAGAACTCACTGTAGTGAGGTATGATAGGTATGGAACCGAGGTCAACCAATCCTTGCCGGGAGCTGAGGTAATGGAGCAGCGTGCTGACAGGGCGTACATCCGGAGGCTCCACAAGGCACAGGACCCAAGTTGGAAATGTATGGTAAGACTAGATATTACGCCGTTGGTGGCTACCGGGGAAAGTCTGAAAAGATTGAATGTCATGGTATGAGAATGTCCATTCATCCAAAGTTGAAGAGTGATGCATGGTTTACAAGATAGCAGACCATAGTAAAGGGTAACTTACTGATTTGATTTTGTATTTTACTGTGGTCTCATTGTCGGGAGCTGCGATGCGATCCGTGTGGCGGGGGATGGGTGTGGGAGGGAGGGCGGTTCACAGCGCATCGGCGCCACGCATCCTGCTTCTCGTGTGCCGTCATCGTCTGACGCCATCACGTCGAGCATGTGACCTTGCCATCGGAGCCGACAGAGCTGGGGAAACGAGCATCTGTCGTGGGCGGTCTAGACCGCCGGCGTCGGAGCTCCTCCCCGTTCTTGCCGCGCTAGCGTGACGCTGGTGGGAGTCGGCGTGCACGTGTGCAGGGCTGCTATATCTGGCCTCCCTGGGCGTAGTTCCCTGTTGTCATCCTACACTGGATGCTGCAGTCCATCCTACCACTTCACTCCAAGCTGAGACACCAGTAAGTTACCCTTTACTATGGTCTGCTATCTTGTAAACCATGCATCACTCTTCAACTTTGGATGAATGGACATCCTCATACCATGACATTCAATCTTTTCAGACTTTCCCCGGAAGCCACCAACGGTATAATATCTAGTCTTACCATACATTTCCAACTTGGGTCCTGTGCCTTGTGGAGCCTCCGGATGTACGCCCTGTCAGCACGCTGCTCCATTACCTCAGCTTTCAGCAAGGATTGGTTAACCTCGGTTCCATACCTATCATACCTCACTACAGTGAGTTCTTGTAAGCATTTTTGATTATACTTACCCACTTTCTTCTCAATAGGTTCATATACAACCAATTCTATTTTATCATATTTTGTAGATATACCACTAGCACCCGCCCCTGATGAGTGTAATATACACGAAACGCGTCGAGCATTATTTGGGATGCACATACTAGCCCCTACTCAATCATCCACTCTGGGCATTTTGGGATGTTTCATCACACCTCGATCATTTTACTTTTTTCTTTTTCTATTTGATTTTGTATTTTACTGTGGTCTCATTGTCTCTTTTGCAAGTGTTGTTATATACTTTATGTACCATTATGAACTCATTGGAATGCATTGACTGATCAATCCAGACCACTGCGGGGCACTTGGCTACCACACCCAGATGTACCCTAGTTGCCTGTATTGCACGCACACTTTTAATAGTGTGTGTGAACAAACATGAAATTACATTTTTTATATAATGTTGTCTCACCCATGTGGTTCCTGTTATTGACATGTTTTATGACTCTTATGACAATAAATGTGTACTTTCATTTTATCTATGTTCACCATGTCTATGGCCTCACTCAAAGTCCCAAACTTCCTATTTTTCTTGAATTAGGGATGGAGGCACATCCTATATGTGCCTCATATAAAGTCCCACAACCCTTCCCATTGTTCATGTTGGCCATAGAGCCAATGGCGAACCTTTTGCGCTCCTCCACTGCAATTTGTGTAATACCTATAGGTCCCGTTAAAGAAAAAATATCCCTCTACGCTAGCGATACTCTTCTGAATCTTAGGAACACTACTGACTCACTAGAGGTAGCCTTGTCGATTATCAACACCTTTGGAAGATACCCTGGCATATGTATTAACTGGGGGAAAATATTTGTTATAATTGCTCTTCATTCTACAGATGCCTTGTTACCAGCAAATATCCCACTGCAGCGGGTCTTACAGTTCAGGTATCTGGGTGTTATAATCCATAAGGACCTATCGTAGTTTATCCCTCTTGACCTAAATTGTTAGAGCCAAGGTGAGAGAGTCTAACAGTTGGTCCCCACACACTCCGCTGTGGGGGAACCCACGACTGCCGCATTTTCAGTCCATCCCGGATCCTGTGGGCCCGCTTTGGAATTAAAACAGTGGCAGATATTGTCTCTCCTGATGGATTGCTTAACTTTGACGCTCTAAAAAGGGTAGATATTTACAACTCCTTCACGCTTTTCAGGCCCAATTCCCCCAACCTATAAATATTAGAGGGCAATGATATAAAAAAAACCTACTGAGCATGTCGGAGGAATTTAAGCCCCTATCCGTTCTGTACTCCGTCTTGGATGGGCTCGAAACCTCTAAAGTTTCTCAGCTGTTTTCGTTGTGGCAAGCAGATATACCTGCGCTATCCGATGATGACTAGGAAGAGGGTATCTGTTGGATAGCGACATGGTTTAATATCTTACTTCCTTTTTGACACAGCCAGGTAGGAATGAAACACATCAAAGCTTTGTGATCAGAAGAACAATGCCTTGGCTCAAGCCCACCTGCTGTGACATGTGTGATTACAAGCTTCAAAGAGACCACTGCTGCCAAGATGTCTATTGAGATTTGACACAGGGCTAATAGAGAAGCTGGCCCTGGTGGACAATATAGCATGCTTCCTGGAGAATGGGCAGACATTTGAAGGGATACCTCTCGGCAATGTATATTGGATAAAAGGCAAATGGGGGTGGCTACGAGTGGGCGTGTATGTTTGAATGAAAGGGACACACAGGCTTTTGCTCTCTCTTGGTTGCTGAAAAGCCTGCCGTAAGGTGTCCCTCTGCCATCTTGGGACCTCGCTCTGACTGAGGGCTTGGGCCTAAATTCCATGTGCCCAGACCCCCTTTATCATCCAGAACCAGCAGATGAAACCATGTGTGATAAGTATTGTTATATGTTGTAGAGATATGCTGTTTTAGTACATTCCTATTTTATTGGGAAATAAATGTTACTTGTTTACTAAGCAGAGGTGTTTGTTATATCATTGTGCTTATCAGACTCATACAGATTGGCAACTATAGGGATTAGACAGATTAATACATGTGTGCAATAGTTATACAGGATATATTAGATGGTATATTATTGCACCGAGTACTTCATTTGTCACCCAGAGAGCGTGTGAATTTTATTTTTACACAGAATCCACAAAAACCTAATGTATTTTTTGTCTTGAGTCCCTGTAAAGCATAAATCCTCAAGTACACCCAGAACTGAAAATCATCTCTAGTGTGGACAAGATTGGCGCTTGTTCGCGAATTCTGAAACCACGCTTGGATGGTCATTAAGATTCTGTGAAATATTTCATCAGGGAAACGTAGAATCTGGTGAGATCTTTGGCTGGTATATGTATATATGTTAAACGTTGTTATATTGTTAAATGTGCTTTTAGGCCTGTAACCAGCCAATGGGGCTGGCGAGAAAAGGGCTGATCACCCTTGGTTAGAGATTGACAGGAATTACCATACATCTTTGAGGAAAAAGTGGGAGAAATATGTTATTTTAGATTTTTATTTTTTTTTAAAGTTTTTTTATTTTTACCCACGTGAGAGTAAAATAGCTCTCTGTCCGATAGGAATCAATGGGGCCTGCAACCTAACGGGAAGGCATTGATTGAGAGTCTGCCTTGTGTCTTAGAATGTGCCTTGCATCTGGTAGGCTGTAGAACTACAAGTCACTGTTAGGTTTAAATGGCTTTGTATCAGTTTTTTTTGTTTGTTTGTCTATGCATTGTAAGCAACTCTGGTAAAAACAGGTTAGATGAGCTTCAGTGTAGACTAAGATGCAAATTAGCATATCAATGGATATTCCCCAGAAAGCGTGTGTGGTAATCCTAAAAGCCATATAGAAACTACAGGACAGAAGTGCTCAGATATAAGGCAGTCGATAATGCCACAGTATGTGTGGTGAGTCTTTTCTATGGATATGCAAAAGTTTAATTGTTTTGAATGATATCAGGTAAAAAAGTGGTAATGAATGAAAAATATTGAATGCTAGAAGAGCGATTCAGTTTTATTTTCGTGAGTTGTAAGAGCTAACGATAATTGAGTTTGGTTTATTACTCAGTGCAGTGTTGGAACGTTAGTACAAATAGAATTGTGTATTGTGTGGCTTGTATGGTTGTGAAATGGAACTGGTGTATACATATGTTAAAAAGTACGCTTCTGCCAATTATCATTCATGTGCAGATGGACCTCTTAAAAGCCAGTGTAAGGTACTATTGTCTCAGTGTCAGCAACATAAACAGCTAAAAAAGAAAATTAAAAAAGAAAGGTTGGCAAATGAAACTGCAGTGTTGCTCAGAATTAAATTTATATCTGAGCAAATGGAGGGGAAGTGGGAAGCAGAGAGGAGTTGTCTCGGGGAGGACATAGAGAAAATCAGTGAAAACCTTCTAAATATTGCAACAGCCTCCAGTAGTGAGATGGATGAATTGCGGACAAAAGCAGGCAGTTTGTCAGGAAGAAACAGTGAGCTACAAGAACAGCTTCAGAGGTGCAGCATGGACTGTGATATGAAGAGCAAACTTTTAGAGTCATTGCGAATAAAGTTGTCCAAGATGGAAGAGTTGGTTATGTCTTTAGAAAGAAAGTTAGCAAATGCACACTCCCAGCTTCTTACTAAAGAGTAAAAAGAAAGTAAGAGGTTGCGCTAATGCTAGTAGAATACATTAAATAATTTACAGTGAAGAAAAAATCCATATGCTATTTGTAAATCAATGTGCAGCACTCAGTAGAAAAAAAAAATATATATAAAAGTCCATTGATTAAAACATCACTTGAGTGTTGTGAAAAAGTCCATGAAATAAAACATTAATGAAGTGTTTATGAAACGTCCAAATCACCAAAAAAATAATAATAAAAGTTTGAAAACAATCCAAGTGATAGATAATGAAGATCTGTGATAACTAGGAGGGGTCCACCACCAGATATTGAAGGGGTTACTCCTTACCAGAAGGCCATGACCCCCCACTACAGAGGATCACAGCAAGCAGAGATCTTTAAATCCAGAATGGGGATTACCAGCGGTGTCCACTAGGGGTCATCACGTCAGCAGCCACTCCAACAGCCCAGGGCATAAGTACCAAAAAATAGAAGGGGCTCACATAGTGTAAAACCACTTTACATTTATTTTAAAATTGTATAAAAACAGATGTACACTTACAAAGTGTCAGATGGAAAAACAGCCTTAAGTCCGGCTCCGTGGCCACCGGAGCACGGACAAACCCGTCCTACTGGAAAGCAGCTCGCTTGGGGGTGACGTCAGCGCGTCGTCTGGCTCCGCCCTACGCGTTTCGTGACATCATCACGTCTTCCAGGGGCACAGGCGGCGCACTGCGTCACCCCTCTTAAGTAGTGCTGAGCCGGACCAAGCCTCACTATGGATCGCTGTGCACAATGGACCGCACGGACCGCCGCACGCACTTCCGGTACTCAAGTGCGCTCCACAATGCCAGCAAACCCCGGAGACCACATAGCCCAGCCAGCACATCAGAATCAATACATATCAATAAAGACTTGCACATTAAACTATTACCCGACAGAGTGCCTGGTACAGAATAAACTCAATAACCAATGTAAATATACATGCATATGCACAATTCCACACCCAACGGACAGGACATACTAAAATGAACTATCCCTCCGATTCATGCCACCATAGACTCTCCAATCAGCCACAAGCGATCTAAGTTGGATGGGTTAGGCCAAACAGAGGCCGATAAGGGCCTCTAGCATAATCCCATCCTATGCGTACGACAACGCTAAAAAGCATATGGCGTTCTCCCTAGTGGTCGGGGGAAGAATTGGACTTTAGGCAGAAAATAAATGACATGAATAAAAAAATGTTTTTAAAACTGATTGCCTCTAGGTAGGTGGATAAGGGCTGGAGCAGAGGGGATCGTCAAAGATCCAACATCCAACAGCTCCAGCACAATCCAAAAGCTCCAAACATATTTGTCTCTACCCCAGACACCGGGGCTGTTGAACCGGAAGTGGAGTATTGTAACAGTTGTAGTCACCAGCCACCTCACCTAATGGATAACGCCATCTAGTGGGTGTGCTAGAGAATACAACAAAGATCCATATTACAAATGGGAATGTCAATGTGTATCCCACTGATGTACACCAAAATACCAAAAGGTATATGTAGACTATATCTCTCTGCAATTGGGAGATTAGGGATAAATGACAAATAGATTGTATAAATTAGTAAAAGGTAAATAATGGAATAGAGTTAAGAATAAACTTCAGCCAATAGACATATGGTGTGCAAAAAAAAGGGGGAACCCTCAACCCACCCCAAGGGAAAAAGGGGGGGAGAAGAATTGTGCATATGCATAGTCAACAATGTGACCCTCCAGACACTGACGTCAACATACGTTAAGAATTATTAATAAACGCATTGACGTCAGTGTCAACATTTAACCCAAAGGGGGTAAAAGTTCGGAGTCGGTAAATCCAAGACATTTCGCATTTGGAAATTTCCCTTACAAGAGAACTCCCCCTCCAATGTGGTCTGTGCTTGTCGATCCCAACGTACAGAGTATTGGAGGGGTCCCTACCATGTACCTCATCGAAGTGTCTTGACACAGGGTGCTTATCAAAGCCCCTGCGGATATTACCAATATGTTCGGACAATCTAACTTTGAGGGCCCTCTTGGTCCTGCCCACATATTGTAATCCGCAGGGGCACTGAATAAGATAAATGACCCCCTCGGACGTGCAGGTTATGAAGGGTTTAACCTGATAGGTTCGTGAGGTACTGGTAGACATGAATTGGTTTATTTTTCTACCTCCATCACTATTAAGGGAGCAGACCTGGCAATTCCTGCATTTATGGTATCCTGTAAGGTCATGGAAAAAAGACCTATTGGTGATAGGTGGGTCCTGCACTGTTGGGGCGATTTTATTGCCCAACGTGGATGCTCCCCTGAATATAACACGAGGGTTACTGGGTAGAACCGTACTCAAAACTGGGTCTGTGGTTAGAATGTGCCAGTGTCTCTTTATCAAATCTTTAATCTGGCGGTGCTGGGTGGAGAAGGTGGTGATAAAAGGTAAACTAAAATCCCCCTCGTTGTCACGTCGTTGGCTTGTATTCAATAGCAGGGATCTATCTTTGTCCCTTACTAGTGCCAATGATCTAGATAATGCGTCCTGATCGTAGCCCTTCTCAACAAACCTCTTAGTTAAAGAGGCTGCCTGATTATCGAAGGTCTCGATTTCGGTACAATTCCCGCCGAAGGCGTGTGTATTGTCCCATTGGGACCGCCTTCAGCCAAGACTCATGATGACAACTGTCAAGGGGAATAAAGGAGTTTCTGTCCGTGGCCTTAAAATGCGTAGACGTCACCAATCTATCCCCCTGAACCTTAACCTTAAGGTCAAGAAAGCTAATTTCTTCCGTGCTCATCTCAAAGTTCAGCCTAATGCCCCTATCGTTATCGTTCAAAAAGGTCATGAAATTTTCAAGCTCAGTCTCACTACCATCCCATAGGAGGAGGACGTCGTCAATGTACCTAGCCCACAGGACCACCTGTGGTCTGGTCCAGGCCTTGACGACGTCCTCCTCCCACTTGGCCATAAAGAGGTTGGCCAGGCTGGGGGCATACTTAGCCCCCATGGCCACTCCCCTATCCTGGCGAAAAAATTGGTGATTGAACCAAAAATAATTGTGGCTCGCAGCATAGTAGAGTAACTCCATGATAAAATCCCTTTGAGGCGGAACGAGATCGGAATCTCGAGTTAGATACATCTCCACTGCCTCAAACCCCAACTGGTGGGGGATGATGGTATAGAGTGAAGTCACGTCGGCAGTGACTAGCCTTATACCTGGCTTCCACACTACATGAGACAGCATGTTGATAACCTGTGTGGTATCCTTAATAAAGGAGGGGACCTTTTGAACAAGGGGCTTCTTACTAAAGAGCAATGTATAGTATCGCTCAATGAGCACAAAGGAACATGCCAATTGGCCAATATCTGCACAGTCAATGAGGAGAAGGGCTGTGATGAAACACAGTCTGCTATTGCACCCATAGCTTCGAAGCAGAATAACAGTTTCATTACAATCCAAGAGAGACGTACTTTGTGCCAGATTCTGGGTGAATTTAATGCCCTGGAATCACCAGTGAGTCTGTCCAATAAATTTGAGGCTCTAGTCCTTAAATTTCATTTGAGTAATGAGGATGCATGTTCTCTTCTGAGAGCATGGCTACCAGGACCTTTGACAGGCCAGTTATTTGCACAGGTTAATGATAACTTAGCATGAGGTGCGGAGGAAAGAGTTGCAGCGTATTGTGGACAGTCGTGATAATGGTATGGGTGATTTACAACGAATGAAATTTAGGAGATGAGATGACCCAATTTTGTATCTTGCATTGTATACGAAAGTGTTCAACTGTCCTGACTTATTGGAGGATGATACAAGTTTCATATACTCAATGGCCAGTAAGTGTTATGTAATCTATCCCACTAGAATGGCTCTGAGGAATGCTAGATCCTACCAAAATTTTGTCAATATCCTGCGAGACGTCTGTCAAGAGTCCAGTGATAGGGAATATGGGTCAAAGGCAGGTGTATCCGTAATAAGCAGAGGTACAGGAAGGCAGAGACAGTTTAGACGTTCTAAATGGAATAGGCATGGACATAGATTTTGTAAAGCCCTTAACATTGCTAGCATGGAGCAGGAAACCCCAGAATTGCAGGGTGCACAGGCAGCCATAAGGGAGTTATCTTCCAAACATGCAAAAGCTGAATGTGCAATGGTGGAGATACTCTCTGCACATCCTCAGTGGACAACAAAGATAGAAGTGAAACAACATGCAGAAAAACCAGACGCTGTTAGTGCTGCAAGTGGTGTTGCTATGACAGAAATCAATGTTGGAGATTTAAATAAAAGTATGATAACGGCGCTTGAAATTGATTCAGGAGTTGAAACAATGGAAAATTCTGATGACTCCTCAGACGATGAAAGTGTGAAGTCTGTTTATTCCAATCATAGTAATCGTAGTAATAATGTCCAGCAATGTGAGTTTCCAATGCCGTATGCTCAAAGAAGGGCCTATACAGAGAGTCCAGCCCTCAAATGTTTTTTGTGTAAAAGGGGGGGTCACATCGCTAAGTATTGTTGGGCAGCGAATAATGATATCAAAAGAAGATTGCAGTACCCCAAAACGACCCCAAGGCATTATGAAGTGTATTCTGCCCGATGGGGTAGCAACCCAAAGCATGGAGGCCATAGTAATCAAACCCATTTCCCTTTAGCCACTTGACCACTGGGCACTTAAACCCCCTTCCTAACCAGACCAATTTTCAGCTTTTGGTGCTCTCACATTTTGAATGACAATTACTCAGTCATGCAACACTGTATCTATATGAAGTTTTTGTCCTTTTTTTCACACAAATAGAGCTTTCTTTTGGTGGTATTTAATCACCGCTGGGTTCTTTATTTTTTGTGCTATAAAAGGAAAAAGACCGAAAAATCTGTAAAAAAATGCATTTTTCTTCATTTCTGTTATAAAATTTGGCAAATTAGTAATTTTTCTTCATATATTTTGGCCAAAATTTATACTGCCACATATCTTTGGTAAAAATAACCCAAATCGGTGTATATTATTTGGTCTTTGTGAAAGTTAGAGCGTCCACACGCTGTGGTGACAATCTCTGAAAATTGATCACACCTGAATTACTGACGGCCTATCTAATTTCTTGAGACCCTAATATGCCAGAAAAGGACAAATACCCCCCAAATGACCCCTTTTTGGAAAGAATACATTCCAAGGTATTTAGAAAGATGCATGGTGAGTTTTTTGAAGTTGTCATTTTTTACCACAATTCTTTGCAAAATCAAGTTTTTTTTTTTACTTTTTTTTTCCCCACAAAATTGTTATATTAGCAGGTTATTTCTCACACACCGCATATGCATACCACAAATTACACCCTAAAACACATTCTGCTATTACTCCCGAGTATGGTGATACCATATGTGTGAGACTTTTACACAGCGTGGCCACATACAGAGGCCCAACATGCAGGGGAGCACCTTCAGGCGTTCTGGAGTGCCCAGGCCAATTCTGACATTTCTCTCCTACATGTAAAAATCATCATTTATTAGCTAGAAAATTACATAGAACCCCAAAACATTATATATGTTTTTTTAGCAAAGAACCTAGAGAATACAATGGTGGTCATTGCAACTTTTTATCTCGCACGGTATTTGCGCAGCAATTTTTTTAACGCCTTTTTTTTGGAAAAAAACTATTTTGTGCTTTAAAAAAAACCAAAACAGTAAAGTTAGCCCAATGTTTTTGCATAATGTGAAAGATGAAGTTACGCCAAGTAAATAGATACCCAACATGTCACCTTTCAAAATTGCACGCGCTTGTGGAATGGCGCCAAACTTTGCTACTCAAAAATCCCCATAGGCGACGCTTTAAAATTTTTTACTGGTTACATGTTTTGAGTTACAGAGGAGGTCTAGGGCCAAAATCATTGCTCTCGCTCTACCGATCGCAGCGATACCTCACATGTGTGGTTTGAACACCGTTTTCATATGTGGGCGGGACTTACGTATGCGTTCGCTTCTGCATGTGAGCACACAGGGACAGGGGCGCTTTAAAAAAAAAAAAAAATTTATTGTTCATTTTACTTTATTTTAGTTTGATGCTTTTTTCCAAAAAAAATTTTTTTTTGACCACTTTTATTCCTATTACAAGGAATGTAAACATCCCTTGTAATAGGAATATGGCATGACAGGTCCTCTTTACAGTGAGATATGGGGTCAATAAGACCCCACATCTCACCTCTAGGCTGGGAAGCCCGAAATAAAAAAAAAAAAAAGATCCTGGCTTCGATCGTAGCGGCGAGTCGGTAGAAGCACCTGAGGGCGGCGAGAGGGGGGGCATCCCCTCTCGCCTCCCGTAAGAATGATCAAGCAGTGGAACAGCTGCTATGATCATTCTTATGGTGTAGAGAATCGCCGGCTGAAAAAGCTGATATCTGAATGATGCCTGTAGCTGCAGGCATCATTCAGATATCCCCGCACAAAGTCAAGGACGTTGTATGGCAGCCGGCGGGCAGGAAGTGGTTAAAACGCATTTTTTTTTTTTAACACAAAGTTGTCCATTTATACAATATTTCTAACACATAGCATGTACACACCAAAAATGACACCCCAAAATAGATTCTCCTACTCCTCCTGAGTACGGCGATACCACGTGTGAGACTTCCACAGCCTGGCCACATATAGAGGCCGAGTACAGCCGAGTATGGCTCAGCATGGCAGGGTATGGCTGGGTATGGCTGAGTATTGCAGGGTATGGCGGGGTATTGCAGAGTATGGCGGGGTATTGCAGAGTATGGCGGGGTATTGCAGAGTATGGCGGGGTATTGCAGAGTATGGCGGGGTATTGCAGAGTATGGCAGGGTATTGCAGAGTATGGCAGGGTATTGCAGAGTATGGCAGGGTATTGCAGGGTATCGCCGAGTATGACTGGGTATCACCGAGTATTGCAGAGTATGGCTGGGTATGGCAGAGTATTGTGGGGTATTGCAGAGTATGGCAGGGTATCACAGAGTATGACTGGGTATCACCGAGTATTGCAGAGTATGGCTGGGTATGGCAGAGTATTGCGGGGTATTGCAGGGTATTTCAGAGTACTGCGGGGTATTGCACAGTACTGCGGGGTATTGCACAGTACTGCGGGGTATTGCAGAGTATTGCGGGGTATTGCAGAGTATTGCGGGGTATTGCAGTGTACTGCGGGGTATTGCAGTGTACTGCGGGGTATTGCAGAGTATTGCGGGGTATTGCAGTGTACTGCGGGGTATTGCAGTGTACTGCGGGGTATTGCAGAGTATTGCGGGGTATTGCAGAGTATTGCGGGGTATTGCAGTGTACTGCGGGGTATTGCAGAGTATTGCGGGGTATTGCAGAGTATTGCGGGGTATTGCAGAGTACTGCGGGGTATTGCAGAGTATGGCAGTGTATTGCAGAGTATCGCCGAGTATGACTGGGTATGGCTGGGTATCACCGAGTATTGCAGAGTATGGCTGGGTATGGCAGAGTATTGCAGGGTATTGCAGAGTATTGGGGGTATTTCAGAGTACTGTGTGAGACTTCCACAGCCTGGCCACATATAGAGGCCGAGTACAGCCGAGTATGGCTCAGCATGGCAGGGTATGGCTGGGTATGGCTGAGTATTGCGGGGTATTGCAGAGTATTGCGGGGTATTGCAGAGTATTGCGGGGTATTGCAGAGTATTGCGGGGTATTGCAGAGTATTGCAGAGTATTGCGGGGTATTGCAGAGTATTGCAGAGTATTGCGGGGTATTGCAGAGTACTGCGGGGTATTGCAGGGTATTGCACAGTACTGCGGGGTATTGCAGAGTACTGAGGGGTATTGCAGGGTATTGCAGAGTATTGCGGGGTATTACAGAGTATTGCTGGGTATTGCAGTGTACTGCGGGGTATTGCAGAGTATTGCGGGGTATTGCAGAGTATTGCAGTGTACTGTGGGGTATTGCAGTGTACTGCGGGGTATTGCAGAGTATTGCGGGGTATGGCAGTGTACTGCGGGGTATTGCAGTGTACTGCGGGGTATTGCAGAGTATTGCGGGGTATTGCAGAGTATTGCGGGGTATTGCAGAGTATTGCAGTGTACTGCGGGGTATTGCAGAGTATAGCGGGGTATTGCAGAGTACTGCGGGGTATTGCAGGGTATCGCCGAGTATGACTGGGTATCACCGAGTTTTGCAGAGTATGGCTGGGTATGGCAGAGTATTGCGGGGTATTTCAGAGTACTGCGGGGTATTGCAGGGTATTGCGGGGTATTGCAGAGTACTGCGGGGTATTGCAGAGTACTGCGGGGTATTGCAGGGTATTGCGGGGCATTGCGGGGTATTGCGGGGTATTGCGGGGTATGGCAGAGTATTGCGGGGTATTGCAGAGTATTGCAGTGTACTGCGGGGTATTGCAGAGTACTGCGGGGTATTGCAGAGTACTGCGGGGTATTGCAGAGTATTGTGGGGTATTGCAGAGTATTGCAGAGCATTGTGGGGTATTGCAGAGTATTGTGGGGGTATTGCAGAGTATTGTGGGGGTATTGCAGAGTATTGTGGGGCATTGCAGAGTATTGTGGGGGTATTGCAGAGTATTGCAGATTAGTGCAGGGCATTAGGAATGGCTGAGCATGGATGGATGGATGGCTGGATGTCACTGTGCAGCGCTGTGGGCACTACACATCCAGCCCACAGCGCTGCAGCCATCCATCCCCCTCTCCGCTCACAGTGTACCGATCGGTACACAGGAGGGGAGGAGAGGAACCGGCGTCATTAGAAGACGCCGGTTTGTTAACATGTGATCGCTCCATCATTTGACGGAGCGATCACATGGTAAACGGCTGCGATCAGCGGCCATTTACCGGGATCCGTGATGTGCCGGGTCCTCCGGACCCGGCGGTCACGGATGTGTTCGGTGCCTCCCCAGGGGAGGACGTCATAGTACGCCCTCCCAGAGTTAAGCAACCGCCCTGCAGCCGTCATTCGGCTATGGGCCGGTTGTTAAGTGGTTAGAGACCCAAATGCGGAGACTACAAACTACGAAAATCATCAGTATGGAGCACAGTTACGTAAAGTCAAAATGGAGGTAGCTGTATGGTTATTTGAATGTAGCACTGGGGGAAACAATGTTAGCAGCACTTAGTGAACTGCATGGATGCTAAGAATTTTATGGTCAATGTTTCCTTGCCATATTTTATTTAAATATGACGCTCACATCTAAACCTTATTCATAGCAATTGTTCCCCTGGCATTGCAATTAATGGGAAAAGGCTTGGGGGACTCAAAAAGTCAATTGTCATGATAATTGTGTGTAATTACTGTCTTTGTGTTCCTTTTTCCAGAGACCTTGGAAGAAGATAAAACTGATTTCGATACGAATGTCTGTGTTTGTTTGCAGGTCCTTCAAAAGAGAACAACATGGGGCAAATTTAGCAAAACAGGGGTTAGGTTATTGTAAAGGCATAATCGATTATCATATGGTACCATGAGCTCATTAATTAGTAATTGTTTGCAAACAATGAAAAAATAAGATAAACAATAGTCAGGCATTAATGGATTCAAGAGTTACAAGTGAAGTTACAAATGTTGTGATGAGGTACAGATGTTTTGTTTTTTTGTTTTTCCCATTTACTAATTGTCTTTCAGATGGAAATGAGCACTTACTCTTCTCAGGAGGAAAATCCATTGATTTCTTTAGTTAAAAGTTCAGTGTTTGTCATTGTTTTATGGTGGTTGTCTTGTCATGTCTTGTCATGTTTTTGTGTGATAATGGCCAGAATTTTAATTTCTTTTTGTTATAAATTTTTTTAATTTTTTTTATATTTTTGGAAATTGTTTAGTCATCCATTTTATTTTTGTTTGTTCAGGTGGAAAAATTATTGTTTAGTCCACCTGAAAGGGGGGTAATTGGCTATTCCGTCAATAAGCAGCTGAATAGATGGTCATGGGAATATGTCCTCCAGCTGAATACATTTTGTTTATTTAAGACAAGAGTTGTTGGTAGGAAGCCATTCTAGCCTCTGGAGTTCGTTTTTTTTTCTCTTTGTTTTATGTTCATTCAGGTGGAAAAAGTTCCAAAAGGTTTAGCCTTTGTCCACCTGAGAGGGGAGTTAGTGCATAGATCTTAAAGATAGATAAATGCATTGTTTTTTTTTAGTGTTTAAATTGAGAATTTTGAGAGTCAACATTGACGTTCGTTTTTTTTAAATTTTGATCATACCATGGGGATCCATTTTAGAGTGGGTTCAGCGTAAAGAGGTCATGGTTGGTTTGATAGTTTGGGCAGAGTGGCAGAAGCCAGGAATACTACGTTCCTGGCTTCCAAGGACGGAACTGTAAATAAACGTAGTAAGCGAGCAGATATTATGGATAAGAATTTGATTCTGCTCTTGTGTTTCAATTCCAGAGTCCTGGTGGAGCGAGATTGGAGAGGTCTCTGGAACATGGATGACAGATGTTCATCTGATTGGCAATTTGTCTGTGCCATACCACACCGCAAATTTGTTCTGATAGACATCGGGAGAGAAGGGACAAATGAAAAGATTCAGTTTAATACTTGTTTTGCTTATGGACAATTTAGGGCTAATGCTAAATCTGAAGGACTGTGCCCATCAACAAGACTTGTGAAACATTTTTGCCGTTGTCTCTCCTGATGAATGCAAACATGCTATTAATACATGTGCAATGGGTTGGAGGTTGGGGAAGGAATATACACATCCAATCCGTCAGAACATGAAATGTGAATTATATGTTTTTTTTATTGGAGTCAATACATGTATGACATGTATTGACGTAAACAGAAGTAATATGGTGCAGATACCCAGGAGACTGGCATTTATACATAATAAGGTGTCGGTTGGCCAGACTAGAGGTTGACACATCAATGGGGTGAAAATTTCCTTGTATGGGGGGATACGCCTGGTTGATGTCTCACCTGAGAGGTTGAAACCCGGCACAGGGAAGGCTTGTGAATACACACTGGAGCATGCTCTGTTAGATAAAGGGAACAAAACGCTGGCTACCAGGGTGCAGTATGCCTTCACCACATGGCGCTGCAACATCTCACAGTGGTTGCTAGAAACCTATTACCCTATATGTGCTGAGTATACACTGAATCAAGTAGGTCATTATACCAGTGACTTATTCCCAGAGATGTGCGGACACAGGACGCTTATGTCTGAGGAGTAACCGAAAGAGGAGGGATGTATTTAGCACTATATTGGGGGAATAGGAGCTGGGATGGGTGTTAATGGAGTGGACATCGGTATCCTGAGGAACAAACTCTCAGCCATAACTTAAGCGGGGCTTTGGTACTCAGAGAGATTGGTGGCATCCATGATAGCATTCAACAAAGTCACATAAATACCCAGGTTAAAGTGGCTCAAGATTTTGTCAACCATGTTGAGAGGTTGGTAGAGAATGTGATGATATAGGACAAAAATCTGTTATTGGCTCTGGCGTGCACGCAGTGGCAGGTGAAATTATCAACCAGCATTAAGCTGATTGTACAGTCTCTGTTTGAGGGGCAGTGGCCTGATGAGTTAGCATCACCGCTCAGTAAGACTTTGCCAAAACACGTCGCTTACACTAATCCAAAGTGGTGGTCGAATGCCTGGATGGGCTATACCAGTTTTGATTGTGAAAGGTGTTATGCTGTACAGAAGTGCAGACTCGGTCTGTATATTTGGTGGCATCAATGGGCTTACTGACTGGGGATTCTATCTTGTTGCATTTGAGGCTGTTGCCCACATACGATCAGAGAGGATGGAACCTGGAGGCAGGTTGATACTTCCCTCGGTCAGAAGCATGACCATGATGTCCTTTGTATGCCAGGTCAATACAAGGTGGTGAGCGAAAAATGTTGGGAAGATATTGCACTCTGTGTGCTGGATAGAGAGGTCATTGCTAGGAAGGAAGCACCTGGGTATTATTTGGGATATAGACGAGTTTATTTCTTTGTCCTAAAGAATACGGATGTAACGTTAGTCATGGAACTAGACGGTTCCTTGAAGCTAACCATAGGTAGAGGTGCATGGTATACCCTGGGTATGGTCTCTTAAATCCAGGCACAGGGATGGAATTGTGTGGGTTTTGTCATTGTTGCAGATTTATATGTGTTGTTAGACTTTATATTTACATAGAAGGGTCGCCTAGTTATCTATGCAAGCTGGGGGACGAAGTGACGGTAGGGTCTCTGCGTACAAGTTTGAGACTTTGCTGCCAAGTCAGAGCCCTGCAATAACGCTGAGATGCCAGAATTGCGGTAGGAAAGGCCATTGTGAGCGAACCTGCCTAATTCCGGCCCGTATCTACACTGAGGAGTTATAGGAGGTTGGGAGCAGGATGAGTAATTTGATGGGTCATAGGTATATATGTATATATTATGGTAATGGGTTGATTCATGTTATGGTAAAGTGTGATAAAGGTGTATTTTAGGCCAGTAATATTGGCAGAAGGCCCTCCTCGAGACTCTATATCTGAAAGCTGGTTAAGATGCTGCTCTGGATGTGTGCTGGTGAATTAAGAGTGTATGGACACCCCTTGCCTGTTTTATACCCCTTTATGAAGATGTTAGAAAGAAGAAGATACAGAATGGTGACATGGGAGCTGTCACGGAAGAATGATGTTGGTATGTCACCCAGTAGCAAAGCGGCACGTGTTGGGAAACACAGCACGTTAGGACCGTTATGGACTGTTCCACAGGAGCTGGTTCTGAGGCCTATGTTGAGAGGTGCAACATGCGTTAACACATTTATGGACTGTTCCATAGGGGCTGTTTCTGCACATGTTGAAAAACACAACACGTTAAGACAGTTAAAGACTGTTCTATAGGTACTGGCTTGGAAACACATGTTGGGGAGAAAACAGTTATGGACTGTTCAATAGGAGCCGTGTCTGAAGAAGGGTGGTATGCGCCCTTTAGGCACAAAGCAGAATATGTTGGATAGCGACATGGTTTAATATCTTACTTCTGGTATTTTACTTCCTGTTTGACACAGCCAGGTAGGAATGAAACACATCAAAGCTTTGTGATCAGAAGAACAATGCCTTGGCTCAAGCCCACCTGCTGTGAAATGTGTGATTACAAGCTTCAAAAGAGACCACTGCTGCCAAGATGTCTATTGAGATTTGACACAGGGCTAATAGAGACGCTGGCCCTGGTGGACAATATAGCATGCTTCCTGGAGAATGGGCAGACATTTGAAGGGATACCTCTCGGCAATGTATATTGGATAAAAGGCAAATGGGGGTGGCTACGAGTGGGCGTGTATGTTTGAATGAAAGAGACACACAAGCTTTTGCTCTCTCTCTTGGTTGCTGAGAAGCCTGCCGTAAGGGTGTCTGTCACGTACCTGGTAGGTGGAGCCCGGAATGCAGAGAACGGCCTCTCGTATACCTCTGACTTAAGAACCCCTGAAGGTGTGAACAGGGACTCGAAAGTACAGAGGGGCACAAGTGCCTGACTGGAACACTGGAGCAGAAGGCAGGATCCTGTAGCCAGCAGGGAGGTGCACTGTAGTCCCGTAGCAGGTTGCAGACGGCAGGGAGGTGCACTGTAGTCCCGTAGCAGGTTTGCAGACAGCAGGGAGGTGCACTGTAGTCCCGTAGCAGGTTGCAGACAGCAGGGAGGTGCACTGTAGTCCCGTAGCAGGTTGCAGACAGCAGGGAGGTGCACTGTAGTCCCGCAGCAGGTTGCAGACAGCAGGGAGGTGCACTGTCGTCCCGTAGCAGGTTGCAGACAGCAGGGAGGTGCACTGTAGTCCCGCAGCAGGTTGCAGACAGCAGGGAGATGCAGACAAGCCGGGTCAAGGTACTGGCGGGCAGATCAGGTGCAGAAGGGCAAACCAAGAGAATAGTCAGAGTCCAAGCCAAGATCGGGGCGGGCAGCAAGCAGGTAAGTCAGGAACAAGCCAAGTAAGTACTGGATACAAGAAAACTGGTAACAAGGTAGCAGGGGTCTCAGGAAACGCTGTAGACCAGACAGCAAGGCAGCATTGAGACAGTCTTCCTTAAATAGGCTATCTTTGGCGCCAAGTGGCGCTATTGCGCATGCGCGTACGTTTGTTAGCGCTTTTGGAACTATTGGCACTATTGCGCATGTGCGTGCGTTTATTAGCACTATCAGCGCCATTGGCGCTATTGCGTGCACACGAGCGCCGGATGGCGCTTCTATGCACAGGCACTCGTTTAATCCTTAATCCGCTGGGAAAACTGCAAGAGGGCTTTTCCTGACATTGCACCCCTCCAATGGGCAGCCTCCGGATGCCCAACTGAGCCATTTTACTCGGATGAGTTCTTTTAAAGGCTAGGATTAACCTCTTGGCGTGTATGTTAGTCTCTGGTTCCCAGGAGTTCTCCTCAGGGCCGTAACCCTTCCATTTCACCAGGTACTGAACCTGATTACGTCTCCTTCGGCAATCTATAATGGACTCAACCTCAAATTCTTCTTCGCCGTTAATAAGTACAGGCTCAGGAGGACCGGTGTTCCGGTTAAGGAAGGGATCGGGGACTGCTGGTTTAAGTAGAGCCACGTGAAAGACTGGATGTATACGGAAGGACTCCGGTAACTTCAACTCATATGCCACACTGTTAATTTTCCTCACCACTGGGAAGGGACCCACAAACTTAGGGCCCAATTTCTTAGATGGGCATGCCAGTTTTAGGTTTAGAGTGGACAACCAAACTTGATCTCCAGGTTTTAGGTCAAGCTCCCCTCTTCTCTTCCTGTCAAACGTTTCCTTGTTATGGACTTGGGTCTTTGCCATTGTCTCTTGAAGTAACTTGTTGTTTGTGCTGAAGAAGTTCAAGGTTTCTTGAGCCGCCGGTACAGTACACTCTGGCATGTTATTGGACAGAAACAAGGGGTGGAACCCATAGTTCGCAAAAAATGGAGATTGGTTGGTTGCAGAATGCACAGAATTATTATAAGCGAACTCAGCAAGAGGTAGCAGAGGCACCCAGTCATCCTGAGAAAAACAAGAATAGCATCGTAAATACTGTTCCAGGGTCTGGTTAGTTCGTTCGGTTTGTCCATTCGTCTGGGGGTGATAGGCAGACGAGAAGGAGAGGTCAATCTTTAGGGCTTCACACAGGGCTTTCCAGAATTTGGATGTAAATTGTACCCCCCGATCAGATACAATATTAGCAGGTATACCATGGAGCCTTACAATGTCCTTAATAAAAATCTTCGCAGTTTCGGAGGCAGATGGGGTACCCTTCATAGGCAGGAAGTGAGCCATTTTAGAGAGTCTGTCAACCACTACGAAGATGGTGGTGAAACCTTCTGAAGGTGGTAATTCCACAATGAAATCCATGGAGATCATCCTCCATGGTCTTTCTGGTACGGGTAGAGGCCTCAACAGTCCCCAAGCCTTGGTCTTGCTGCCCTTGTTCTGGATGCACGTAGTACATGCTTCGATATAATGTTTACAATCCTTTTGTAGCTGAGGCCACCAAAACATGCGCTGCAGGAGTTCGGATGTCTTACGTATCCCGAAGTGGCCAGCTAGTTCGTGGTCATGGCAAGACTTGAGGATGGCAACCCGTGTCTGTTGTGGCACAAAAATTCTGTCCTTGTACCAAAGTAGATCATCTTTCCACTGTAAAGTAACATCTGTTGGATGAGGAGCCAATGAGGAGGCTTGTTTAACTTGAGAGAGCAAATCTCCCTGAAGCATGAGAAAGTTTCCAGGAGCAAGGATGGTATCAGGGGGTGAAGGAACTTCAGGTTCGCTGAACATCCGGGAAAGCGCATCTGGTTTAGTGTTTTTAGATCCCGGCCTGTAAGTAATGTGAAAGGCAAATCTGGTGAAGAAGAGTGCCCATCTGGCCTGTCGTGGTTTTAATCTCTTGGCAACTTTCAAGTACTCTAAGTTCTTGTGATCAGTGTACACCAGAATAGGATGGGCCGCTCCTTCCAAGAGGTAACGCCATTCTTCTAGCGCAGCCTTGATTGCAAGTAGCTCTCTGTCCCCGACATCATAATTTCTTTCAGCTTCGGTTAGCCTGCGAGAGAAGAATGCCACTGGGTGTAACAAAGCCTTGGATCCTTGTCTCTGTGAAAGAACTGCCCCTACTGCTACCTCGGAAGCATCCACTTCCAGTATGTAAGGTAAGGCTGGGTCAGGATGCTTTAAGACAGAGGCTGAAACGAACTGTTCTTTTAAGGAAGTAAAGGCTGCTTGAGCTTCAGAAGACCACTGAAAACGGGTGCCTTGCCGAGTAAGACTTGTGATGGGGGAAATGATAGAAGAGAATCCCTTAATGAATTTGCGATAAAAATTTGCAAACCCCACAAATCGCTGAACTCCCTTCTTATCAGTTGGAGCTGGCCAGTCCAAGATGGCAGAGACCTTCTGTGGATCCATCTTGACACCGTCAATCGAAATGATTAGGCCCAGAAACTGGATGCTTTGGCGCTCAAACTCGCACTTCTCAGGTTTTGCATACAAGCCATGTTGGCGAAGGCGGGTTAGAACTTTCCCGACATGTTCCCGATGAGTAGCCAGTGAGGAGGAAAAGATCAGGATGTCATCTAGGTATACTATGATAAACAAGTCAAGGTAGTCTCTGAAAATATCATTAACAAAATGCTGGAAGGTGGCAGGAGCATTACATAAACCAAAAGGCATGACAAGGTACTCAAAATGTCCGAAGCGGGTGCGGAAGGCTGTTTTCCATTCGTCTCCGCTTCGGATCCGGACTAAATTGTAGGCTCCACGAAGGTCTAATTTGGTAAAGATGGATGCAGTTCCGAGTCGCTGGAAAAGTTCGGGTACCAAGGGTAGGGGGTACCGATTCTTAATTGTGATCTTATTAAGGTCCCGATAGTCTACGCAGGGGCGTAGAGAGTGGTCTTTCTTTTCTACGAAGAAAATCCCTGCTCCTGCTGGGGAGGTAGAAGGGCGTATGAACCCTTTCCTCAGATTATCATCTATGTATTCTTTAAGAGTTCCGAGTTCAAGTTCAGTTAAAGGAAAAATTCTCCCAAAGGGAATTTCTGCTCCGGGAAGCAATTCAATCGGACAATCGTAAGGTCTATGGGGTGGCAGAGTCTCTGCCCCTTTTTTACTGAACACGTCCAGAAAGTTATGGTAAGCCTTGGGAACTGCTTGGCAGACTTCAGCATCGGTCTCCAGACATAGCAAAGAAGACGGGGTTTTGGTAGTGTCCTGTAGACAATGTTGCTGGCAATATGGGGAATGAAAACGGATTTTTCCAGTAGACCAGTCTATTTGCGGATTGTGTGCCTTGAGCCAAGGCATTCCCAGTATGATGGGAAACAAGGGAGATTCGATGATGTCAAGACAGAGTAATTCTTGGTGGTTGCCGGAAATGGTGGTCTTGAGAGGAACTGTTTCTTGTGTTACGGGCCCAGATTTTATAGCCGATCCGTCGGCCAGATGTACAGACAGTCCCTGTGCTCTGGGTCGTAGCGGAATGTGGAATTTATGGGCAAAAGACAAGTCCATGAACCCGCTGCAGGCTCCGGAGTCAATGATGGCGGTTGCTTGCATATTCCCTTCTGGAAGCTGTAGACAGATGGGGATAGCCAAATGAGAAGCATGATCAAACACAGCAGATGAAGAGGTAGAGGAGAGAGTAAAGTGCTTACGGGTCTTTGCGGGACAAGTCCTCACATAGTGTCCAGATTCTCCGCAATAGAGGCAAAGGTTATTAGCTCGCCGGCGTTGACGTTCCTCCGGAGTCAGAGAGGGACGGATCAGGCCTAACTGCATTGGCTCAGTGGAATCAGCAGGAGCGTGGGCAGAAGGCTGTGGTACACGTGGAAGCATCCAGACTGGGCGAGTGGACCCGGCAGTCCGTTCAGCTCTTCGCTCTCTTAGACGCCTGTCAATCTGAATGGAGAGATTGATAAGGGCTTCAAGTGTCTCCGGGATGCCAACCCGGGCCAACTCATCCTTTAGCGGCTCGGAGAGTCCCATGCGGAACTGGTGACGTAGGGCGGCGTCGTTCCAATTGGTGTCGGAACTCCAACGCCTGAACTCAGATGCATAGTCCTCCGCCGCCCTACGGCCTTGCTGGAGAGAGAACAGAGCTGCTTCTGCAGTAGCAACTTGTTGCGGGTCCTCATAGAGAAGGGCCATGGCTTGGAAGAAAGTGTCCAGTAGGTTAAGGCAGCTGTTCTTTTGTTCCAGGAGTCGATGGGCCCATGCCTGGGGTTCCCCCAGCAAGAGGGAAATGACGAACCCCACCTTAGTGGTTTCTAATGAAAAAGTTCTGGGTTGCAGTGCGAAGAAAAGTTCACAGGCATTTCGGAATGCTCTAAACTTGCTGCGGTCCCCGGAGAACCTTTCTGGCGTGGGAACTTTAGGTTCTGGAGGCAACATTACTACAGAAGGGCCCGAGGACGGACCTGGAGCTGAAGTAGAGATCACTTGAACACGTTCTTCCAGACGTTTGTAACCGTCTTGCAGGTCTTTAACAGCCTGTGTAAGTCCAGCCAGATGATGGCATAAGTCCTCCATAGGCGACGCTCCCTGCGTGGGCTCGGACATGGCTGTCTGGTACTGTCACGTACCTGGTAGGTGGAGCCCGGAATGCAGAGAACGGCCTCTCGTATACCTCTGACTTAAGAACCCCTGAAGGTGTGAACAGGGACTCGAAAGTACAGAGGGGCACAAGTGCCTGACTGGAACACTGGAGCAGAAGGCAGGATCCTGTAGCCAGCAGGGAGGTGCACTGTAGTCCCGTAGCAGGTTGCAGACGGCAGGGAGGTGCACTGTAGTCCCGTAGCAGGTTTGCAGACAGCAGGGAGGTGCACTGTAGTCCCGTAGCAGGTTGCAGACAGCAGGGAGGTGCACTGTAGTCCCGTAGCAGGTTGCAGACAGCAGGGAGGTGCACTGTAGTCCCGCAGCAGGTTGCAGACAGCAGGGAGGTGCACTGTCGTCCCGTAGCAGGTTGCAGACAGCAGGGAGGTGCACTGTAGTCCCGCAGCAGGTTGCAGACAGCAGGGAGATGCAGACAAGCCGGGTCAAGGTACTGGCGGGCAGATCAGGTGCAGAAGGGCAAACCAAGAGAATAGTCAGAGTCCAAGCCAAGATCGGGGCGGGCAGCAAGCAGGTAAGTCAGGAACAAGCCAAGTAAGTACTGGATACAAGAAAACTGGTAACAAGGTAGCAGGGGTCTCAGGAAACGCTGTAGACCAGACAGCAAGGCAGCATTGAGACAGTCTTCCTTAAATAGGCTATCTTTGGCGCCAAGTGGCGCTATTGCGCATGCGCGTACGTTTGTTAGCGCTTTTGGAACTATTGGCACTATTGCGCATGTGCGTGCGTTTATTAGCACTATCAGCGCCATTGGCGCTATTGCGTGCACACGAGCGCCGGATGGCGCTTCTATGCACAGGCACTCGTTTAATCCTTAATCCGCTGGGAAAACTGCAAGAGGGCTTTTCCTGACAGTGTCCCTCTGCCATCTTGGGACCTCGCTCTGACTGAGGGCTTGGGCCTAAATTCCATGTGGCCCAGACCTCCTTTATCATCCAGAACTAGCAGATGAAACCATGTGTGATAAGTATTGTTATATGTTGTAGAGGTATGCTGTTTTAGTACATTCCTATTTTATTGGGAAATAAATGTAACTTGTTTACTAAGCATAGGTGTTTGTTATATCATTGTGCTTATCAGACTCATACAGATTGGCAACTATAGGGATTAGACAGATTAATACATGTGTGCAATAGTTATACAGGATATATTAGATGGTATATTATTGCACAGAGTACTTCAGTATCCAACAATATCTCCCTCTAATGATTTCAGCTAGGGATAGATTAATTTAACTCAAGTTTCTACATCAGCATATTACTCCCCAGAACAGTTGGCCTGAATCTAACCTGATAGGAGATTGGTTTGTCCTAGATGTGCTTCAGAGGTGGGCTCCTTCTTTCATGCTGTATGGTCCTGTCAGCAACTACAAACCTTTTGGAGGGGAGTGATAGACGACATTGACTCTATAGGTAAATTACTAGTCCCCTGTGACCCGATACCTTTAATACTTGGTATCTGCGACACATTGGAAGCCCCCCAATCAAAACACGATTTGTATTCTATGCAGCTTTCTATGCCATGAAAGCAATCCTGCTACAATGGAATAAGCCTCTCCCTCTGATAGTCCACCAGTGGAAGACCTTGGTGAACTCAGGAATACCTCTATATAAACCGACTTATATGGGACGTAATAGCCCGAAAAAGTTTGCTAAGGTTTGGGCGGCGTGAGTTCTTGAGAGGCAGCTAACTCTGGAGTAGGGTTCAGAATCCAGTATCCTGGTGGTATCAAATATGACTTGACTACACCTGAGCCTTTTGGGGAACTATCCCCTAAGCGTTTATACTGTCTCTGTTAAATATGCCCTCTCCCCCCACCCCCCCCTTTTTTTTCTACTACTACTTTCTACATGGGACTGGGTGCCCACTGTTTTTGCAGGGGGCTGTGCCCCCCCCATCTCTATTCTATTTTTATCTCTATTCGTACTTCTATCCCCATACGTAGGTATATCTGTCTCTAGATTGAAATTCGAAATGTCACTCCCGACTAAATAATATTGCAATACTGCTTCTTGACGATCGCTTCTTTTTTCTATGCCTGAGAATGTATCACTGTCTTGTTTTTTTGAAATTTTAATAAATTTTATGTTAAAAAAACCAAAAAACAAAAACATGGCATCTATTATTTCTTCTTTAACAATACAGTAAGTATAGAATACGGGATGACAGTATGTACACGACATCACAAGAATAGCAGAAATGGCAACAGCGTTACCATAAAGCAAAGGCCAAACTTTCTAAGTTAGAAGAAAATATGTCTCAGAAAATGGTTACTCTCCTAAATGTAGGTTTTAATGAGTATGACCCAAACCCAATTTCTATTCAAAGGAAGGCATGAAGAAGCCTTCTATGTCATTTCGCTTACAGAATGTACTTTGTAATCATTCACCATTGTCTGTAAAATGTCAAAATGGTCTAGAGAAGGTTAGCTATCAATGTACTGTACACTTCATTTTCCATTTGCCCAGTACAAGAGTTTGGTATAATTTATAGTGGTTATTTCAGTGTTTTCCTCTTTTGGGGCTGAACAGCTGCTCTTGTCCTTGCTCAACTTACAGGCCCATATACCATATAATAATTGTGTTTTTTTCCAGTATTTTTCCTCTTTTAGGCTCCATGCACACTGAAGCTCATAAACGGACGTTTTTGGGAGTCTAGGCATTTTGTTTTTTTTGTTAACAGCCCATAAACACCCCTCTATGTTATCCTATGTGTCCATGCACACATGGACATTTATCAGCAGTGGATTTTATGTGCTGTTGTCTGAACGCCCTACAATCGCATTCAGGAGCTTTTCTTCTGACCACAAAAAATGCTGAAAAACATTAAACGCTCATAAACGCACATAAGCGTGCGTTTGTGATGTCGGAGTAAAAAAAAAAAACAAACACACCACACACACGCCAGGAAATCCTGTGCATACAGGAAGCAGAGTTTGACCTCCGATCCTCCCCTCTTGGGCAGACCACCTCCCCTCTTGCTGCACACAAATCTGCTGAGTCCTGTGCAAAATGGCAAAGGATGTTTCACAGCCGCAGCTCATTGCTGCAGTGCAAATGCACCCTGCAGTTTGGGACTTGTCTCACCCTCGACATGGGGGCCGTGTATCCAAAAGGAACAACTGGAATGAGATCTGCCGGAGGACTGGGATGAAATGAGCCATAGGCAGAAGAACAACTGAAGTAAGTGCATATATGTAAATTGTTTTTTTTATGTGCATGTTGTATATAGTTGCAAAAATGCTTAAGTCCCTTTTTTTTGTCAGTTGAGGCTATGCAGAATCGATGGTCACTAGTTGACCAAATAAGTAGGGAAGTGAAAGATAAGCTGCTTGCGGAGCGCAGTGGAGCACCTTCAACTATTAGGCCGCACCCCTTAGCAGAAGAGCTTGTTTTCCTAAGCCGCTCCATGGAGTCGAGAGCATAAGTAATTTTTATTGCAGGGAGGGGCCAGTGGGGTGATGCAGCATTGGTATTGAGTATATTTTTATGTAACATTGTTAATTTTTTTTTAAAATATTACATTTTTTTGTGCATTCTTTTAAACAATTTTTTTTTACTATTTTTTTTTTAAATATTTAAAACAATCAACTAATCTTTTTAAATTTTTCAAACAATCATTTGTTTGCATTTGTTACAATTTGTAAGTTTAGTTTTTAAAATGTATTTGAATTTAAAAAATAAATTAAACATTTAATATTTTTAACAAATTGTTTTTAATAAATTATTCATCTTTTTAAAAAAAAATTCAAATTTGTTTTAAAATATGTATTGAAACGTTATTACTTTTTTAAAATATTCAACAAATTTTTTAATTTTTTTAAAAAATTCAATTTGAAATTACAATTTTTAGAGCTTTATTTTGTAAATTTAAAAAATTATGTAATTTTTTACCAAAAAATTAACATAAAATTTTTTTAGATAACTAAAACGTTATTTTTCTTAAAACAGTTTTAGTTAGGCTGCTTTCACACTGAGGCGCTTTGCAGTCGCTAAAGTGCTAAAAATAGCACCTGCAAAGCTCCCTGAAAGAGCCGCTCAATGCACTCCAATGTGAAAGCCCTGAGGGCTTTCACACTGGAGCGGTACGCTTGCAGGGCGGTCTAAAGTCCTGCAAGCTGCATCTTTGGAGCGTTATAGGAGCGGTGTATTTACCACTCCTAAAGCACCCCTTGCCATTGAAAACAACGGGGCAGCGCTGCAAACCCGCCGGCAAAGCGCTGCTGCAGCTGCGCTTTGCAGGCGGTTTTAACCCTTTTTCGGCCGGTAGAGGGGGTTAAAACAGCGCCGCTAAAATAGCGCCACTAAAACGATGGTAAAGCGGCGCTATATTTAGCGCCGCTGTACCACTGGCGCCCGCACGCCTCACTGTGAAAGTACCCTTAGTCACAAAAATTCTGCTATCTTTATTAGAACCACATCCAACTGAAATGCTGATACAGAGGCAGATGAGGAGGATGATCAGAAGGAAGGATGTGTTGCACAGGCGACTGTTGCCCCAAAACTTTGCACATTGTCCCCACCGTCAGAAGTTGAGAGTATGGATCTGGCAAATGAGCAGGTATATTTCTTACTGTAATCAAATCTATCTATCCATCCCTTTTGTAAGAATCAATTATCTGCTTTTTTTCTTCATAGGAAACTCCAGTTCGCAACGCACACATTCTACCAGTGGTGGTCGTGGAAGTGGTAATTATCGACGGCGTGATCCAGACAACAGCAACCAAAACGAAACAATGCATTGTACAGCTGATTGCCGATTTGAATAAACAGAACAGAAAGTGATGTGTTCCTGGACCACAGTCCTCCTCATGTGACTTTCTGTCGCAGCGTATTCATGCTGCTTTCGGATCTTGATGCGGAACGGGAGAACATGTACACATATGTGTTGGCCTGTAGGGTGGCGCAAAGGAGTGGAATGCCAACACCACCCATTTTAGTTTCTCCATTTGTCAACATCTCAAGCACTGCTTCTTCTGTTCAACCAACTAATCCTACCTATTCTGAAATAGTGCCTAGTCCCTCTTCTACTGCTCCTCCTGGGCCACCAGTGTACCACTCCACCTATGTGCCAGGTCCCTCTTCCACTGCTCCTCCTGGGCCACCAATGTACCACTCCACCAACGTGCCAAGCCTGTCTTCTAGCAGCCCTCACACTGGTCAACGTTCCCCTTCTGCTTACTCATACAATGTGCCAGATCTCTCCTCCTACTTACACAATGTGCCTCCTGCAAGCATGCCAGCCCCACCTCAACACCAGAGACATCGATTTGTCACCACTGATCCCCCCAATTGAGAATATCCTTTTTATGAACGTTCATGATTTCTTTTGAGTAAATTTGTGTTTGAACATGTCACCCATTTTATTGACATTAGATAAAAAGTTAATTTTCCAGTTGATGGTCAGTTGTTATATTGGCTAATGGGTTTGACCTCGTTTTTTTTTCTTAAAAAGTTCTTTAATTACACTTAAGAAATTTGTTAACATCATACTGTTTGGTTGGATTATTTTCCATTACCAAATAAAAAGACAAAATAAGGAAATGTTAAAAAAAAACAGCAAAAAGAACAGAACTTTATTGAAATGTAAAAAACTTTATTAAATTTACTGAACTTTATTGAAATATGCAATATTTTTAATCTGTGAAGACATTCAAGGTAAATGTCAAGTAAAAGTCTTATATCAAGAAAAATGAAACTAGATATATTGGTCTTGCCAGGCCAAACTACCACCAGAGGAAACAACAAAATTGGCAAACCGATTTCTGATGACCTCCAATGATTAGGCCTCCTGCTCTGGATCTCTATCTGCTGGGGACCGTTTTTTATTATATATTTTTTTATATTTTTAAACAAGTCCTCCCTGTTTCAACCTCCCTTTCGATTTTTCTTATAAGTTGGTAGACACCATCTGCTCATACAATGATTTTTTGTTTTGTTGATATCTCCAAACTTCCAAATATGGGCCGTTTTAGACAGATTGGCCATTTATGGGCCAAATGTTGAGCTGCAATCTATATGCTGCCCACTAGATGGCATCCCATCCATCTTTAGAGAGTGGCCCCCACATAGATATTAGCCCCCGTTTCCGGGTATTTTCCTGTGAACTGAGGACCCTTTGGGACATTCACATATTTTTTATTTTTACATTCTTTGGCTTTATTGCCTATGTGACTTTGGAAAGATAAGATATTAAAATTTTCCAGTATTGTAAATTTTTTAATTATCTGAGGTTCTTTTGATATATTGGTAAATTCAGGGTTGTACTCTGTGTGACCACACCATATACATCAGACTCAGATTAAAATATGTATGTCGTTGACATCTAAATTTGTCTTTAGGTGACGTCCTTTTTAATATTGAACCCAACATTTGTACATAGATGTTATCTAGTCTCGTTGCAATTTATGGCAACAGAGTGGTTCTGTGGTTTCCTTTTTGATATGTACATCCAAGCTTTTGAGGTCCGATCTGATATGATTGATCAGACCGGACTCTGCTCTTGCTGGTGTTTTGATTTTTAGGTGCACATAACACTTTCTTTCTATATTTTGATATTTGGGCCTATAGCCTCTATCCAGTTTCTGGATGTCCAAATGTCATACATGATCTGTCCACTAGGCGTCACTCGGCTCAGTAGCTGAAGGTGGCACCAGTGTTGATATTTGACCCACTTCCGCCGCCGAATGGGCAGAGATGGGTCATCTCAGGGATCCATGTCTCCTTTTTTTGTGTCCGGACCATGCTGGCCCAGTCACATGTTGGATACCTGGCTTTTTTGAGAAATTTTTACTTTTTTCTCTTGTTAATCACTGATTTTTTTATATATGGGAGGTTATACCGATCGTTATCCGCCGGTGTGAGTTTGGGCGGGTTTTGCGAGTTCACATACTATCATTGTGCATGTCTGTTAGTGGACTGTGGCTCAGAGTGGGGCTTGGTCGGGTTGCCACCGTATAAAGGGAGGTTACGCAGCACGCCGCCCGTGCCCCTGGAGGACGTAATTCTCGTATGAAATGTGTAGGGCAGAGCGACGAGCTGACGTCACCTCGTGCATGCCGTTTGTGTACCCAGATGGTCGGGTTTGTCTGAGTGTGTGCGGCCGGCGCACCAGACTTCAGGCGTTTTTACTGCTACAACATTGTAAGTGCAATACTTTGTTTTACTTGTTTTAATAAATCTAAAGATTTTACACTATTGGAGCATTTATATATTTTTACATGCCACGCACACCCGCTCATGGGCTTGAATACAATGAGATGGTTTGAAGAGTAGTGGTCCTGTTTGGTGCGCTTTGGAGATTGTATCATTACCACAGGCGATCCGAAGAGCAGTGGTTTTGCTTGGTGCGCTCTGGAGATTGTATCATTACTACAGGCTTCTCTTGATCCTCTGTAACGGGGGATCATGGGTTTCTGGTAGAAGTAACTCTCTATCTAACGGTGGTGGACCCAACACAGTCTTCTTTATACCAGCTTCTGAAGATTGATCTTACTTGTGGATGGACCTTTATTTCATTTTAATTTTGCACAGGTGGATGTCACATATTTAAATTTTGCTTATATGATTGGACTTTGTTTATTATTATTATCATCTTTCACTTATATATGTCACACATATGCCTTGTTCCATCTATGGTGTTTCATTTATGGTTTACTTATGTTTTTAAAATTAATGGTTTTAGAACATAACATACAGGCACTGGTATATTTGCTTTTGATTCACGCCGAACTCTGGATCATTCCATGATCGGTGTGTCTCTATTATCTGTTTGTGGCTCATATTCACTTTAAACTTATAGGTTTAGCACGATTCTATATTCTCTTTCTTTAAAATAATGACATACCTGAACTGAGTGTCACCAGGAAATGTTCCTTAGGAGACACGCTCATTCTCATCTGGGTATCCATTAGAGTAAGACGTGGTCACAGCCTCTCTAGAAGATTGTCAAATGTGCCAACAGACATCCTTGTAAAGTTAAAAAACTTCAGTATAGTTATGCAGCTGAATGTATAGGCTGATGAAATATCCGGAAGATAGGCGTTGGTCCATCAACGGATGGGTCCAGTACCGACGAACTCTGGTCCTCTCATGCAATTCTCTCCGCCTTCTGATCAGACGCAACATAATCAGGAGTAGTATTTCCTGCATGGTCTTCAGGGCTGGATCCATAGTGAACACAGCTAGCGACAGTAGACAGCTCCCTGCTGAAGACAGTGCTCTCTCTGCTCTCCTAAAATGGCTCCTAGGGTTAAATTCAATTTTTCCAATGCATTGTGGGAGTTTGGGAGTGTCCTTGGTGTAATTTTACAAAAAACGCCCAAAAACGCAGAAGCTAAAAAAAAGCGCATAAACACGATTACAAAGCGCTGGTAAAAAAGTGCGTTTTTCAAGCACTTATACACAGTGAGCGGGAAAAAAGTATTTGATCCCCTGCTGATTTTGTACATTTGCCCACTGACAAAAAAAATGATCAGTCTATAATTTTAATGGTAGGTTTATTTTAACAGTGAGAGAATAACAACAAAAAATCCAGAAAAACACATTTCAAAAAAGTTGATTTGCATTTTAATGCATGAAATAAGTATTTGACCCCTTCGCAAAACATGACTTTGGCAATGACAGAGGTCAGACGTTTCTTGTAGTTGGCCACCAGGTTTGCACACATCTCAGGAGGGATTTTGTCTCACTCCTCATTGCAGATCCTCTCCAAATCATTTGGTTTTGAGACTGACGTTTGGTAACTTGAACCTTCAGCTCGCTCCACATATTCTCAATGGGATTAAGGTCTGGAGACTGGCTAGGCCAGTCGAGGTCCTTAATGTGCTTCTTCTTGAGCCACTCCTTTGTTGCCTTGGCCACGTGTTTTGGCCATTGTCATGTTGAAATTCCCATCCACGACCCATTTTCAATGCCCTGGTTGAGGGAAGGAGACTCTCACCCAAGATTTGTCGGTACATGGCCCCGCCTATCGTCCCTTTGACGCGGTGAAGTTTTCCTGTCCCCTTAGCAGAAAAACACCCCCAAAGCATAATGTTTCCACTGCCATGTTTGGTAGAGGGGATGGTGTTCTTGGGGTCATAGGCAGCATTCCTCCTCCTCCAAACATGAGCCGAGTTGATGCCAAAGAGCTCGATTTTGGTCTCATCTGACCACAACACTTTCACCCAGTTCTCCTAAATCATTCAGATGTTCATTAGCAAACTTCAGACAGGCCTGTACACATGCTTTCCTAAGCAGGGGGACCTTGCAGGTGCTGCAGGATTTCAGTCCTTTATGGCGTAGTGTGTTACTAATTGCTTTCTTGGTGACTATGGTCCCAGCTGCCTTGAGATCATTGACAAGATTCTCCCGCGTAGTTCTGGGCTAATTCCTCACCGTTCTTATGATCATTGAAACTCCACAAGGTGAGATCTTGCTTCGAGCCCCAGACTGAGGGAGATTGACAGTTATTTTGTGTTTCTTACATTTGCGAACTGTTGTCACCCTCTCACCAAGCTGCTTGGCGATGGTCTTGTAGCCTGTCCCTGACATCCTTGGACAGCTCTTGGGTCTTGGCCATGGTGAAGAGATTGGAATCTGATTGATTGCTTCTGTGGACAGGTGTCTTTTATACAGGTAAGCTTAGAAGCACTCCCTTTAAGTGAGAGTTCTCCTAATCTCAGCTCATTACCTGTATAGAAGACACCTGGGATCCATAAATCTTGCTAATTGATAGGGGATCAAATACTTATTTCACTCATTAAAATGCAAATCAATTTATATTTTTGTAAATATTTTATTATATCTTTTCATGTGACAACATTGAAGAAATGACACTTTGCTACAATGTAGTAGTGAGTGTACAGCTTGTATAACAGTGTAAATGTGCTGTCCCTTCAAAATAACTCAACACACAGCCATTAATGTCTTAACTGCTGGCAACAAAAGTGAGTACACCCCTAAGTGAAAATGTCCAAATTGGGCCCAATTAGTCATTTTCCCTCCCCGGTGTCATGTAACTCGTTAGTGTTACAAGGTCTCAGGGTTGTGAATGGGGAAAAGGTGTGTTAAATTTGGTGTCATCGCCCTCACTCTCATAATGGGCACTGGAAGTTCAACATGGCACCTCATGGCAAAGAACTCTGAGGATCTGAAAAAAAGAATTGTTGTTCTACATAAAGATGGCCTAGGCTATGAGAAGATTGCCAAGACCCTGAAACTAAGCTGTAGAACAGTGGCCAAGACCATACAGCGGTTTTAACAGGACAGGTTCCACTCAGAACAGGCTTCGCCATGGTGGACCAAAGAAGCTGAGTGCAAGTGCTCAGCGTCATATCCAGAGATTGTCTTTGGGAAATATATGTGAGTGTTTGTGATCTCTTTTACTGTATTTTCAGCTAAAAAAAAAAAAAAAAAAAAAAAAAAAAAAAAAAATGAGGCTAGCTTGGAGGTGGAGGAGTTATATAGGGGATGCAACCCCCCCCCCCCTTTTTGCATCCAATCATCTGAAGGTATAAAGCATGGTTAAGGACTAAAGATCCTGTACTGTACTCAAAGAAATGGATTTTACCCATAAGTAAAAAATGATATTATGCTTTCCTTTTTGCAAACACATTAACAACTTCTAACTGGACAAAGACAGTGATCCCTTTACTAAAACACCAAAACAAAAATATTATTTAGTATATGGGTCTGTAAGCTGAGCAAGTACAAGAAAAGCTGTACAGTCTTAAGGCTCCAAAAACTTTGTGGATGTCAGATTGCTGTGGCAGGAAAACGCACACACACATATAATATTTTATATATATATATATATATATATATATATATATATATATATATATATATATATATATATATATATATATATATATATATATATATATATATATATATCCGAAAGTGAGGATTCAGCTAAGGAAGGTGTCAATGTCTATAGTGGGATGGGCATCCAGAACTGAATATAAATTTAGACAGGTGATTTTTTTTTTCTTTTACCCTATACATTTTTTTTTTTTAATTTAAATTTTTTTTTTCGCACAACAGCAAAAATAATACAATTCCACAAAACTCTTTATCGATAGAGGGTAATATATTCATAAACTGTTACACAAACATAACAAAATAAAGCCATAAGCACCATACAAAATATGAAAGGTGATGCCAAAAACGGCCACTCGCAGGTCGACTCTGTTAATGCTGTCTCTGTCCTCATAGGAAACATTGAGGAAACATTGAGCACATCCTGTTCCAAAGAGGTTCTGATATTGGGAAAACCAGTCCAGTGAAAATAGAAAGCAATAAAGATTCAACCCCCCATTTATATATAAAAAAAAAAAAAAAAAGGCTGGAGTTGAGTTTAAGACTAACACAGACTTTTTTTGGGGGAAAATTATTTTTATATATTAAAACATACAAAATGGGGCCTCCGAAAATACCAAAAACCAGAGAAAAAAAAAGAGAAAGAAAAACCATACATAAAAATACAGTAGTATTACTGGCACAGCCAGATAGTGAAGAAAAACAGTAAGGCAACAAAAACATCCCTTAACCACTTAAGGACCACCCCACGCAGATATACTGCGGCAGGACGGCCCTCTTGCACGACATCAACTATGTAAACAAGGCAGACGCCATTCTCTCAGAGAGGAAGACGGAGATCTTGTGTTTCTGCTAAGCAGAAACACGGATCTGTTTTCCTCCAGTTAAGCCAACCCCCACATAGTTAGAAAGCACTCCCTAGGAGCACACCTAACCCTTTGATCGCCCCTGATGTTAACCCCTTCCCTGCCAGTGTCATAGTACAGAAGAGTGCATTTTTATTAGCACTGATCACTGTATTATTGTCACTGGTCCCCAAAAAGTGTCACTTAGTGTCCGAGTTGTCTTTCGCAATGTCACAGTGCCACAAAAAAAAAAATTGCTGAATTCAATAAATAATAATTCCATCAATCTATCCCATAGTTTGTAGATGCAAAAACTTTTGTACAAATCAATGTATGCTTATTGGGATTTTTGAAAACGGGTTACAGCAGTGCAAAACAAATTGCACTCCTGTGACCCATAGGAGAAGCCCAGACTAAAAAGCTCAGGCTGGACTTCTCCTTTAAAGAAAGAAGGCGGAGTATAGATTAGAAGAAAGTAAACCTGTAGTGCCATAAAGGTAAGGTAAGCCAAGCCATAAACAGAACTATTAGTCACATAAAACTGCATTTGCTCTGTGTGAATGGGGGACAGAACAAAATGTATTATGCCCCGTACACACGACCGGATTTTCCGACGGAAAATGTGTGATAGGACCTTGTTGTCGGAAATTCTGACCGTGTGTAGGCTCCATCACACATTTTCCATCGGATTTTCCGACACACAAAGTTTGAGAGCAGGCTATAAAATTTTCCGACAACGAATCCGTTGTCGGAAATTCCGATCGTGTGTACACAAATCCGACGGACAAAGTGCCACGCATGCTCAGAATAAATAAAGAGATGAAAGCTATTGGCCACTGCCCCGTTTATAGTCCCGACGTACGTGTTTTACGTCACCGCGTTTAGAATGATCAGATTTTCCGATAACTTTGTGTGACCGTGTGTATGCAAGACAAGTTTGAGCCAACATCCGTCGGAAAAAATCCTAGGATTTTGTTGTCAGAATGTCCGAACAAAGTCCGACCGTGTGTACGGGGGGCATTAGAATATAGGCTCACCAGACTGAAGATCTTTCATTAATATATGAATATATCAGGAAAATACCGCACTGGAGCCATTAGATGGAGCTAGCAATTAGTATTTCCCGCCTATGATCCTCACCTCCATCTAGTGGCCGAAATGAGGCATTTGATTTCCTCTATTCGTATGCATGAAAAACATTCGACCCGAAGAAAATAGCCTAGTAACATTCCTTTTTGATCCTATTTGCACAGAACGAATGTACATGCATTTTCACAGGCTGAATAGCTATCTGAATTTTTTATAGCTACACTCCTTAGTGTTTGAGTGTTTAGTAATAAAATCTCTTATGTGTACATTGTATAGATGCCACACTTCTACATGTGATTAATGCATGAAATACATTTTATTGGTTGTGTTGAGTAGCAGTCCTAAGACGATTGGAACTCCCCATAAACCTTCTAAAGCTTCTTCATAATGCAATTTTTTTCCTGCATTCATTAGCTGTGTGGGTTAAATACATACGTATGCATTTCCCTATTAGTAAAATTAGTAAAATGACAAGAGTCAGTTCTCAGAACAGCATCTATGACGTAAGAGTGAAGTACCTCTCCAAGCACAAGTGGCCTCTCAAAGTTTTATCAAACAAGATTTTTATTAAAACTTACTTTTATTCCACAGCTTTTTCCTATTCCCCGGAGTACACCCTGAATCCTTCATGACAATCTCAAAAGGACTCTAATTACTGCTCTATTTGTGGGAGAACAAAGCAGGTCAACTGATATGGCTCATCTGCACACATATTCAGTGTGGGAAGCAGATTACCATTAAGGCATATAAATTGAGTCAGTGAAGCTGGCTGTCACTCTGTTCAGTGGATGACGGGGAAGCAGTGCTGGACACAGACTAAGCATCTGTTTTCCATAAGGTAAGTAGCCATAATGGCGGAAGTAGACATCTGCTTGTGGATTCTTTACACTCTCTATTTAGATTCTATTTTTACATTTATTTTCTCAGGATGAAAGAGTCTTATTTTGTGGCAGTCTATGTAATATCTCTACTTATTGCAAGCGTAGCTGCTCAGTCATCCAGAGAGAGAGAATGGAAGTCTCTGGGAAATCCATACAACAGGGACTTGGTAATGGCTGTTTATGTACTTTAGTTAAAAAGTTATTTAAAGTGTTGCATGTTTCACAGTTGGATTGTAGATTTCAATCTGATGTTTTAAATATTTTCACTTGCATTCCTCCATCTCTGACCACCTTCTGTATAGTGTCCTAGCTCTCTCTCTCTCGTCAATACTTTGACTTGTTGACATAAGAACAAGCATGCAGCAAGTGAAGTCAGAAATCCAAATGTGGATGCTTGTTCTGGGTCAGTGACACAAGTACCAAAGTCACTGGATCAGAATAGAGGACAAAACTAGAACTTGGAAGAGTACAAGTAAGCAGTGGCAACCTACAATTTCCCTCAGTGCATGCTTCCTCCCATGGTAGAATTGGATTGAACTGCGTTTTATTATATTTTTGTGTTTTATTTTATTTGCATTATTCTTTGCAATAGTGAAAAAAGTTTATTCTAATTTTAATAATAACAGCAAATCTGTAATAATACTATACTAATAGCAATACCAACTCATTCTGTAATAATAGTAATAATAGCAATATAAACCCAAACTGTAATAAGAGTAATAAAAGCAATGTCAACCCAATCAATAATATTATTAATATCCACGCGATCTGTAATAGTAGTACATAATAATAGCAATATAAACTCAAATCTGTAATACTAATAATAGCAATACCAATCCATTCTGTAATAGTAATGGCATTATCAACCCAATAATAATGTCAACTCAATCTGTAATAGTAGTAATAATAGCAATATCAACTCAAATCTGTAATAGTAATACCAACCCAATTTGTAATAATACTAATAGAAATATCAACCCAATCTGTTATAATAGTATCGACCCAATTTGTAATAGCAATATCAACCTAATGTATAATAACAACGATATCAACCCAATCTGTAATAATAGCAATAATGACTCTGTAATCATAGTAATAATAGCATGTTAGAAAATTAAAAGTTAATAGCAAAAACTGTTGATTTTGGATACTTTTCTGTAACTCTCCTGACATATGTGAATTTTCACTTCAAAGCCTATTGTGCAGATAAAGTAAGCATCTGCTTTTCACATAATTGCATACCTGAACCACAATTTAGCTTGAGACAATTCTCAACTCCTTTAGCATATCAGACTCTGTATTTCAACAGTTGTTAAAGCTGAACTCCAGGTATGATCTGTATTGTATAGTTATATGGGTCCAGCTTTGTACATAAGTATGTATATCTCAAACCTGAGGGTAGCTTGGGAAGCTGACAAATCACTAATAGTCTGCGCTACTATAGCCGTGATCTTTCAGGTCCTGTGCCAATTGGCTTTCTCTCTGCACTTTAACCATAGGGAGTGACTCGCTTGGTACTGCTGCCATTTACAGAACGCCATGCATTTTTTTTCATGAATCCAAGGCATTTTTTGATTGGACGAGGTGGAGAGGAGAGGCAGTAAAGTCACCATCATTGAAAAAAAAATGGCGTTCTGTAAATGACAGCAGTGCCGAGCGAGTGACCTGTGCAGTCAGTGTGTAGAAGGGAACTCGCTCGGCACACAACCTGAAAGATCGAGGCTAGAACTGGAGTAGCATGGGCTACTACAGTGATTGTCAGCTTCTCCAACAGCCCCTTAGGAATGAGATCTACATAGTTACATTGGTACAAGCCAATATCATACCATCCAGCTTTAAGCAAGTATGGCTGGGTGACAGCAATAAAATGCAAAGCGATCTGTAGCGGCTATTCTATAAAGCTCTAGCACTAAGGTATACTTAAAGGAATACTTAAAACCCCTGTTAGGAAAAAAAAAAAAATTAATTAAAAAAACAACACTGTGTCCCACTGGAGAGGATTCCTTTCACTTTCTGCCCCAAAAACGCACTGGGTACTGACAAAAAATTCTCTGTTAGACATTTGGAACAGATGACCACATTGGAAGATTACCCTCTATTCTTGTTCTGGTGACTCTATTGCTCTAAGCTTGCGGACAGGACTCTATTCTATTGCATCTAGTTACTGCTATTTATCATTACACACACACACACACACACACTAATGGTAAGTGAACAAACAGTAACATGCAATTCATTTTATGAGCAATTATTCATTCTTTGCACTTTGAACAATAACACATTTTTTAGACTGCAGTTGCCCTGTGTGCTAATCAGTGGCTTGTACTGACACAATATACAGTCCTGAAGCCAGTGTTATTTATAGGAATCTTAGACAAAGTCCAACCCAACAAAGTTACTTTTATGATCCCCAAGAGCTATTGGATAATAGTCTAAGGATGCCATAAGGCTTTACAAATCTCTGAACCTGGTAGCCAGTGTGCAAAATTGTGTGAAAATTGAATGAAAATTTTAACAGTGCTAAGTGACTCCCCCTGCCTCCAATGTGTAGGGCTGCTCTGCACTGGCTCTAAGCATCACCATAAAATACTAAGCAGCCAAACAATGGCTCTGGTATTGAAGCATTGGATTGTGAGTAAGGCTGTGGTCTGAGTCAGACAAGTTTAGTCCTACACTGTGGATTTTGTGCCCAGGATAACAGCTTCCCTAAAACAATTTAAAGTATTGAAAAAGTAGTTGCAAGCATATTTTTGATGGCTAGTCAATCATGCTGTTCTATATAGAAACATAAATCTGACAGTTTTCTTTTAAGACTCACTGCTAGGTCCTTGTTCGGACTAAGGCATTCAAGTCAACAGACATCATAACATCTATTATGCCGCGTACACACGAGCGGACTTTACGGCAGACTTTGCCCGGCGGACGGGATTTCATCGGACAATTCGATCGTGTGTGGGCTCCAGCGGACATTGTTTTCTCAAAAGTTGGACGGACTTAGATTTGAAACATGTTTTAAATCTATCCGTCGAACTCGAGTCTGGTCGAAAAGTCCGCTCATCTGTATGCTAGTTCGACGGACAAAAAGCCACGCTAGGGCAGCTATTGGCTACTGGCTATTAACTTCCTTGTTTTAGTCCGGTCGTACGCAATCACGTATGAATTAGACAGACTTTGGTGGATTGTGTGTAGGCAAGTCCGTTCATTCAGAAAGTCCGTCGTAAAGTCCGTTGAAAAGTCTGCCGGGCAAAGTCTGCCGTAAAGTCCGCTCGTGTGTACGCGGCATTACTTATATAGGCAACAATCTTGTAATGTATATAAATGATAAAGATACTATGATAGTACAACCTTACATGGCTGTGCAGCTCTTGGGGCAGGCTTCAGGTTTATGCAGAGCTGCGGGTGCACATCTGGGAGCAGTAACATTGCCAGCTTTCATGGCCTACACATCAACTGGTATGTGGGCAGATTTTGGCTGCATATGGATGAGGCCATTCCTAGTGGTAGCAATCACACTGAAACAACTGGCATGCTGTGCAATGGCACATCAGCTTGGTGTACAGTGGATGTCTGCAGTCAAAAGTTACAATGCTGAACCTCAGTAGACAGCAAGGCAGCATTGTTACCATATGGAATGAAGATTCAGAATGGCAGGATTACCAGGTGCAAATGTTTCTGATCTAAAAGGGTGAGCTACAAATCCACAAAATTATAAATTTATGTTTTACACTTACATACCTTTAGGGTTTACATACCAAATAGTATGTATTGCCATTTAAAAAGGTCACAGTAATTCTTTTTAAAAAACTACTTTATCTTCCTTTCTTATCAAAAGACTGGAACCATCTTTGTTCAAGGCAAATACCTATTTTCTGAAATAAACTGTCCCAGAGATGACAGGGTTATGCAAATCTTAATGTCTGTGTAGTAGACTGTGAGGGTAGGGATGAGCTTCGAGTTTGAGTCGAACTCATGTTCGACTCGAACATCGGCTGTTCGCCAGTTCGCCGAACAACGAACAATTTGGGGTGTTCGCGGCAAATTCGAAAGCCGCGGAACACCCTTTAAATGTCTATGGGAGAAATCAAAAGTGCTAATTTTAAAGACTTATATGCATGGTATTGTCATTAAAAGTGTTTGGGGACCTGGGTCCTGCCCCAGGGGACATGGATCAATGCAAAAAAAAGTTTTAAAAACGGCCGTTTTTTCAGGAGCAGTGATTTTAATAATGCTTAAAGTGAAACAATAAAAGTGTAATATTCCTTTGAATTTCGTACCTTGGGGGTGTCTATAGTATGCTTGTAAAGGGGGGTATGTTTCCCATGTTTAGAACAGTCTGACAGCAAAATTACATTTCAAAGGAAAAAAAGTCATTTAAAACTACTTGCGGCTATTAATGAATTGTCGGTCCGACAATACACATAAAAGTTCATTAATAAAAACGGCAATGGAATTCCCCCCCAGGGGAACCTCGAACCAAAATTTAAAAAAAAAAATGGCGTGGGGGGTCCCCCTAAATTCCATACCAGGCCCTTCAGGTCTGGTATGGGTTTTAAGGGGAACCCCGCGCCAAAATTAAAAAAAAAAAAAAAAAAGGCGTGGGGTCCCCCCAAAAATCCATACCAGACCCTTATCCGAGCATGCAACCTGGCAGGTGGCAGGAAAAGATGGGGAACGAGAGAGCGCCCCCCCTTCCTGAACCGTACCAGGAAACATGCCCTCAACATTGGGAGGGTGCTTTGGGGTAGCCCCGCAAAGCACCTTGTCCCCATGTTGATGGCCTGTTCGGCTTGCGCTCCACCCCTCGTTCCCGTTCGTATCTCACCAGCTACGGACGTTTCCGCTCACCTGGTACAAAAATCTCCCAGCAGCCTCTATGCGTTTCGCATCATAGTATGCGTCATCAGGAAGCTCCTGTCCTGACCAATCCTATGGTTGCCTTTACTTAACTGCCTCTCTATCTGGGAGCTGCGTCAGTGTAAAGCAAGTCGTACACTATACAACTATATAGAAAACTGCTTTATTCCCCCATCAACACAGTGTTGATGGGGGAATCCCTCCCATGGAGCTATTGTATTCTGAAAGCAAATCACTTCCGCTAGCTATAACTGCCCACAGTGATCGCATGAAAAAATCCTGACAGGCTGGTTGTACTGAAGTCAATCAATGGGTCGACATTAGTACAACCAGCCTGCCCATAGATTCCGATTTCTTGATCTGTCTATGGCCAGCCTATGAATTTATTAGCTCACCCCCACCCCATTCTCCCATATGACTTGCAAAAAAGTTAGAATAAACAGTACAAGCCAATGGAAGGCCTTTATTATGGTAGATTTAAATGACAGAATTCTGAGGTCAAGGACAGTTTTCAAATGACAAAAAAAAAAAAAAGGAAATCACTGCATAACTGTAGGTGTTTAAATAGGATAAGTGAATGTACTATTAAAGAAAGTGTATCAGTTGTGTAATATGGTCTCTGCCACTCACTATTATTGTCTATATCTCAGTTTTTCAAATTCTTGAAGTCATACATCACCGAGAGAGGAACACATATGATGAATCCGGGAATCAAGGACAAGCTTGAAAGTGACTTGAAAGTTAATGGAGAGTCCAAATACCGAAACCTGCAGCAATACATGAACAACAATGAGATAGCGAACATCTAATTCATAATGCCTGGCCGAATACCATTTCAAAAACCATTATAATGTATGTAAGCGGTGTGTGACTGCTTATGAAGGTCTTTAAAAGGGGCTTTCCACATTCTAAAGACTTAGGCTGGGTTCACATATATGCGGCTGTGGTTTGCAGTCCAGAATCTGGTGCGTTTCTGTTCACCAATTCAGGTGCAAATTTTTCCCTGCATTCGCACCTGAACTGGAGCCAAAAACGCACAGGGCCCTTTTCAAAACCACATCGCGGCTGCCCCACACATGTGTGAACCGGCTCCATTGAAAGCCGGTCATATTCACGTTTTGGAAATTAGATGCGGTTAAAACCGCATCCAATTCCCATATAAGTGAACCCAGCCTTACTGTTGACTTTTCAAGCTTTTCTACGTTTTTTATAAATACAATGCCCTTTCTCTCTAACGATTTAGTTCTTTATTTACAGTATATATGTATATCACTATGATGCAGAGATGTTTAAACACACAAATGGCCCTAGTGGTTTTCCTTGGCAAGACAAAAAGGAAGAAAAAAACTCTGGCTCCACAATAAAAACTATACCCATATGAACAGAAAATAAACTATAAAAAGAGAATCAGTAAAAGTATCAGAAAAGCATGTAAAAACAGACTTAAGTGTTGCAAAGCTGGAAAACTCCTTTTAAACATTATTAATACATGTACATATGTGTTCTGTCACATTCTATATTAATGCAAAATGTTTTTTAATTCATCTGCTGTAATAAAGCTTTGCTGTAATTTTAAATTCTTGTTTTTTTGGTTCAATCATTTTTATTGGGTTTTTCAAGACAGAGCAAAATTAGCACCAATTTTGTCCACGCAGGGGCTAAGAAAGAAACATTCCAACGTACAAAACATTGTAAGGTGCCAAATAAAGCCAGCACCATAAAAAGTATGAACAAGTAAAAGAGGAGGCCCAGTAGGACATGAGTAGGCTTACCTTATGTGGTACAACCCAAAACAAGGAAAAATAAGAAAAGGGAAAGGATTAAGGTGTTAGAGACCCCAAGTGTAAAGGGGGGGGGGATGACATGGACTCGGGACTGTCTCACGCGTCAGTCACACAGGACCAATACTAGACGGATGTAATGATGGAATGCATACTCGATCCAAGGTTCCTATATTTTGAGAAACTTGGAGTGGGAGTCCTTTAAAATACTAGACATCTGTTTGGTAACGTCATATGATCTTTCACTCCCTGGAACAAGAACACAGGTTTTTTCCAGGCCTGGGGAATGATTTGCTTGGCTGATAGAAATAAGTATGATGGCAATTTCTGTTGGTGGGTGCATAGGCCCAGGATAGGACAGTGTAGTAAGGCTAATTTAGTGTCCTTGTGGATTGTCAAATGAAACAACGTGCCCAGCAGGCCAAAGACCTGGGACAAAAATCCTATCAGTCGTGGACATGTCCACCAAACATGGAGGACATCCACACGATGGCCGCAACTCCTAAAGCAGTGGTTGGTATAGGCGATCCGGGCGGGAACCGAGTACCATTTCAGGAGAACATTATGTAAATTCTTCTTTTAATCAGATTTTCTTGAATTCACTGTAAGGAGCTGGTGCCTAATACAATACTTTCCTTTATAGGATGACTATTATTGTTTTTTTAAAAGAGACCAATGTAGTTATACTTGAGAGCACCCATAAACTCACAGCATTGTTCTATGCAAGCCTTGAATGAACTACATTTTAGAGGTAAAAATGTTTTTGTTACACAGTTTGTAACAAGGGTAAGACACAACATCAACATGGGTGCAAAACGTCAGCAAAATGGCTATCGCCCACAGCATGACATGTACAGGTCCAGAAGGAACAATCTAAACCAAATCTTGTGTAATTTAAAGGAGACCAGGCTTAACCACTTCAGCCTGGGAAGAATTTACCCCCATCCTGACCAGAGCACTTTTGGCGATACGGCACTGCGGTCGTTCGACGTTGTACGTACCTTTTTTTCCCACAAATAGAGCTTTCTTTTGGTGGTATTTGATCGCCTCTGCGGTTTATATTTTTTGCGCTATAAACAAAAAAAGAGCAACAATTTTGAAAAAAACGCATTATTTTTTACATTTTGCTATAATAAATATCCCCCAAAAATATATAAAGAAACAATTTTTTTCCCCAGTTTAGGCCGATATGTATTCTTCTACATATTTTTGGTAAAAAAAAAAAAAATCACAATAGGCGTATATTGATTGGTTTGCGCAAAAGTTACAGCGCCTACAAAATAGGGGATAGATTTATAGCATTTTTATTATTTTTTTTTTTACTAGTAATGGCGGCGATCTGCGATTTTTATCATGACTGCGACATTATGGCGGACACATTGGACAATTTTGACACATTTTTGGAACCATTGGCATTAATACAGCAATCAGTGCGATTAAAAATGCATTGATTACTGTAAAAATGTCACTGGCAGTGAAGGGGTTAACACTGGGGGGCGGTGAAGGGGTTAACTGTGTTCCCTGGGAGGTGATTCTAATTGAAGGGGGAGGGACTAACTACAGGAAGTGACAGATTGTGGTTCCTGGCTAATAGGAACACACAATCTGTCACTCCTGTCAGTACAGAACAGGGAATTGTGTGTTTACACACACTCGTCCCTGTTCTGTGTCTCCAGCTCACGATCGTTCGTGGCCGGCGGTCTTTGCGACTGTTGGCCGCGAGCATCGGTACCCCCGCTGTGCAGCGGGTATGCGCGCCCGCTATCCGGACCCCGCGAGCCCACGTATAGTTACGTTGTTTCGCGCAGGAGAGCCAACCTGCCGCAGTAAAACTGCGGCGGCTGGTCCGGAAGCGGTTAATATACACAGCATAATCAAATTAGTAATTTAAGTAGTACCGAAACAAAAATAGTGGATATATGCTTATAAGAAAACAATTATATGTCCATTGTTTGGTCCAAAATAGCGGGTGATCCAAACATAGCCTGGAAAATAGTGCGTTCAAGCAATAATTGTAGAAGGAAAAAAAAAAAGTGAAGAGGAAAAAGGGGGGGGGGGGGGGGGGGAGAAAGAAAAAGAAGACGTAAAAAAAAAAAAGAAAAAAAAAAAAAAAAAGAGAGGGAGGAGCTGGGATCAGAGGAGAGAAATAAGGGGCCAGAGGCCCAACTGGTCAACAGAGGTCTCGCATGAGTGATAACAAGTACAGTAGGAGTTTAAACTAGGGAGGTGAGTATCAGAGATGTGTCACATAACTGGACTGTGGCAGGACTGAGCTAAGGGAGGGCTAATGTTGCACCCTCAGAAGTTGAGAGCATTTCTGCAAGGGCAGTAGAGGAAGAGAAGTGGATCCAAATATATGAAGTACATTTTAAAATAAAGTAGGGTACGCAAATACTACATTCACATTTGTCTATAGGAATTTGTTTTGCAGAAACACTTTTACTTAGAAAAGGGAGATACATTTCCTGGCAACCTGTGAATTCATTTAGTAGTTTGGGTATATCCAGTCCAGGCCATAGAATGTTCCTCCAACGAGTGTCTGCAAGTGTCTGCTCTAAAGAGGTCCACAGACATAATGACCCTCACTGGGTCGAGACAAACTGTGTAAGTGGGACACTTACAAACTCCCTAATGATCCGTTACCATGTCTATACTCAGGGTACATTCTCTGTTAGTGTCTGTGTGTGGATGGAGTGTGCATACACAGGAGTTACGCCATCCTGCACAGACCAGTAACAGCCAAAAAACTGGCACCCAGAAGGTTGGAGAGGAGATGCTGGAAACAGCTAGGACCTTGCAGAGGTGGGACGGCTGAAGGAGAGGCGAGTATTGTGTAAGTGAAAAAATAAATTTTTTTGGCTTCGGTGCCCATTTTTCTTACACCAATGTGTAAACATAATTATGGACAGGGTGACGTCTGACAAAGAAAATAAGAATAACATTTTGCAGTAAAATAGTACATTATAACTGTACATCAGGAGGTCCCTACCAAGGAGAGGGACTAGTGTGAAACAAAAAAGGAACAAATTAATTTGAGCCCAAAACATACACAGTCCTAACAAATGAAGGAAAGTTGGAACATTTAAAAATATGGATTTCTTAATTATTCTGTACTCTATGGCCTTCTTCACAAAGGACATAGTACATGGTGTGTACAGCAAGCTTTGTAAAAGATTTGCAGAGATTTTGGTTTTGTTAAAGCCTTTAGCGTACCATTCAGTTCTGGTTCAGGGAGGTTAACATGGATCTTAATGGAAGTAAAAAAAATCACTTTGAATAAGCTTCTTGCATGCCTCAGTATACTTTAGAAAAGCTTGCTGAAAGGCTGCTGTAATTGTGCTTTAAGTGACAGTCCTATTTGTGAATTAAAAAAAAAAAAAAAAGACACTCGGCACTCCTATTAAGGTCTGTGTTATACATCCCTAAAGTGGAACTGAAGAGCTCTTTAAACGCAGGGGTCAACATACAAACTTCTTAGTATGAGGGCCACATTGTATATTTTACAAATATTTGCAGGCTGAAATAAAAATCTGTTTTACATCGAGGAGTGCCTATAAGTGTTCTCTTTCACACCCAAGAGTTCCCCTATACAACCATGTGTGTCCAACAAAGTCCCTCCCTTACATATCTGTGTGCCAAGCAAAGTTCCCCCTTACATCCATGTGTGCCCACCAGGAGTTCCTCCTTACCTTTCAGAGGCTGAACTGCAGGGCAGAAAAGAGGAAGCAGAGAAAGTCTAATTGGCGGAAGTCCAGTTCTCCTGTAAATGTTGGGGGGGGGGGGGGGAGGGGGGCAGGCCTAGCAACCAACTAACCATGTTGTAAGGGATCTGCGCCAAGGACTGGGGGGGCTATACCTGGCTGGCAGTGGACACACCAGTCTCTGTATTATGGATGTGCCACAGGCTGGCACATCCACAGCCAGCCAGGTTATTTTCATGGACATTTGTAGTGGTCTGGGTGCACAGTTGTGGCACAGTATTCCCTTTAAAAAAGGCCAACTAGCTGTCATAAAAACAAAAACTCAGTGTCAGTATCATCTTCTGAACACCTGCCAGCCACCCCCTTGCCACTGTTAAAAGCAATCCACTAGGGATTGCTTTTCACAGACAATGCAGGTGTAAACAAGGCCTTATACTATATTTTGTTTTCAATATTACAAACTAGGCATTTGCAAATTATATATATATATATATATATATATATATATATATATATATATATATATATATATATATATATATACCGTATTTATCGGCGTATAACACGCGTCGGCGTATAACACGCACCCCAAGTTTAGGAGAGAATTTTAGGGAAAAAAACTTTTAGGAGGGAAGTTTAAGGAAAAGAAACTTACATTAAAATGCCCATCAATGCAGCCTCATCAGTGTTCATCTGCAGCCTTGTTAGTGTCATTGCAGCCTTTTCAGTGTCAGTGCAGCCTTGTCAGTGCAGCCTTGTCCCCAGTGCAGCCTTGTCAATGCAGCCTTGTCCTCAGTGCAGCCTTGTCACCAGTGCAGCCTTATCAATGCAGCCTTGTCCTCAGTGCAGCCTTGTCCTCAGTGCAGCCTTGTCCCCAGTGCAGCCTTATCAATGCAGCCTTATCAATGCAGCCTTGTCCCTGCAGCCTCGTCCCCAGTGCAGCCTTATCAATGCAGCCTTGTCCCTGCAGCCTTGTCCCCAGTGCAGCCTAGTGTCCATGCTCCATGCTCCATGCTCCATGCCTCCTGCCGCCGCCGCACACATGTGAGTAGTTTTAAATATGGCGCCGCGGAGTTCGGAGAGACTCGGCGCCGGCGGAAGTGAACGAACGCCGCCGAGATACACATAGCCGAGGGTTCTCGGCTCTTTCCGGCGCCGCTCACAGTCCCGCCCAGTCCCGCCCTATGATGGACATAACACAGGTCCAATGGCGGGACTGGGCGTGACAGTGAGCGGCGCCGGAAAGAGCCGAATACACCCGACTATGTGTATCTCGGCTCTGTGATTTCGGCGGCGCTCGTTCAGCACTGCCGAGCCCCTCCGAAGTCCGCGGCGCCATATTTGAAACTACTCGCTATGTAAATGTCGGCGGCGATCGCCGACATTCACATAGCGATAGCGGGAATCGGCGTATAACACGCACCCACGACTTTCCCCTGATTTTAAGGGGAAAAAAGTGCGTGTTATACGCCGATAAATACGGTATATATATATATATATATATATATATATATATATATATATATATATATATATATATATATATATATATATATATAAAATCTGCGAACACCTTGTAAAACTACCCATTCTGTTTAGCATAGAAATGAAAGGCCCGCTTTTGGGCTGTGCCCAACCTCTTGGCCATTTGCAGCAGATAGGTCTGTTTGTTTACCTAGTTCACACTTGTTCACTTAACTAGCTAGATTTAAGTGCCTAGTATCTGTAGCTTACTGGTTAAGCATGCATTGCTGACGCCCAGGAGGAGGATTGTCCCCCCCACCTCACTCTGATTTGCCCATTACAGGCAGTCCCCGGTTTACAAACAAGATAGGGTCTGTAGGTTTGTTCTTAAGTTGAATCTGTAAGTCAGAACAGGTACATTTTTTAAGGATAAAAAAACAATTTTTAAGCTTTTTGGATAGCATAGGGAAGGGTTAACACCCATGTAACGTTTGTTTTGCTGTTAATGCCCCTGTTCAGAAGATTTCACCTCACTTTCTGCCCCAATGACAACTGGATTTTGAAAATTTTGGGTTGTTGTGGAAACAAGCCTTGGTGATAAAGCATCAGTGGAGACACCTTGTTCCCATAATAACTTACAGGAGTGAATTTCCCTTCCTAGGGGTAACTTTCCTCTCACTTCCTGTTGTCTCCCTGTTTGTAAGTAGGAGTTGTTTGTAAGTCAGATGTCTGTAACTAGGGGACCGCCTGTGTAGTGGTCCGGCACTACTATGTATTACCTCATGACTTGCCCACTTTACATCCCCCCTACTTTGATCACCTGTTGCTGGCGGCTCACATGGCCGCATGCTTTACTTGGTCTTGGCCCCTACAAAGCAATGAGGCATGCTGATAGCGTTCCGCAAAGGGGTCTCCTTTGTCTGCCAGAAACAGCTCCAGGATCCCGAGGGTAGGTACCTTCTCTGACGGTACTTTTTTTTTTACTTATTACTCTCCGAACACCTCCAACGTTCCTTTCCTATCTCACTTGCTCAACCTCTTGTCCTCCCACGTGAAAGACACAGTGTTCCTGTGTGGAGACTCAAACTTAGTCATGTATCCAGACTTTAATAAATCTGCTGATGGCTCCCGCCAGTCCATCCCCGACTCTGACCATTTCCTGAACATATACACTTGGGCTGGCCTGGTCGATGTGTGGTGGGAACTGCACCTACTACGGATTATTTTCAACAAAATGCAGATTCCGTCTCCTCGCTAAGTACGGTATGGGAGGCTTACAAAGTTGCCGCACGCGACCACCTGATCAAAATCACCCCTCAGAGATGGTAGCATTGGGATCAACGCAGACTCCAATTGGAACAGGAGCTGGACTCGGCCCCTAAGACCCACAAATCACACCCTTCCAAAGCCACTAGGCTTCACCTTGAGAAAGTGACGGCGGAGAAGAACCTCTGACTGATACATCTGAGAAGCAGCTCCGTTGGGCTGGTTTAGAAATTGCATGCACATATTAATAAGCTGGGGGCCATGTTGACCTACAATTCAACTCACCATAAACCTATTGCCTTATGCACACGCCGCCACCTTCTCACGAGCAATCCCCAATAAGTTCTTGGGGAGTTTTGGCACTCACCACCTGGCTCATTTGTATCTGGCTCCTGATTCCTATTTTGGCAGCCAGGGTTAGCACATTTTTTGGCATAAGGACCAGGTCAGGTTTGCGTCTCTGTGCACTGCTGTTTGCAGGGCGTCTCTGTGCACTGCTGTCTGTTCAGCTTATACACCTGGCCAGACTGTTCCAACTGGGCTATGCTTTTATACCTAGATGTTTGGAAAGCCTTCGACTCTTTGTCCTTGGATTATATGTTCTTCGCTTTTCAAAATTGGGGCTTCCAAGACACTTTTTTGGCTTGGATTTCAGCCCTTTATGCCTAGCTAACAGCAACACTCAAATATACAGGTTTTGAATTGGCCCCTTTTTCTATCCGTTGGAGTGTGAGACAGGGATACCCCCTATCTCCTATTCTCTTCAGCCCACCTGGATATTCGAGGCATCGGAACACCACAAGCTTATGCTTTTTGCATACAATATATATTACTGTACGCCTCTTCCCCCCACACCTCTTTGCCAAATCTATTTGCAATCCTCTTCACCATATATAATCTTCTCTGGATGCCCCCTTCACATCACCCTCGGATTCGTGACCCTTTTTTACTTCACGTCTTACAGCTTTGGGACTCTGTAAAATATTCTAGCAATCTTATCTCTCCTCATTTGCCCTTGTCCGATGTCCTCTATGCTTCTCAATTTTTGCCAGCCTATGACAACCTGCCAGCATCTTGCTGGTGGCAAATAAAGGGAATCAAATAGATTTATGAACTTCTATCTTTGGATGGAGTAAAATCCATCAGCTGCCTGAAGGAGCACTGGCATCTCCCGACTTTAGAGGAGTTCGGTCATCTCCAAATCTCGCAATATGTTCGCAGCCTCCTCAAATATCGGCTGGTCCCCCTAAACAACAGACCTCCTTTGAGATCCATTGCCGGAAAGATCCACATCTGAAAGGCCTCGTTTCTGATCTTTTTTCCTCCCTGGTAAACACCAGGGATTTCACGCAAAGGAAACAATACAAAGAACAGGATACTTTTTCATACAAGTACGTGGTACAGCAGGTACATACTGTATCATGAATATTAAATGTTGGTTTTACATTATTATTTAAAACTGTAAAAACAATAAAGTAACATATCGCAGCTTCCTTTATTTTCACCTGGTGATCTGACCAGTAAGCAGGGGTGTGGAAATTTTGAAAATAACTACTTGCCCAAGGGACTAAATTGAGGTCCCAATCTACTTGTCCCTCATGACAATCTACTTGTCCTGATAAAAAAAAAATATATATGTTTTACCAGGATGGAAAATATTAAGGGTTACATTTTTTTTATTAGCCAGAGGTGCTGTCACTTTAAATATTTTCTTTGATCTGTGTAATCAAATGCTTTCCATTTTTAAAAATGGTGCAGGGGAAACCAGAAGTGATATATGCTCATTGCTTCCTGTTTCCTTTTTTATAGAGGCAGACAGAGCGGTTCCAGTCTTTGTCTGCCTCTATGATCAACGATTGGGTGTCCCGGTGGGACGTGATAGCCCGCAGAAGGAGGTGGGGGAAGGGAGGTCCTCTCCTGCTGTTTGTAAAAGTGATCCAAATTAGCCAATTAGCCACTTGGATTGCTTTTACAAGAGAGTCATCCATCTGCTCTAAACCCTGCTGCTTGCCCGCAGCAAAGCTAAATATATATATAAAAAAAAAACTTCCTGCTGGCACCTGGAACTGCATATCCCAGGAGTCAGGCGATAGGAGTGGAACATCCCTGAGCAGGTCTGTTATTTTTCAACTTCCATTAACAGAACAAGCTGTCCAGCAAAAGCAGTAGTTAGGGCTTTTTCCAGCATTCCAGTTCTACAGAAGTTGATGGTTAGAGCACCTTCTGTCAAGCAAAAACGGCCATATGAATCAAGATTCAGCTGGTTCCAGCTGAACCAGCCAAATTTTGATCCAACTATGGGTGGCTTTAGCTGAAGTTCAGGCTTTAATTTAGTAATGGAGCCCAAAAAAATCTGTTAGTGCACTTAACACTACCCCAGGGTTTGACAAATGTGCTTTGAATATAGGAGCCTGCTTAAAAAGCCATTTTTTTCTTTATTAACAAAGCTTTATTTTCAACTGGGGTTGCACCATGTTTTTTTAAGTACTCGTTGATACCGATTACCAATACTTTTTTTAATGTCATGTGACAGTGGCACTAATGTGCAGCACTGATGGGCACTGATGAGGTGGCACTGAAGAGGAGGCACTAATATGCAGCACGAATAGGTGGATTTGATGAGGCGTGTACTGTCAGTAATTTTTTTACTATTTTAGTAAACTGGAATTGACAGATTTACCGGCTCCTTCCTCCGCTCTCCCCATCCTGACAGATCCAGGATAAGGGGGAATCGGAGGAGGACACCGGAAGCCAGAGGAGGACCCGCGGGACAGTCGGGGGTGATTGGTGCAGCGGAGGGGGGGAATTACAAGCAATGATCTCCCTGTATAGCTTTCAATAAAGCAGCTGACAGCTGCGGGAGGGAGAGGAAAAGAAGCGGCTGTCAGAAAAGCTATCCAGGGAGATCAGTGCTTGTAACTGAAATACTACACTCATCTCCAACACATAGTTAAAATGAGACTTAACGTCTAGATGAGACACAGGTGGCCACCATAACTAGATCACACCTTTCATATCCCTCTCACACACACAGGCAGACATTTAACCGACCCTAGGATCAGATCTGGGGATAAAGTCCTTCGAACATTCTCATTAAATAAATAAAAATTGAAAAATTACTTTTCATGAAGAGATATACTGAAATGTTTGATAGGGACCTTCAAAAAATATATCCTGACCGAATGCTTGTGATGTGTGGAAATTTCCTCGAGTATTTTCAGCTATGGATGCTGTGATTCAAAGTCCGTTTGGTAACGATCATAAAGGCACTGTAAGTGGGGATCAGAGACTAAAGACATATATGCTTCGGGGAGACTTAGCACAGGTACGGGACAAAATATGCTGGTAATACTTCCTTGCAATTAATAGGAATAAGATACAGCTCACCGTTTAGCTTCTTGTGTGCAGGTAGTCATAGCTTCAGACATCTAGTCTCAGTGTTAATAGTCCATCATCATAGCAGCTGCATAAGAAGCCAGGTACGGGATAGAAGGTAAGGATGGTTTCATCCAAGGATGGTTAGGGCTGTTTGTAGTCCAGAACTGAGAGGCTTCAAAAATTGCAGGAGCGTGCCGAGAATGACGGACCGAAGCAGCACCGCAAATAGTTATAGCACCAACTCCCAGCTTCCAATGAAGAGTGGCAGCTCAAGGAAGGTTGAGGGGGGATAGAGGGTGGATGGTGGGGGTCACTGTGTCTTCACCACGGACACCGTGATAGCATTATGCTTACATGTTTCGCTTGACATCAAGCTTCTTCAGAGCATGCGCAGTCGTTTAAAGTCCTTGTTTAAATAATCAGGTAATTAGAAGGTAATCAATTCCAATGGAGGACATCCCCTATGCACTACAATCCAACCAGTATCATTCACCAACAGTGCAGACACACAATATCATACAGGGGCGATCCACAGTTGATATATATACAGGTCACTGTAGACACATAAAAATCAAAGGAGAAATTCTAATTAATTGAAAAAATATAATAGTAGTGGACCCCGGATGTTAACAATTTAAGAAAAAGATGTCAGAGTGGTAACCATATTTGATCATTTGCCCCTATCACCATAATTCAGGGGTCTAAGGTAATTGTGGCACACACTTCTATGTATGGGCTACAATAGCCCCACCGTTGTATTAGCTGCCCACATCACTTCCGTTCCTGAATCTGGAATGGTCATAGCAACCACTTCAATATAAGAGCAGGGACAGCTTTATAAAACGTACAGCTGTTTTATATAGGGTCTATTTTAGTCCCCCAAGGAAGGGAAAGAAGGAAAAGGGAAGGGGAGGGAAAAATAAACAACCGAGTGATTATATCCAGATTATTGCTCCAGAAAAACAGACAAATTGCACTCGTTGTTCAAGCCGCGGGGTTGCATACTATTTAAAGTAAAGATCCACATTTTCTCTTTTTGGTATAGTATCCTGTCAAAATCCCCTCTACGGGGTGGTAGGTTGAGTCTGTATATGCCTTTACATTTAAGACCCCTCAGTTCACCTCCATGTATTTTTAGAAACCTCCCTAGGGGTTTTTAATCGATCTATTGGATACCTCAGGCTGACGGTGTGAATGGACCCCTGTATTGGGTGAGGCTAATTTTGGCCTATTCTTTAACCCTATCGGACCTGTGCTAATTTTGGATGAGCCCCATGTCCTTTCTTTTTTATGCATCATTATAAATTGGGATTATACTTCCCTTCAGGACTGTGGCCTCTCCATATCCATATACACCTATATCTCCAACACATATTTTAACTTGTACATATAGGGGCGATCCGGTCATCTGATCGGTGTCCGACCTGGGCACCGACCAGTATATATGTGATTTCTGACTGATTCTGGTACCACAGCGATCTCTAAATATATACTAAGTATCTTAGTATGGCCTATCTCCTGGATGAAGATATTGACCTTGAGATACAAATCAGCATTCTCTTGTGACTCAACTGCTACACATAATAGTGGTGATGATAGCCTAAAAAAATTATTAAAGAATCATAAAAAACTTACTATAAAATTTCTCAATAGAAAATGGGACATCTCATTACTAAAATCGCATATTGAGCACAAGATTATCCCTAGAGGTTTAAGGGAGAAGGTAACTCCAGCAGGACACCTACACACACCACAATTCCTCAAGCTCTGGAAACAAAGCTGCCTGGAACGTGGACTAGCCATATTACATATGATTGTTGAGGAGGAACAGCTACAATTAGAATAAATTAAGAAAGAAATAGATAGTAGTGTTCAGCTATTGGAACCATACAAGTCAGACCCGGTGTTTATCAAAAGTAATGACCTCCTTAAAAAAGAAGTAGAAAAAACACAGAAAACTCTAAAATCAACTAAACAAGAAAAATTCAAACAAAATCTACTAGACTGGGAAAACGGGGACATTTTTGACCCAACCATACCCAGAGGCAGAAGCAGGTCCCGTAGAGGAAACAGGAGAAATAGATCAAATACAGCCCAATCTAGACAATCATCTACTGACAGTGAATCGGGATATCAGGAAAAAGCAGTTGCTTTTTTAGAACCAGAGGGGGACACTTTAGACAATCAGGGTTCCAGAAAGGGCCAATCAAAAACGCCATCCATTGGCAGATTTCCCCCTCAGACCAATATCGGAGGCAAAGGAAGAGAAAGAGACGTAAAAGGAAATCAAAGGGAACTCAGATCAGGGTCACGGAGAACTTAGTGGATATAACAGATAAGTGCAATACCCTCAGTATCGATAGGTCACACTTGGACAGAAAAGTGGTTAATTTATCTGATTTTCCCCTGAATCAACACCATATATCTCTGTTACAAAAGGGGCTGTCTTTTTCACCCACGGCCATTATGAGTGGATTCGAGGTATATAAAGACATTAGTCTTTTTTTGCGGAAAGTAATTTTTAGATACTGGCACTCAGAACGGGGAAAAAAACATACTATAGAAACAGATGAACAAAGTAAAGAGGAACGTGAATCCCTTGAAGCACTAGTAACTCTGCTTGAAGAGAATCAAGATTTTGATTCTGAGACTGTAATTAATAGCCCCCCCATCTAACTCTCTTCGTCCATCGAAATTGACTATCAAATCCCTTAAAATGCCCCCACTCACTAAGCATAAACGGATCCATTTATTTTTGGAACAGGTCAAAAATGACCTGTCAAAGATAGACTGGAAATACAAAGGACCAGATAATCTTACAAAAGCAGAGAGGAAGGCACTTAAGGAACTCCAAGAAGCGAATGACATCATAATAAAGGTAGCGATAAGGGGGGCAATACAGTCCTTCTCTCGCAGAGCCTGTATGAAAGAGAAACTATGCGCCTCCTCCAAGATGAAACCACATATCAGAAGCTCTCCTCAAATCCTTTTTCCTAAAATTGTGGCCACTCTTAACTTTAAACTTAATATGGCCCTGATGGAACACCTCATTACACGTAAGGAATGTAAATACCTTAGTGTCAATTAATTTAACATCCCTACCTTCTATACCATACCAAAGCTCCACAAGTCACTCACTAAACCCCCGGGGAGGCCAATTTTATCGGCAATAAAGGGTCCACTAGAGAGGGTTGGAAAATTTGTTGATGCCCCGATTAAAGACCTGGTATGTGAACTCCCCTCATTTGTACAAGATACACGTGATGTACTCAGGAAACTAGATAGGATCCCAGTGCCATCAGAAGCCATCCTGGTTGGAATCGATGTTGAATCATTATATACATCGATTCCACACAGCTGGGGTTTGAAGGCAGTACACTACTTTTTGGATCATAGATTCCCCTTGTTAACCACACAAAATGAATTTATTGTGGATTTACTGCAAATTATGTTGGAACATAACTGCTTTCAATTCCTTGGTAAAAACTATCGGCAAATTAGAGGTACCTCGATGGGTGCCCCCTGGGCCCCAGCATATACATGTCTGCACTTGGGACTGTGGGAAAAGGAATGTGTATATCCCTCGTCATTGTACCTCAGCCACTGCCTTCTGTGGCTGAGGTACATTGATGACGTTATCATGATATGGGGGGGCACACCCTTAGAATTGACTTCTTTCATTGAAGAGCTCAACAATAATGACAGAAACATCAAACTTACTTTTTCCTTTGACTAGGCCACCTTGCCTTTTTTAGATCTCACCATACAGATTTAGGAGGGTAGACTCTACAAAAACACATTCAGAAAAGAGACGGCAGCAAATACTCTATTACTGGCCTCTAGTCACCACCCTATATCATTGATACAGGGAATCCTTGTTGGTCAGTTTCTCCGTTCCAGGAGAAACTGTTCGGAAGAATTGGAGTTTAAAACTGAGACATACGAAACTCTATGGGAGATTCCGGGATCGCGGCTATTCCCATAAGTGTATCAGAAAGGCTAAGAAAAGGGCTCTGCAAATTGATAGGTCATCTCTCCTTGCTGACACCACAAGGGAAAAACAACCAGATAGCTCCAGCTGTGCCCCCATTAGGATCATCACTAAGTTTGGGGCGCAATGGGAACAGACTAGAAATGTACTTAGCCGTCACTGGCATATCCTAGCGGAGGCCCCCATCCTTGGGAATATAGTTGGTGACCGGCCTTTACTCACAGCAAGGAGAGTTACCAACCTTAGGGACAGTCTGGTCCATTCTGAATATCGCAGACCCGAGAGACGGGATTGGCTTACTAGCCTCCCCCCACTTAAGGGCATGTACCCATGCGGCAGATGCCACATTTGTAAACATGTGGAAAAAACTGACACGTTTGCCAATTCCGATGGCAGTAAACACTTTAAAATTAACAATTTCATAAACTGCCTGACAACACGTGTTATTTACATGCTCACCTGTCCCTGTGGACTGATTTATGTGGGGAAGACAAAGAGGCAGCTAAAAATCAGGATTGGCGAACATGTACAGAGCATCATTAATAAAGATGATGACCGTCCCGTGTCTCTGCACTTTCTAAAAATACATGGAGGTGAACTGAGGGGTCTTAAATGTAAAGGCATATACAGACTCAACCTACCACCCCGTAGAGGGGATTTTGACAGGATACTATACCAAAAAGAGAAAATGTGGATCTTTACTTTAAATAGTATGCAACCCCGCGGCTTGAACAACGAGTGCAATTTGTCTGTTTTTCTGGAGCAATAATCTAGATATAATCACTCGGTTGTTTATTTTTCCCTCCCCTTTTCCTTCTTTCCCTTCCTTGGGGGGACTAAAATAGACCCTATATAAAACAGCTGTACGTTTATAAAGCTGTCCCTGCTCTTATATTGAAGTGGTTGCTATGACCATTCCAGATTCAGGAATGGAAGTGATGTGGGCAGCTCAGCTAATACAACGGTGGGGCTATTGTAGCCCATACATAGAAGTGTGTGCCACAATTACCTTAGACCCCTGAATTATGGTGATAGGGGCAAATGATCAAATATGGTTACCACTCTGACATCTTTTTCTTAAATTGTTAACATCCGGGGTCCACTACTATTGTTATATTTTTTCAATTAATTTGAATTTCTCCTTTGATTTTTATGTGTCTACAGTGACCTGTATATATATCAACTGTGGATCGCCCCTGTATGATATTGTGTTTTAATAAAGGATGGTGTACTGCCACATAAGAGTATAGAGGTAGATTCCTACTCAGTTCACCACATCCCAATAATATATTGAAAAAATAATAAAAAAAGAGAGGAACCCTGGGATTGTACGGGGGGGGGGGGGGGGGGGGGGGGGTAGGAAATGTTGGTAAATAATTAAGTAAGGGGGGGAAGGACAAAGTAATAGGTAATGTGATTGGTATGACAAGTGCCCAAAGGTAATAAAAAATATATACTTTATTTGAAATATACCAAAACAATATTTAAAACAATGAACAGTCCATACAAAATACCTAAACCATATGAATGAGCATTCTGGTTAAAAGAAGCATACATATATGTGGTACGTAGGAACCCAACATGTTTCGGAAATGCAATTCCTTCTTCAGGGGTTTCCTGTAAGGATTATTGTATGATCTGGGGGAGGTACATAGGTAAAGCATACCAATCATTAGTATACATGTGTAATGGACGTATATCATAGGTATAGATAGTGAGGAGTCAGAGTCTATAGAAGCAAAAGAGAAGGAAAACAGGGACTCTAGAGAGACAAGAAAACCAAGAAGCAGTAAGAGATAATGAGAGGACTTACTCAATTCAAAAAGTTCGCTGGATATCGCGACTGGGCTGTCACCTGACAATCTGTCAGCTAGTGTTTTAAAACATCATTGCCATATCATAAGTTGCACGTCACAGAAGGCCATGTGTGGAAGGCCCTGAATGGATGGCCAGGGGTAGTTTGGAGACTTTATGATGTAAATCAAAGGGAGATCATTGGAGCCAACCAGATGCGACAAGGCACGCCAAAACACCAGCGTCCACGAGGAACAACAAATGCAAGCAGGGGAATGTGCGTCCCTACATATAAAGAAAAATATATTGTGGTAAAAATTTCAATGAGTGAAAAATGATTGGACAGCAGTCCACCAAAAGGAGAGTGTCCAATGTTCAGTGTGTATGGTTATATCAATGCAATTGAAATCCAACTAAGCCTTGCTGTTATATTGGGGTTGCATCAAGGGGGTGTGGTGCAAGCATATATACTAATCTATGCGGCACCCAGACCAGTATAAAACAAATGTCAGGTGTATTAGTTTGATTTTTAGTCAACTGTCCTATAATCACCATGCATTGTAACACATACAAAGAATTGATGTTAAAGAGGAGGGTCAGTGGTACAAATACCAGTGTATGGAACTTTCTAACAAAAAAGTGAAAATATGCCACTATAGAAAGATGTGCATAACATTAAGATTTAGAACTTACTTAAAGTTTGTGGAGTATAAAGGGCAGCGACCTCCTGCTAGAGATACAATCTAGGTATGCAGCCTAGCCCTGTATCTGCACTTAGAGGTTTTTATAGAGAGGGAATATATGTGTTGGGTGGGGAGTATATATTACTTTTAATTAGGCTGATGCATTAGAGACCAGAGGGGGTTCAGCGTCACTACCCCTCCGCTGATCAGTGTCAGCAGAGGAGGTATTGTGCGCCGGAAGCTGTTCCCCCGGCGCGTCGGCGTACAACGCCCTCCGCGTCCTAAGGCGCGGTGACGTCAGACGTCACAGCGCCGCCGACACGGGAGAGGAGGACTCGATATAGGCCGTCCCAAGGATCGGCCGTATCGCGCATGTGCGAACGGCGGATACAGTGGGCGGCCTGGAGTCCTAGGTACGGCCCCACTGACAGATGCAGTGGAGCCTACCCATGCCGGGGGACATGATGCCGGTGGTTGGCGTGACTAAACCGATCACTGGGCGATCGATCCCATATGTAATCAGGCATCCAAACATGATACTTCTGTAATGTAAACACATAAACACTGCTAACTATGCAGAAAAACAACAAAATGGTAATAGGCCATGTGCAACTATGCATATATAAACAATTGCATGCATGAAACTTAAACCTTCAAAGATGCATAATAATACATACAGATAATGATTATGCAATATATATATAATGTCACAGGGTACCACATGGTGGAGTACAGTTTAATTATAAGGGTACAGATGATCATGTTGACATCAATGTACAATATATGTCTCATGTGATAAAGCGTAACATCATATTAGTACAGTATCAATGATTTTTACAAAAACATCTATTTGAGGAAAGGTCAATTTATGACATATAGTGATAAGTTTCATGTATGAGGTATGTCTGTGATTATGACTGTGAGGCAAATTCCTGCTACAGAGCAAGTCCATCAAAACGAACTCGATATTTATAAGTTCCCTTCATAACCCCCTGATGTAAAGCCTTGTAGAAACGGTTTGAAGCTTAATATTTCATTTAGGCCTGGGGGTGAAGTGGCGTTCAAGTTTGCAATCCACCTCATTTCACGTTGGAGAAGCAATTTATTTGAGTCTCCTCCTCTGAAAGTTTGGTGGATGCGATCCAAAACCAAGACTGAGATCTTGGGGAAACGTTCATTATGCATTAGTGCTATATGGCGACCCCATGGGGAGTCTAGATCTTTTGACTTCATAGCTGCTATGTGTCGGTACAAGCGCTTACATAGTTTCTGGATAGTTTTGCCAACATAAAAACAACCACACTCGCACTGTATAAGATACACCACGAGTGTGGTCTGGCAATTAGCGTAATGTTTTGAAAAGAAGGTCCACCCATTGGGGAGGCGTGGATTTTAGTGGGTATTAATATACTTGCAGTAGCCGCACGAGCCACATGGAAAGGTGCCAAGTGTGTTGCAGGGGTCGCCATGGGTCAGTCCTTTGAACTCGCTTTTGACCAAACGATCTCCAACCGAGATGTTCCGTCTGAAGGTGATCAAAGAGTTGGGGAAACAAAGGGGCCCACCAAGGGGTCATTTGTCAGCACATGCCAATATCTAGCAAGAATGTGTCTTATCTCTGTTTGTTCATTTGAAAATGTGGTGATAATTCTGGTATAGGGATTAGTGTCGCAAGTAGATCTATTGCGTGGTTGTAGTAATTCCTGTCTATCCCGGCTATTGGCCTTGTTAAAGGCTCGTTTTAAGCATCTATGGCTGTAGCCTCTATCCAAGAGACGATTTTTTAGAGCGTTAGATTCACGTAAAAAGTCATCATTGTTAGTGCAGTTTCGCTTAATCCTAAGGAATTGACTAAATGGGATGGAGTTTATTAATGGTTTTGGGTGGAAGCTATTCGAATGTAGAATAGTGTTCCCAGATGTTGGTTTGCGGTGAAGTTTGCAAGCTAAAGAGTTGTTTATGTCCTTAAATGTGTTTATGTGTTTACATTACAGAAGTATCATGTTTGGATGCCTGATTACATATGGGATCGATCGCCCAGTGATCGGTTTAGTCACGCCAACCACCGGCATCATGTCCCCCGGCACGGGTAGGCTCCACTGCATCTGTCAGTGGGGCCATACCTAGGACTCCAGGCCGCCCACTGTACCCGCCGTTCGCACATGCGCGATACGGCCGATCCTTGGGACGGCCTATATCGAGTCCTCCTCTCCCGTGTCGGCGGCGCTGCGACATCTGACGTCACCGCACCTTAGGACGCGGAGGGCATTGTACGCCGCCGCGCCGGGGGAACAGCTTCCGGCGCACAATACCTCCTCTGCTGACACTGATCAGCGGAGGGGTAGTGACGCCGAACCCCCTCTGATCTCTAATGCATCAGCCTAATTAAAAGTAATATACACTCCCCACCCAACACAGGTGTATTTCATATATATTCCCTCTCTATAAAAACCTCTAAGTGCAGATACAGGGCTAGGCTGCATACCTAGATCGTATCTCTAGGAGGAGGTCGCTGCCCTTTATACTCCACAAACTTTAAGTAAGTTCTAAATCTTAACATCTTAATGTTATGCACATCTTTCTATAGTGGCATATTTTCACTTTTTTGTTAGAAAGTTCCATACACTGGTATTTGTACCACTGACCCTCCTCTTTAACATCAATTCTTTGTATGTGTTACAATGCATGGTGATTATAGGACAGTTGACTAAAAATCAAACTAATACACCTGACATTTGTTTTATACTGGTCTGGGTGCCGCATAGATTAGTATATATGCTTGCACCACACCCCCTTGATGCAACCCCAATATAACAGCAAGGCTTAGTTGGATTTCAATTGCATTGATATAACCATACACACTGAACATTGGACACTCTCCTTTTGGTGGACTGCTGTCCAATCATTTTTCACTCATTGAAATTTTTACCACAATATATTTTTCTTTATATGTAGGGACGCACATTCCCCTGCTTGCATTTGTTGTTCCTCGTGGACGCTGGTGTTTTGGCGTGCCTTGCCGCATCTGGTTGGCTCCAATAATCTCCCTTTGATTTACATCATAAAGTCTCCAAACTACCCCTGGCCATCCATTCAGGGCCTTCCACACATGGCCTTCTGTGACGTGCAACTTATGATATGGCAATGATGTTTTAAAACACTAGCTGACAGATTGTCAGGTGACAGCCCAGTCGCGATATCCAGCGAACTTTTTGAATTGAGTAAGTCCTCTCATTATCTTTTACTGCTTCTTGGTTTTCTTGTCTCTCTAGAGTCCCTGTTTTCCTTCTCTTTTGCTTCTATAGACTCTGACTCCTCACCATCTATACCTATGATATACGTCCATTACACATGTATACTAATGATTGGTATGCTTTACCTATGTACCTCCCCCAGATCATACAATAATCCTTACAGGAAACCCCTGAAGAAGGAATTGCATTTCCGAAACATGTTGGGTTCCTACGTACCACATATATGTATGCTTCTTTTAACCAGAATGCTCATTCATATGGTTTAGGTATTTTGTATGGACTGTTCATTGTTTTAAATATTGTTTTGGTATATTTCAAATAAAGTATATATTTTTTATTACCTTTGGACACTTGTCATACCAATCACATTACCTATTACTTTGTCCTTCCCACCTTACTTAATTATTTACCAACATTTCCTACCCCCCCCCACCCGTACAATCCCAGGGTTCCTCTCTTTTTTTATTATTTTTTCTGTATGATACTGTGTGTCTGCACTGTTGGTGAATGATACCTTGATTGGATTGTAGTGCATAGGGGATGTCCTCTATTGGAATTGATTATCTTCTAATTACCTGATTATTTAAACAAGGACTTTAAACGACTGCGCATGCTCTGAAGAAGCTTGATGTCAAGCGAAACATGTAAGCATAATACTATCACGATGTCCGTGGTGAAGACACAGTGACCCCCACCATCCACCCTGATCCCCCCTCAACCTTCCTTGAGCCGCCACTCTTCATTGGAAGCTGGGAGTTGGCGCTATAACTATTTGCGGTGCTGCTTCGGTCCGTCATTCTCGGAATGCTCCTGCAATTTTTGAAGCCTCTCAGTTCTGGACTACAAACAGCCCTAACCATCCTTGGATGGAACCATCTTTACCTTCTACCCCGTACCTGGCTTCTTATGCAGCTGCTATGATGATGGACTATTAACACTGAGACTAGATGTCTGAAGCTATGACTACCTGCACACAAGAAGCTAAATGGTGAGCTGTATCTTATTCCTATTAATTGCAAGGAAGTATTACCAGCATATTCTGTCCCGTACCTGTGCTAAGTCTCCCCGAAGCATATATGTCTTTAGTCTCTGATCCCCACTTACAGTGCCTTTATGATCGTTACCAAACGGATTTTGAATCACAGCATCCATAGCTGAAAATACTCGAGGAAATTTCCACACATCACAAGCATTCGGTCAGGATATATTTTTTGAAGGTCCCTATCGAACATTTCAGTACATCTCTTCATGAAAAGTAATTTTTCAATTTTTATTTATTTAATGAGAATGTTCAAAGGACTTTATCCCCAGATCTGATCCTAGGGTCGGTTAAATGTCTGCCTGTGTGTGTGAGAGGGATATGAAAGGTGTGATCTAGTTATGGTGGCCACCTGTGTCTCATCTAGACGTTAAGTCTCATTTTGACTATGTGTTGGAGATGGGTGTAGTATTTCATTATCTATGTGTTTATATATGTGTTTTGGATAATCAATAAATGATATTTAGTATTTCACCGGCCTGTCCTCTCTGAAGAATCTCTTTGGGCTCTTCCCGTTTTTTTCTATATGCTGACATTTATATTTAGAGGACAACCACCCCTAGAGGTTTTCAATCGATCTATTGGATACCTCAGGCTGACGGTGTAAATGGACCCCTGTATCGGGTGAGGCTAATTTTGGCCTATTCTTTAACCCTATCGGACCTGTGCTAATTTTGGATGAGCCCCATGTCCTTTTTCCTTCTTTCTTTTTCTTTTTTTTTCAGTGCTTGTAACTGCCCTCACCACCGCACCAATCCTATGTAAAGCTGCCCAGCCTCCCCCCCCCCCCGCTACGCTGAGGACTCCAGATGTACTGGCCTCCTGCTGGGAGGTATCGGATCAAGCATCAGAGCATTTGCATGAGTACAAGTACTCGCTCAAATGCTTGTTATCGGCACCGATACCAATACTAGTATCGGTATAACCCTATTTTCTTATGTAGCCCTGATGTGTATCGTTACAGATCCACGACACAGGTTTACACACAGAGAATACACAGGAGGTGCCAGTATGTGAAGAAAAAAAAAAAAAAAAAACTTTAGCTATGCTTGTAGGTAAACAGCAGAGCTAAAGTTTTTTTGTTGTTGTTGTTGTTGTTTTTACATATTAGCCACTAACCTACCCCTCTGGATGATCTATGTATATTACAAACTTTTTTGCAGATTCCTACCTTTTGTTGTTCTGAAGAAATCCCTGTGTGTTTGTCTGTGCCCATGTTCAAAAGTGAGTCTAATCGTGGTTTCATAATTAGCAACCAGCTGCTGCACCTGCAAAGCTCTAATGAGGAAAATTGCTGGGCCTGCATCCCTTTAGACATGATTTCCTATTGGCAGTATCTCACCAAAAATGAAATTTTTGTTGCAGGGGATGCCTGAAATCTGACTTGTATCTTAGTGTAGACTTCTGGGAAAATCAGTGAGCCAATCACACAAGCAGTGAGAGGGAATGGGGAAAATACTGCGCTAAACCAAAAATGAAGATAATAAAATAGATGTTGTGGGCTAGGTACATTGACGACATCCTCCTCCTATGGAAAGGGAACATGCAGTCTCTCGACGAATTTATACGCACTTTGAATAACAATCATATCGGGATAGAGTTAACTTATGAAGCCAGTCAGTCGACCATTCATTTTCTTGACCTTGAGATCTCGGTGGTTGATAACCATCTTTCTACCAAGACTTTTTTCAAGGCCACTGATCGGAATGGTTACATTCCGATCGACAGCTGCCACCATGCGGCGTGGCTGAAGTCCATTCCCCGAAGTCAGATGTTACGAATTAGACGCAACTGTTCACAACTCACCGACTATTATGATCAAGCTGATATCTTGAAGTCGAGATTTGTGAACAAGGGTTACGATGCACTAGAGATAGATAAAGTGATCCATAGCGTCTCCCTAATAGAGAGGAATTCTCTCATCTCGGAACAACCCAAACCTATTGTAGAAAATAAACATAAATGGTCTTTTCTCACGAATTTCTCAATTCAACATAAACAGATCAAGGACATCCTTCATAAGCACTGGAAGGTTTTAAAAAATGACACTGTCCTTGGACCAGTCCTCCCAGAACAAGCAGGAGTAATCTATAGAGGTGCTATGCCTCTTAGGGGACAGATTGCGCCCAATGTAACAGACCCCCCCTCCGTCCCCTCGTTTTTCCAGAATATGAAGGGTTTCTTCCCTTGCCGGAAATGCAGGGTGTGCAAACATAATACACATAAGTCCCGGAAGATCGACACCTTTGGATCAACCACTACAGGGAGGGAATATTCTGTGAAACACTTTGTCACTTGTTTGACGAGGTATATCGTATATCTCATCACCTGCCCTTGCGGGAAACAGTACGTAGGGCGGACTATCCGCACCTTCGCCATAAGGGTCAATGAACATATCAAGTCTATTAAAAAGGGACGTACAAATCATAGTGTACCTAATCATTACTTAACATATCATAATCGAGACCCCACTGGCACTAGGTTCCAAATAATAGACAAATTTACCCCCCATTGGAGAGGTGAATCATGCATAAGAGGAGTATCAAGGCTTGAAACTTTCTGGATACACCAATTAAGATGTTTCACGCCACATGGATTGAATGTGGAATGGGACATCAACTCATTCATTAATCAATCCTAGCTATGGTCCTTTTTTTCCCTCCATCAATTTTGTTCCCAGTCATATCTACATTATTTTTCAACATCAGTTAGCCCAATCTGCTTGATGACATATTTAGGCCTTATTTATGGTTAATAGGGTTAAGGTGGCTCATAATACAAGATTAGTTCTACTAGTTATTTTTCTGCTTACCACTAGGTCCTGGCTTCATATTTTTAATATTATATTTTTTATTTTCTTCGTATTTTTTATACCTTTATTTTGTGTCGGTTTTTCAACGAAATCTGGGTTTTGCAAATAAATGAAATGCTGATACTTACGCAGTTTAGTTTGGCCTTCTGTCCTTTATGGGACAGTGGCCACACATACGCGGAGATCTGACATGGATTTGGATGGGCACCAATACTCCCTTGTCTTATATGTATTATTAAGAATAAGAATATCCATTTACCATATGGTCGTTCTTTTCTTTTAATGTAGCTACAATGCATACTGACTTCCTGATTGGACACCATATTTGTATTAATAGGGTTATTCGATCTAATTTTTACTAAGTCCATACACTTAACATTTCGGCGGACTTTTATGACTGCCGTACTTGTTTTCTCCTATATCACTTCCCTTCCGGATGACCCGTTTGGAACGCATATGCGCTCCAATAGCCTCTGCGATGTGTTTACATTTCCTGGTTGACGCAATGATGTACGCATAAGGTCACGTCAGACGCTATCATGTGATGTTAGTCACGCTCGCGTCGAACACGGCGGCGACCCACATTGGGTGAGTAATAGAGGAGGGCGCCCTCTCACCCTATGAGCGTGCACGTTGAGATGATACTCACATCGAGGCATGGATGGTAGAGGCGGATCTACCACCCGGCATCCTATTGGCGAATCCAAGAAACATGTGACCTTGAATGGAACGCACGTTACCAGTCCAGGAAGTCAGCGCGCATGATGCTGTAACAGTTGTACATGGGTGATCATTATAATATATGTATAAAAACGTGGTGGTGGCGGGTTGGCATATACCCCAGCCGAAGTCTCTTCAGACGAAACGCGTCGGGTCGCCTTGCTGTACCCAGCCACCCACACCACGCTTATATTTTTTTCTTCAATTTTACCTGAATCGATTCTATTACTTTTAAACTAAAACTTTTATGGTTTGTTTTTATGATCTTGAATGATCGAATAAATGCCAATTGAGAAGCAATTTTTTGGATTTACACTATGTGGAGGCTCCTTGTCGTTTTTTTCTATATGGTCCATGTATGCTGACAAAAACGGTGATCGTGCAGACCTTCAGGACAGGTTCCGGGCCCCCCATCCAAGGAGGATACCTTCCGGTGTACAAACCCATCTTTACACTGTCATTCATCGTAAGACAGTACAAGCCCTTTTGACTCACCGCCCACGGCTTGTGAGTCCACCGAAGTTGGTAAGAGTATTCTACCTTTCACTTTGATTTGGAGTCTCTTTACTGTGAGGATATCTGCCTTGGGTTCCATTTGTTTCAACTGCACTATGCAACATATGGACTAATTTATTAAGTTTTCATTATTCACTTGGGATTTACACTCCCTCACCATCATTGTGGACATTTTTTATATTTCTTCACTATCAATAATGTGGACTTTTGAGATTATTATTTGTTGATATATTTCACTTTATTTTCACTTTCATGTATATTTGCATCTTTTCCAAAAAATAAGAGCACTACACCTTTTTATTTAGGTGGTGATATTGCTTGTTTATACACCTATTTGGTTTTGGCCTGGATGAGGTTACATGCCACTTCAAATGTGGATTGACCTCCCCCTGTTCTAAAACCCATTTTCTCCACTGCATTTACTTTAGCGCTACACTTTTTTGTTTATTTGTTCTACACAGTCCTAGTCGTTCTGTAGTGTTGGCTGCTGCTTTGATTTGATAGATTGGTGCGGTATTTTACCTACCCATTTGAATAAAATAGCTGCTAACACTCAAAGTTCAAAGCAATATACAAAAGTTATGTGCAGCGCTAAAAAATGTGACCGTGTGAGTGGAAACATATAAACAAGTGATTAAAGATATAGTACACATGGGTGCAAGCACTGGTAACTAAAAGTAGTCAATACTCATAAATATATGATAACCATAAACACAATCGAAACACAAAATTAGAATTGTGTGAAATGTGAATAAATATAATACAAATTATGCTTGTGAAACACAATAAGATGTCATGAATACAGTCCAAATGGGTGCATGAGAAAAGCTCTTATTCTCGTTTCCAGATAAGCTTTTTGACATATAATCCAGATGAGCTGGTTGATATGTCTATGGACACTTCAAAAGGAATTCACAAATAAGAGGTTGGGTACTCTTACCAAATATGATGGACACACATACCATACGGCAGTGGGTCAAACAAGCTCACAATCCTCAATTCCTGGTAGTACGGAGACACCACGCTGGATACGATGATCAATATGTCACATTTATCTCAATATTGGCCATTTGTGTTAGATGGTGGGATGGGCTATGTCTTTGAGATGCCTTTTCCCATTGGATTGACACTGAGGCCTGAGACGCACACCGTCTCCCCTACTTACGGTCCCGCCATGATGGGGGCGGTTCTACTTCCTCTTGTACCATTGACAGCTTATAAATTCAGTAGCAATGTGGGGAGGCAAAATGATGCCCCAGTGGAAGACCTATTGAGTCAAAATGCGTCGGGTTAGCACCTTTTTGCTTCCCACATTGCTTTTATATCTTTTTATCCATTTTGTGATCACTTTTTATCTTGCATTCTGCTGTAAGAATTTTTTATGCTTTAATAAACCATACCTGGTTGACCTGCACCATATGGAGCCCATTTTTCTTTTTCATTTTATATTTGGGCATTGGTGACCATTCACTTTCCATCATTCCTTGGATTGGCCTGGACTGGCCTGGCTGTCGGGGTTCATCGCTGCTCGGCCTCACGACTTGGAGCTGCATATTGATCATCGTATCCAGCGTGGTGTCTCCGTACTACCAGAAATTGAGGATTTTGAGCTTGTTTGACCCACTGCCGTATGGTATGTGTCCATCATATTTGGTAAGAGTACCCAATACTATACTATAATTTTTTTATTTGCTATTTTCTTTTGCCACAAAAGTGGAATTATTCTTTAAAACAGGCAGTGAGGAGCCAATATGCCTCTTCATTTTCTTTTAAATGCTCTTTGAAGAGTGACCCGAATGCTGACTGCTCTTCAGAAAGCAAAGAACATTTGAACGAGCCCTTCTTTTTTTTCAGATTTTTTTTTTTAGAATTTTTCTTAATTTATTACATTTTTTTTACTGCCCTTTTCGGATGCTTTGATGAAATATCAGGGGTCTAAACAGAACCCTGATGTCTCACATCAGTCCTTTTCTCTGCAGCTGCACTGGACAGTGAATGAATGGGAAGCACTCCGAGGCTTCCTGTTATTTAGCAAACACAGTTGACTATGCTATAGTGATGAATGGACACATGAGCAGTACAGATTGCTTATTGTGTTCATTCAGGAAAGGAAGGGGCCAGTAAGAATGGCATATTTAATGGTCCCCTCCCCGCTCTTCATCTGCTTTAGCAGCTGCTTCCGGCAGGAGAAGACATAAGCCAGCAGCACTGCGGGGGGAGGGAGACAAACAGGGCCCCCCTACAGCACGTGGAAGGGGGCGTAGATCCAAGAACCGATTAACCTGCAGTGCAGCTGGAGGGAGAAAGAAGAGTAAAAGCCTGCAGCACTGCAGGGGGATCCACAAGAGCCAAAAGTGTCAGCAATAAGGCAGTACAGCTTGCCCCCCAGCTCTGGCCCCATTTTGAACTGATGGGGCCAGTGTCAGGTGCAGGAGGGCTGGCTGTAATGCCTTATCAGCAGCTTTGTGACCTAATGGCAGATGTTGGGGCAGAGGGACTTTGAGGTAGCCATCTTGGGCGCGCTCAGTAGCATATCATACTAGGGCAATTTTAGACAGTAGACTATAAACCGCTTTCCGACCGCCTCACAAGTACGGCGGCAAAGCGGTCTCTCTGCGCTGGATCACATATCTGATATATGAACCAGAACTTCCGGGTTTGGGGGAGCGCGTGCACGCATGCCTGCCCGCCGCCTTGGCTGTGCTGTGAAAAAAAACAAAATGTCTCAGCTGCAGAGCCATTAAAACAAAGTATACAAAGATAGCAGTCACAAGGAAATACAGAGAGCTGTGTACAGAAAACTGGTCACCTACAGACATCACCTAGCATGTCCTCAGGACCTACTGCCTTCTAAACGAATCTACCTCGAGAGTGCACAGGCTCATTCACCTGTAATAATCAGGTATTTTCCCACCAAACCATACAATAAAGATCAGCAAATAATGCTGCGCTAGCTATAATAATGTATCCAACCACTTAGTGTATCAATTTTCCCGTGCAAACATGAGTGCCAACATAATAACACGTGAATATACAATAATATAATACATTCATGTGTATTTCTTCTTGTGATAATATAAATCCTGTGCTTGAGTACATTCAAATATTTAATTAATGAAAATGTCAGAAAAAGTTTCAGACGAAAGTTGTAAGTTGAGTCTTCACAAATCCTCAAAAATCCGTGCTTTGAATCTATTCACCTCAGAGCTCCTCTATAAGAAATGTGCTCACCTCACACTTAAGTTTGGTCAAATAAAGCTTTTTAGTCACCCCGGACTTAGAGATTATGCTTTCCTCCTCGTTGCTCCATTGATGTGCCTCCATTATGACTCGATATAAATGTGAGAAAAAGAGCTCCAAATAGTGTTGATTGTTTAAAAACTATATAAGCACTATTTGGAGCTCTTTTCTCTCATATATATCGAGTCATAATGGAGGCACATCAATGGAGCAACGAGGAGGAAAGTATAATCTGTTATAGTCCGGGGTGACTAAAAAGCTTTATTTGACCATAAGTGTGAGGTGAGCGCATTTCTTGTGAGGGAACACTGAGGTGAATAGATACAATGCATGGATTTTTGAAGACTCAACAAGTTACAACTTCCGTCTAACGTTTTCATTATTCAAATATTTGAATGCACTCAAGCACGGGATTTCTATTATCACAAGAAGAAATAGACACGAGATATTATATTATTGTATATTCACATGTTATTATGTTGGCACTCATGTTTGCACAGGAGAATTGATACACTAAGAGATTGGATACATTTATTATCACTAGCGCAGCAATATTTGTTTTGCGTTTATTTGCACATTTATATTGGGAATGTGTTACTTGATGCTTACATATATTACTCAGATTGTACTCTAGTTGCTCGCAAGACTACCCATTATACATACACTTAGACCCCTTTCACACTGGGGCGGTTTTCAGGCGTTTTATCGCTAAAAATAGCGCCTCTAAAGCGCCTGAAAACTGCCTCTCATGCCTCCCCAGTGTGAAAGCCCGAGTGCTTTCACACTGGGGCGGGGCGGTGAGTTTGCAGGACAGGAAAAAAAAAAGTCCTGCAAGCAGCATCTTTGGGGCGGTGTAGGAGCGGTGTAGACACCGCCCCTGCCCATTGAAATGAAAAGTGGTTCAGAAGCGCCGCAACACGGGCGCTTTTAACCCCTTCTTTGGCCGCTAGCGGGGGGTTAAAAGTGCCCCGCTAGCGGCTGAAAAGCGCCGCTTAAACAACGGTAAAGCGCTTTACCGCTAACAGACCCACTGCCCGAGTGTGAAAGGGGTCTAAAGATGGAATTTTTTCATCACGATAGAAAATGTCTATTAATAGAACAGGGCTGAGGACAACACATTGATCACTCGACCATTGGCTCCGAAATGTATAACAGGTATTCTCACATATGGTTCAGAGAGGGCACAGGAGTAAAGAGTACATGTACAAGTGTCCTTAAAACAGCTATATTTTAACCACAGCGGACACACTCACTGCAGATCTAAAGGGGAAGCACCCGTCACCAGCATAGGGGGACACACCTGCCACTGACATAGGGGGACACACCCACTAAAGGGTGGGAGGGAGTGCACCCATCATCGACATAGGGGGACACACACGCCACCCACTTAAGGGGGATGCACCCACCACTTATGTAAGGGGGGGTGCTCCTGCCACCCACTTAAGGGGGGGGACGCACTTACCATCGACATAGGGGGACACACCCGCCATCCACTTAAGAGGAGACACACCCATCACCCACGTAAGGGGGAGGGACACATCTGCCACTCACGTAAGGGGGAGGGATGCATTTGCCACCAACATAGGGGGACGCACCCACCACTCATGTAAGGGGGAGGGACACACCCACCACCCACATAAGGGGGATGCATTTACCGAGATAGGGGGACACACCCGCCACCCACTTAAGGGGAGATACACCCACCCCTGACAAAGGGGGATGCACCCACCACTCATGTAAGGGGGCAACGCACCCACCACCCACTTAAGGGGACACACACCCATCACCCACTTAAAGGGATGCACTTACCACTGACATAGGGGGGACACACCCACCACCAGATGTAAAGGGGGCACACCCGCCACCCACATAAGGTGGGGGGTGCACCCGCCACCCACATAAGGACGGGGGATGCACCCGCCACCCACATAAGGCCCGGGGGATGCACCCGCCACCCACATAAGGCCCGGGGGATGCACCCGCCACCCACATAAGGCCCGGGGGATGCACCCGCCACCCACATAAGGCCCGGGGGATGCACCCGCCACCCACATAAGGCCCGGGGGATGCACCCGCCACCCACATAAGGCCCGGGGGATGCACCCGCCACCCACATAAGGCCCGGGGGATGCACCCGCCACCCACATAAGGCCCGGGGGATGCACCCGCCACCCACATAAGGCCCGGGGGATGCACCCGCCACCCACATAAGGCCCGGGGGATGCACCCGCCACCCACATAAGGCCCGGGGGATGCACCCGCCACCCACATAAGGCCCGGGGGATGCACCCGCCACCCACATAAGGCCCGGGGGATGCACCCGCCACCCACATAAGGCCCGGGGGATGCACCCGCCACCCACATAAGGCCCGGGGATGCACCCGCCACCCACATAAGGCCCGGGGGATGCACCCGTCACCCACATAAGGCATGGAGGATGCACCCGCCACCCACATAAGGCCCGGGGGATGCACCCGCCACCCATATAAGGCCCAGGGGGGGGCATCGACATAAGGTGACAGACTGACCATTGATGTAATGTGACACACTAACCATGAGTTTCATTAAAATTGCTGTGATTTAGCTACTATTTTTTCTGTGCCCAGCTTTATTCCTTGTAAGACATCTCACCACCGATGTAAGGGGGACGCACCCACCACTGATGTAAAGGAGAAGCATCTGCCACCAATATAAGGAGAACACACCTGCCACCAACGTAAAGGAGATGCACCCACCACCGGTGTAATTAGGATGCAACGGCCACTGGCATAAAAAGAATACACCCACAACCAAACATAAAGGGGACACAATTGCCACCAATGTAAATGTGAGGCACCAGCCCCCATCATTAAGGGGATACACCTGCCACAGACGTGAGGAAATGTGCCGACTAATAACATAAGGGGGTGTGAGGGGACACACAGATCATTGGGTGCCATTAAAATGGATGTGCTTTAGGCACTGTTGGTTTCTGTGCCCAGCTTTAGGGCCGGTTCACACTGGAATTGCATGAGAACGCATGCTTGCACTACTTCTAAAAACGCACTGCACCAGACCACATCGTGCTTCAGTACCACACACTGCATCTGCAATGTGTGTTTGGTGTGATGTTAACAATAAACTGGAATCCACACGCAGATTGCAAGGGCAGCGAGTTCATCTGTGATGTGAAAAATGCACACAAAACGCACCTTTCCTGCACTGCGTTTTGGTGTGAACTGGTCCTTAATCCTTGTTATGCCACGTACACACAGCCGGACTTCCCGACAGACAAAAGTCCAATGGGAGCTTTCGGTCGGACATTCCGACCATGTGTATGCCCCATCAGACTTTTTCTGTCTCCATTTCCGACGGACTCAGATATAGAACATGTTCTAAATCTCTCCGTCGGAAATGCAGACGGAGTTTAGATCGTTCACAAGTCTGGCCGTGTGTACGCGGCATTAGACAACCGAGGTGTCAGCTATCATTAAATAAATATCCTTACCAGATACATAGGATGAGGGCACCTGGCTGCCACACCTGCAGAGTCCCAGAAGGACCATGGGACCTCCAAAACCTCCCTGGTAGGTTCTTAGTGAAGTACGAGCCTTTGGGAGAAACCACACCGCACATGACAGGTTCTGTGTAAATGCTCTCCATGTAGCAGGCCAATTTATATGTTTAGTAAATGGCGGGTGAATTCTAAAGGAAACTCATATACAGTGGATCCGTTCCAGGAGTATGCTCGTAATCCAATGTACTCACATATCAAAGCGAGTTTTCCCATTGAAGTCAATGGGATGTAATACCGCATGCGGCCAGAGGAGGGGGGCACCGGAGAGCCTCGGAAACGTCCGAAAAGGCCAGAGGGATACTTCGGCGGACCTTGGCAAACCTCGGAAAGACTCCGTTCATGAGCCTTTCCGAGGTTTGCCGAGGTCAGCCAAACTGTCCTCGGGCCTTTCCGTGCATTTCCGAATGGCGACTTTCAGCTCTGCTAGGCTCCCCCCACCTCAGGCCAAAAGCGGTACTGCACACCGCTTTTGGCCTGAATCCTGCTCGTTTTGCGATACAACACTCGCAAACCAAGTTAGAAATTTTAGAAATACAGTGCTCAGTTTGCGAAACGGTCGTTAACCGCGTTACTCGCAAACCAAGGTTCCACTGTAGAGTGAAATACAGAGGCTGCAAATGCTGAAAATGCTAGTTGCCTGGCTGTCTCCAGGAACCTCCCGAAAACAGGTATGCAGATCTGAAACATCAGAAGACACGATCTCAGCTCATATATGATGTTGAATTTGGCTCCTTATTCAGGTTGGATCTTTATTCACAAAGGGGATTATTTACTAAACAATCATCTGCAAAGTTTATAATAAAATCATGAACATTTACAACAATTCTGTCTCCCTAACTGTTATGTATTTAATGGGGTAATTCTGAATAAATAACTTTTTCTATATAAAAACCATCTTGGCTCACCCAGATGTGACTTCTTGTATATAATTGGGCATCCCTCTATTAGGTAAAGTTCATTTTGGACTGAGCCAAATGATATAAATCTTAAAATATGGAAGCAAATGTGGCACCATGACAGCCATGCATTTCAATGGGAAATTCTGAATAAGAAGCCAAGCTATTCCTATATGAAAACCATCGTGGCTCACCCAAATTCCACTTATTTTATACACATTGGGCATCCTACTATATAGAAAAGTTCAATTTAGCCCGAGCCAAATTGGCTGTTATAGTGCCACGTTTGGTGCCTTATTTTTTGATTTATATTACTTGGCTCGGGCCAAATTGAACTTTATCTAATAGAAGGATGCCAAATGATATGAAAACAAGTCACATCTGAGTGAGCCAAGGTGGTCTTCATATAGAAAAAGTTATTCAGTATTACCACATTAAATACATTACAGTAGGAGACAGAATTGTTGTTAACCGCTTCGGGACCAGCCGCTGCAGTTTTACTGCGGCAGGTTGGCTCTCCTGTGCAAAATCTCGTTCCTGTACATGATCTCGCGGGGTCCGGATAGCAGTCGCGCGCATATCAGGGGTGCAGATGATCGCGGTGACCACCGGCCACGAGCGATCGCGACCAGGAGACACAGAACAGGGGCGAGTGTGTGTAAACACACACTTCCCTTTTCTGACAGGAGTGACAGATCATGTGTTCCTATTAGCTAGGAACCACGATCTGTCACTTCCTGTAGTTAGTCCCTCCACCTTCAGTTAGAATCACCTCCCAGGGAACATAGTTAACCCCTTCACTGCCCCCAAGTGTTAACCCCTTCACTGCCAGTGATATTTTTACAGTAATCAAAGCATTTTTAATCGCACTGATCGCTGTATCAATGCCAATGGTTCAAAAAAGGTGTCAAAATTGTCCGATGTGTCCGCCATAATGTCGCAGTCACGATAAATGTCGCAAATCGCCGTGCTAAGAAATAAGATGATTCAACCTTATTAAAGTGAAAAAAAAAATTATAAAATGGATCAGATTATACATGTATATTATAAATAATCCATTCAAATTTCTAGTTGATCTCCACTGTGAAAATGACACACAATGCACCCGAGAATGGTGATGAGAGAACAGGCCTGCCTTCCACCTCCACACACACTGCCGCTTACCGACTCCTGTTGATCTCTTAGTTATAGGAGATCACACACGCCTGTGGCTTGATACCCAGCCCAGGCCTTTAATTGCATACAGCCAAAATCCGAGCGTCCTCACAGGAGTTGCAACTTGTACAAGTATGTTTTATCAGATATTTCCCAAAAAAGAGTGATAAAAGGCTCCTCCTCCTCACCGGGCATCCTAGGGCGCACTGCTGCCTAGGGGCGCCCGGCCACTGGTGTCCCTTATCTCTTCTCTCTGCGACAAACAGCTAAGTCTCAGCATCCGCTGGCAGCTGCCGCTCCATTCGCACATAGTGTCAGAGGCGCAGTGGCTGTGGAGGACTGTGTCCCGACTTCCGAATGAACGGAAGCAAGCAAACATTCATTGATGGGCACTAGTAGGCTACATTGATGGGTGTTGGTGAGGCTGCATTAATGGGCGCTGGTAAGGCTGCATTTGATGGGCGCTTCATTAAAAAGGTGGGGTATGCATGGGCAGGACAAAGGGGGTGGAGCCAAGAGGGTGTGTGGCAAAATTAGGTTTCGCCTAGGGCAGGGGTATGCAACGCCCAGCACTGGTGCCGCAAGCGGCATGCAAAGCCTCTTTTCCCAGCACTCGACTCCCTTCCCATCAGAAGAGCAGCGCAGGGAAGTGTCAATAAGACACTAATGCATTCCAATTTCAGAATTCCCCTTGCTGCACCTGCACTGAGGGGGAGGCACTGTGCCCCCACACATTGTAAAAGATGGGAAACATTGTTTGGTTCTCTAACCTTGCTGTAGCTCCGATCATCCGCTTTTGTGATGGGGAAGAGATTTGGTGCAGTTCTGCTAGGGGGGGGGGGGTGTCCCTCTTTCCAGGAGGAGGAGGACTGTCTTGGCCATTGCTAAAGCCAATCACAGTCCTGTTAGCCCTGTCCACAATCTAGAGGAAGATAACTCACTTGGTTGCCACTACCAATCTCAGAAAGAAGGGATTTCACTGTGATTGAGAACCACAATCAGGTGACAGTTTGTGGACTTATTGTTGAGCTTCTGAGAACTTTGTTGAAATTATTCCTGAACCTTTGCGTCACTTACTACTGAACCCCGGCACTCTGTGGCCCTTTAAGCCACAGCTAGTATTCAGTGCCATGAAAATCACACCTAACCACTTTTTCTCAGTTGCAGGGCCCAACCTATGATCCTGCACACAGACCCACTGCTTTCAGAAAATGCCCCTGACCTGAGCTCATCATTGCACATCCATTCCATATGCCTGTATGTTACATCACATACAAGCATGTGGACTGGATGCGAGAGTTGGATCAGCAGGATGAGTGCGCCAGGACAGGTAGATGTGTCTCATCTCTGCTTCCCTAAACCATTCTGCATATCACACATATCATCGATGAGAAGCAGTGGAGCAGATGAGCAGGATGGTACAGCGATGGGGAAAATGAGCCAGAGGGGTTCAGAGGTGGGACAGATAAGCAGGAAGGGTTCAGAAGTGTGACAGATGAGCAGGGAGGTATAGTGGTGGAAGAGATGAGAAGGGGGTTCAGCAATGGGACAGAAGAGCAGGGGGGTTTCACCATACATAATACAGACCAATCAAATCAATCTATCGCAGTCACCTACACAGATGTGTGCACTGCCCTCACTGGCTGTACATTACCCAGCTGTGGGTCAGTGTCTCACAAAGCCTCGCAGCCAGGGACAGCCAGGCATGTAGCATTCCCAGAGGACAGTTCTATTTATTTTTTAATCGCCACATTGGCGTCACTAGTGTGGGGCCTGAGGGAGCCACGACCCCCCAATTTTACTGTGTACCCCCCCAAGTGTAACCCGAATAACGTCCGCCGGCCAGCACCGCGGCTGTCCCAGTGTTCGTCTCAATGACTTTTCTCCTGACAGTCTCTCTGAGCCAGTGAGAGCCTCGAGTACGGGGCTACTAGCCCAGATGACGGCCGCCTCTGTTTGTGGGAGTTGTAGTCCGAGGCGGCGGCTGCGTGCTCAAGCTCCCTCACCCTGCTCCTGGTGGGTGGAGTCAGTCTGGAGAGCAGCGCAGCCAGCCTTCGAGTTCGTGCTACAACTCCCCTCACCGCGGTCGGATCTTTTGGCGCACCACAGTGCTGGCTGGTGGCTGCAGACAGTACAGTAACAGTACTGTGGACTAAGTTGAGCAGAGCTTGACCCCAGGAGCAACATCACCCATCCCTCAGGACTGGAGGAAGCCATGCAAGGAGAAGGAGAAGGAGGAAGAGAGGACCCGGCCTGCTGAGCTCTGAGCTGGCAGCTGCCGAGCAAGTTGAGGTGAGTGAGAGACCCTGACACCCCTACATGATCAATCACCCCATCGATCTCCCCCCCATACACCTCATTTACCTTGCACATGGCCTGTGAATCCTGCTGGGAGCTGCCCATGGCCTACAGGACCTACATGCCATGGTCGGCTCCCAGCAGGACCCACAGGTCAGTGGCCAGCAGGACCCACAGGTCCGCAGCCAGCTCCCAGCAGGACCCACAGGCCGTGGGTCCTGCTGGGAGCTGGCCGCAGACCTGTGGGACCCACTGGCCACTGACCTGTGGCTCCTGCTGGGAGCTGGCTACGGACCTGTGGGTCCTGCTGGCCACTGACCTGTGGGTCCTGCTGGGAGCTGGCCGCGGACCTGTGGGTACTGCTGGGAGCTGGCCGCGGACCTGTGGGTACTGCTGGGAGCTGGCCGCGGACCTAAGGGTACTGCTGGGAGCTGGCCGCGGACCTGAGGGTACTGCTGGGAGCTGGCCGCGGACCTGTGGGTACTGCTGGGAACTGGCCGCGGACCTGTGGGTACTGCTGGGAGCTGGCCGCGGACCTGAGGGTACTGCTGGGAGCTGGCCGCGGACCTGTGGGTACTGCTGGGAACTGGCCGCGGACCTGAGGGTACTGCTGGGAACTGGCCGCGGACCTGTGGGTACTGCTGGGAACTGGCCGCGGACCTGTGGGTACTGCTGGGAACTGGCCGCAGACCTGTGGGTACTGCTGGGAACTGGCCGCGGACCTGTGGGTACTGCTGGGAGCTGGCCGCGGACCTGAGGGTACTGCTGGGAACTGGCCGCGGACCTGTGGGTACTGCTGGGAACTGGCCGCGGACCTGTGGGTACTGCTGGGAACTGGCCGCAGACCTGTGGGTACTGCTGGGAACTGGCCGCGGACCTGAGGGTACTGCTGGGAACTGGCCGTGGACCTGTGGGTACTGCTGGGAGCTGGCCGCGGACCTGAGGGTACTGCTGGGAACTGGCCGCGGACCTGTGGGTACTGCTGGGAACTGGCTGCGGACCTGTGGGTGCTGCTGGGAGCTGGCCGCGGACCTGTGGGTACTGCTGGGAACTGGCTGCGGACCTGTGGGTGCTGCTGGGAGCTGGCCGCGGACCTGTGGGTACTGCTGGGAACTGGCTGCGGACCTGTGGGTGCTGCTGGGAGCTGGCCGCGGACCTGTTGGTACTGCTGGGAGCTGGCCACTGACCTGTGGGTACTTCTGAGAGCTGACCAGTGGGTTCTGGCCGCGGATCTGTGGGTCCTGCTGGGAGCTGGCCACTGACCTGTGGGTACTTCTGGGAGCTGACCAGTGGGTTCTGGCCGCGGATCTGTGGGTCCTGCTGGGAGCTGACCTGTGGGTCCTGCTGGCCACTAGCCTAGGGTGACCAGAAGTCCCCAGCACCACCGGATTACAAAAATCTCCCGCTTACACGGCACGGCAAAACAAAGGTGAATTTGTAACAAGACCTCTGGAGTGCATTCTATTCTTGAAGAAAAAAATAATAAAAATATATGTGTGTGTATGTATATATATTTATTATATTTGTGTTTTATTATTGGCCCCCCTACTTTTGTCCCTGCCCCCCCCCCCCTACATATCAAAGCTAGAGACGCCACTGAATCGCCACACATGAAGCCTAAAGCCACGCCTTTTATAAACAAGCCCCAAACACACGGATATCAGAATGAGTATTTGTGAATCGCTATCAGCAGACATCACATACCGATCACCTCTGACACGCTTCTTCTTCTGCACCTTGGACTGCACTCTGCCCCATATCAGACACCAGGGGGCGGGGACAGTCTAAAGCTCCAAGCTACAAACAACATAACGACCCGCCCTCCGCCTCTTTTCAGTGGTAGAAGGGAAGTGTGTGGGCGGGGTTAGGCGGCTGCGAGTTAGCGATAGGCTGTGCGGCGCGTGTATGGGAAGTCAGTGCTGTGTGTGTACAGAGATCACTTATCCTGGGTCAGCATGGCATCTGAGCGGAGCTCCCAGGAGCCGGTCACCGGGGCCCAGATCATTGCAGAAGCCTTGGCTGCACAGGTAAGAGCCTGCGGCTTCTCCTTCCCATTGGATAACATGGACAGCGCTCCCGGGGACAGCACGGGGCGGGGCTTAGCATTGGCATTGCTGACTTCCTTCTGGAGATGCTGGCTGTCTGTCTCCTGGATGGAAACTTTGTAGGGATCAGGATAGAATGGCATTGTACTAAGGACTGGGCAGCATGGATTCTTCCATGGATCTCTTAAAGGTGAACTCCAGGCAGATACAAGAGACACCCACACCTCTCCTTTTCCCCCTCTCTCTGGAAGGAGCAGTGTGCATTAGATGTGCACACTACACATCCCATAGAGGGGGGGGCTACATTTCTACATACAGGGGGGCTCAGAGAAAGAACATAGAGACCAATGGTAGAATTATTTAACCCCTACAGCTCCCCCCAACAGGAGGTCCCATAACAGCAGCAAAAAACAAAAAGGAATTTGGAGGAGACGGAGTTAAAAATACATATTTAGCATTTTGTTCTTTTTAGGGGCCACTTCACCCCACAACGCGGCGCAGGAAAGGTGCGTTCCTTTTCCCACACCACATTCAGATGCACTTTCCTTGCGATCTGTATCCGATTGCACACTCAGTGCGTTTGTGGACATCAAATCGCATAATATCGCAGTACCATGGGATTTGGTGTGAAACTTTTTTTTTAAAGTAGTGTGTGCATTACTTATTCCACAGTCTGGTGAGATTTGCAACCCATTCAAAGGGGGAATGCCTGGGGATCGCACAGGAATGTGGCACAAAGTCCCGCTGTAAACTGGCCCTTAAAGCAACATTAAAGCTTCATTCATTTTAAAAATGTAAAATAACAAACATGTTTATATTTTATATGCTCTGCATAATGGCTTTGCACAGAGCTGCCCCGATCCTCTTCTTCTGGGGTCTTCATCAAGTGCCCCCATGGAAAGCTGCTTTCCATTGGGGCACCCATGCAGGCTCCCTCTGGGGCCACCCTGTCTGCGTCTATTGACACAGAGCAGGCGGCTCCAGCCCAGCTCCTCATGCACATCACTGGATCGGGCTCAGGTAAGTATAAGGGGGAGGGGGGGGGGGGGTTGCAGCACAGAAGGTTTTTGCCTTAAGATGAAAAGCCTTCTGTGTACAGCAGCTGCCTTCCAGCACTCCCTAATACTTATCTTAGCCCCATCTCTCCAGCAATGTCCACAAGTTCCTTGGGCATCCAGGACTCTCCTCCTTGGCTGAGACACAGCAGTGGTGTCATTGGCTCCCACTCTGTCAATCAAAGTCAGCTAGCCAATCAGGAGAGAGAGGGGGCGTGGCCGAACCAGCGCTCCATGTCTGAATGGACACAGGGAGCTGTGACTCGGCTCGGGTGCCCCCATAGCAAGCTGCTTTCTGTGGGGGCACTGAACAGGAGGGAAGGGCCAGGAGAGCCGAAGAGGGGCCAGAGAAGAGGAGGATCCGGGCTGCTCTGTGCAAGACTTTACAATCACTTTAATGCATAGAATGCATTAAGGTGAAAAACCGTTAGGCTGGGTTCACACAGAGCAACGCAGCGGCTCACAGCAGGAGTCTGGTGCGTCTCCATTCACCATTTCAGGTCAGATTTCAGCCTAAATTCGGACCTGAAGCAGATCAAAAGACGCACAGGGCCCCTGTGCAATTCGCACCAGAGCCGCTGCGTAGATATGTGAACTGGCTCCATAGAGAGCCAGTCACAATCTCCTGTTGTGGGATTTGGATGCAGAGAAACCCACATCCAATGCGCAGAAACCCACATCCAATGCGCACTAGTGTAAACCCAGCCTTAGGCTTTAGAACCACTTTAAACCTTAGGTTAGTGTTACTTTAAAGCTAAGTTGTCACAACTTTCTAGAATTTGTCTTATGCAAATGTATCATCAGAATTTGTTTTCTCTTTAGGCCTTGTTTAGTTGTGCTGTTGTGGGGGCAACAAAAATGTGTGGTTGAGCCACGTTTTTGCCACTCAATAACCGCCCCGCCAAGCTGCAATCTGTAGCGGATGGGGATGTTTGCATGCCATGGCTGCGATGCTTTGTTGACCCAACACTAAACATTCAAGCCAATGGGGAAGCATTGCAACTGTGTGCAATGCACATGGTTGTGGCATGTTTGGCTAAAATGGGGTTAAAACAGACGGTGAGGAGGCATTGCATCGCTTCTTCACTTCCTGTCGGTAGCCTCAGGCGCAAAATCCGAACACAGATCGGGATTCAATAAAAAAGCTCTGATTTAAAAAAAATCTACCCTCAGGGCGGGTTCACACTAGGGTTGTCCCGATACCACTTTTTTTAAGACCGAGTACAAGTACCGATACTTTTTTCAAGTACTCGCGGTGAACATTGTCTGTGTGTTTTTTGTTTTTTTTTTGTTTGTTTTTTTATTTAAATTTTTTATTATTTTTGACAATTTTTTTTCTTATTATTTATTGCAATACTTTGTGGGTTTTTTTTTTGTTTTTTTTTTTTTTAATTATTTTATCAGCCCTGTTGGGGGGGCTTTGGTGAGATATCAGGGGTCTTAACAGACCTCTGATATCTCCCCCTTGAGACAGAGAAAGAGACCGAGGATAGAGATTCCCCAGTCCCTTTCTCTGCAGCCTCAGCTGCACTGAGAATGAATGGAGAGAAGACAGCGGCTCCTCTCCATTCATAAACTGAGACATCGTAATCACAGGAGGTTACAATGTTTCAGTTATGTGAATGGACAGAGTCAGCTGACTTTGTCCATACAGAAAAGGAAGGAGGAGGACATGGAGGGGGACAGCAGAACGGAGGGGGACAGGAGAACGAAGGGGGACAGAAGCAGAACGGATGGGAAATGGAGGATGCGGTGATCGTGTGTGGGGGGAGTTACAAGCACCGATCACCGCTGTATAGATTTCACTAAAGCAGCTGAAAGCCGTGGGGGTAGAAGCTTGTAACTCCCCTACGCGCCGATCACTGCTGACTGTCCAGGTATCGGGTGAAGCATCGGGAGCATTTGCCCGAGTACAAGTACTTGGGCAAATGCTCGGTATCGGTGCCAATACTAATACTAGTATCGGTATCGGGACAACCCTAGTTCACACCATAGGAACGCAACCTGGATGCGTTTCTTCATGCACATTTTAGATGTGTTCCCATGTGATTTTAATGGGTTTTTGATGCGTTCTGGTGCGTTTTTTTTTCCCCCCTCCATCCTTTTTTTTTTTTTTTTTTCTTTTTCTTCACCTTCAATAAGGACCTGCATTCTGATACATTTAGGTGCATTCCAGTTTGTTTTTTATGCCTTTTACCTCATTCCAGTACCGTTCAGTACAGAAAAAATTCTTTCTTTTTTTTTTTTTTTTTTTTTTTTTTACTGGAACGCACAGGAATTGACTGCACTAATCTGAACTATGCCATTGGAAACCATATAACCTACTGTCCATGCATTTTTGATGCAGAAAAAAAACACCCTGGACTGCATGTGGTGTGAACTTGCCCATAGGCTGGGTTCACACTAGTACGACACGACAGTCGTAAGACTGTGTATCCGACTTTACCCTGCGACTTCATGTCCAGCTTTCATCTGACTTCAATGAACGGGATCCGACTTTGATCCCCGACAAATACTAGGCCCTTTGAGTCTGGTATGAATCTTGAAGAGGAACCCCTTGCCAGAAAAAAAGAAAAGAAAACAGCACCGCGTCCCCCCATAAGACCATACCAGACCCTTCGGTCAGGTATGGTTATTAAGGGGAACCCCCACACCAAAAAAAATGGCGTGGGGGCCCCCCCAAAATCCATACCAGACCCTTATCCGAGTCTGGCAAATCAGGAAAGGGGGGGTGACCTGGGGGTCCTAGTAGATGATAGGCTCAGCAATGGCATGCAGTGCCAAGCTGCTGCTAACAAAGCAAACAGAATATTGGCATGCATTAAAAAGGGTATCAACTCCAGAGATAAAGTGATATTTCTCCTGCTCTACAAGACTCTGGTCCGGCTGCAACTGGAGTATGCTGTCCAGTTCTGGGCACCAGTCCTCAGGAGGGATGTACTGGAAATGGAGCGAGTACAAAGAAGGGCAACAAAGCTAATAAAGGGTCTGGAGGATATTGGTTATGAGGAAAGGTTGCGAGCATTGAACTTTATTCTCTCTGGAGAAGAGACGCTTGAGAGGAGATATGATTTCAATTTACGAATACTGTACTGGAAACCCCACAATAGGGAGAAAACTTTTTCGCGGAAGGGAGTTTAACAAGACTCGTGGCCACTCATTCAAATTAGAAGAAAAGAGGTTTAACCTTAAACTACGTAGAGGGTTCTTTACTGTAAGAGCGGCAAGGATGTGGAATTCCCTTCCACAGGCAGTGGTCTCAGCGGGGGAGCATCAATAGTTTCAAAAAACTATTAGATAAGCACCCGAATGACCGCAACATACAGGGATATACAATGTAATACTGACATATAATCACACACATAGGTTGGACTTGTGTCTTTTTTCAACCTCACCTACTATGTAACTTCTGAATGTTGGGATTACTTCTGAGCAGCCACCAGTCAGATTTCATTCTGCAGAGAAGGTACAGATCTAGAGTAATACTGTAGTGTAGAACCATTATACAAATCTAAGGGTTCATGTACACAAGGATCAGAGTCGGTAACCTGTCAGCTAATTACGCTGCCGGGTGCTTCAGTTTGGCTTGCAAATCTTAAAGCAGAACTCCAGCCACAGAAATTTCCTAAAGCAAAAGAAATACGTAAATAGTTACCCCTGTAAGGGTTATTAAATGGTTACATCACCTGTGAACTGGATACAAAGTGTTCTGTGAATGTACAAAGGGCAGAGGAAGGAAAGGGTAAACAGCATTGGGGATTCAGCACGCATTGGCAGCAGTACCTGGGAAACAAAGGTGTATTTTTTTTTTTTTTGCCTTAAGAATGAAGATAAATCTCTGTGGCTGGTGTTCCGCCTTGGGCCCCGTTCCCCTTTCATAAAGCAGGAATAAGCGTACCCACTTGTGATTTTTTTTATTTTTATTTTATTTTTTTTTCCGCAATTAACATAAGTTTCCACATGTCACTCATAGGGCAACCCATTCACTTGAATAGCCTACCCAATGCGCGTTTGTCGCAGCAAAGAAGCTCAGAGACCAGATTTTGGCTCATGCCAGGCACATTTTTACATATGTGCTTTGTCGTGCAACAATCGTGGCAAAATCGCAATTTATCATTAGTAATGCATGATGTTCAGTGCAATTAGGAATCGCGGACAGAATCGTGCTGATTCTGCCCGCAATTCCAAATCGCTAAGTGTGCACAAGGTCTTAAAGCGGAGTTCCAACTATATATATATATATTTTTTTATATAATGTATATCTTAGGATTATTACATACACTAATGACACCACAAGCATAATCTTCCGGGATCCGGTGCAGCTGAATGACCAGCATGCACTGCACGTTCTCACGTTGTGAATACAATGGGTGGTGTCATTGCAAGTGCCCGCCCCGTTGTGATGGCAATGAAGATCCCCACTGACTCCTGGGAATTATGACACAAAGCTCCCAGGAGACAGTGCGTCGCAGGAATTGACGGGATTAGCCGTAGGTGGGAGAAGGCAGAAGTTAAAAAAAACAGCTTATAATCAGGGTAAGCTGACTGAAAAAAATTAAAAAGTTAACAATCAATGAGGAAAATATAGCCATTTTATATATTATTTTAATAAGTGGGTGGAACTCCGCTTTAAGTAGTTGCTTATTATATTCATGAGGACATGTATGAGAGGAAGGGGAGTGATTGTGGTGTGTACACAGGTATGAGATTCACAAGCAAGTCCACTTCAGGATGTTTTAGATGTTTCTGAGATGCTTTGCCTTGCCTCAATTTTGATTTGTCTTTCAGTTGCTCGAGAAGTTGCTTTTTGCTTTGCCATTGACTTGTATGGGGAAGAAAAACAGCTCCGATACAAACAAAAACTTTTGTGCAAATATGAAATAATAAAAATAGGGACTGCTGTGGTGAGGAACATACAGTATATTGAAAAGTCAAAGTATCTGGTTGTCTTGGAATACAGCTCTCTGCAGTACAGAGATCCTATGAAAAAGATACAGCTCTCAAAACATGGAACACTAAATTATAACAATCTGCTACTAGAATTTGTTTCTATTTTCAGAATGTGAAGTACATGTTCGGTATCGTTGGCGTTCCTGTGATTGAAATCGCTATTGCTGCCCAAGTAGCAGGAATCAAATATGTTGGCATGAGAAATGAGCAAGCGGTAAGTACAGCAAAGTAATGTACTAGTAATGAGTCTAATTTGCCCTCCTACTAATGAGTCTAAATTTGCCCGCCTACTAATGAGTCTAATTTTCCCGCCTACTAATGAGTTCAATTTGACCTCTTAGTTTTTATCTGGGACTACAGAATAATTAGTAGAGACGTCGTAGGAAATAAATACAGTGGTTGAGTAGTTTAGCAGACACAACTGGTAAAGCTATGCCATTTGGTCCACAAAAATTCTGTGCAATGTCAGCTAATAACAGGAACTAAGAGCTGAGTGTATGTCTGATACTTGAACAGGTATATTTCTGTACTTTTCAGGGTCTTTAACCACTTCCGGACCGCCCACCATGGATATACATTGGTACTTTGACGTTGTTATGGCAGCAGATAGCTGCCATAACCCTGGTATTTTTCTCCACAGCGGGCGGCTGGCTTTCAGATAAAAGTGGTCTCTGCAGCAGATTCGCCGCTAGATCACTTTTATCAGCGGCGAAAGAGGGGGGCGCCGTGCTCTGGTCATCTCCGCCGCTTACCGGAGCCGTCGGTAGCAGCAGAGACGAGTGAGGGAAAGATGGCCCCCGCTCGGCTCCATAGCATTGGAGGACAGGAGTGACATCAAAGGCCACTTCCGCCCAATGCTCTTAAAGGGTAAATTTTTTTTTTTTTGCAAAAAAAAAAAAAAGACTTTTTTTTTTTTTTTTTTTTTTTTATTGCATTTTAGTGTAAATATGAGATCTGAGGTCTTTTTGACCCCAGATCTCATATTTAAGAGGTCCTGTCATGCTTTTTTTTATTACAAGGGATGCTTACATTCCTTGTAATAGGAATAAAAGTGACCAAAACATTTTTTTTAAAAGGACAGTGTAAATAAAAATAAAAAGTACAATAAATAAAATATAAATTTAAAAATTTAACGCCCCCCCCCGTTTCGCAGAGCTCGAACGCAGAAGCGAACGCATACGTAAGTTACGCTGTTCAAACCACGTGAGGTATAGCCACGATTGTTAGAGCGAGAGCAATAATTCTAGCACTTTACAGGGTTTACAGCCCCTTAAAGTGTTTAAAGAATAAAACACATGTACATGTACTGTTCCAACACCAGTCAGAATTCATCAGCTACTGATCTTGCTAAGATGAACTGAAATGTTTGCTTTAGGGGTAGCTTCACACAGACACCAGACACCTGGGGGCACATTTACAGAGACTAGATCAAACAGAATCTGGAGCTGCTATGCATGGAAACCAATCAGCTTTTATCTTTTATTTTCAAAGCTTAACCTCCCTGACGGTTTTCCCAAGTGTGGCTCGGGGTTAAATTTCTGCACCATTAGTGGTAACCCCCAGCCACACTTGGGATTACAACTCAGGATCCTGGTGCAGTGTTACTTGTCCCCAGGATCCTGCGATGTCCCCCGCTGTGTCTGCGGGCTTTGTCTCCTCCGAAGCCTCTCTGTGCCAGGCTCCGTTCCCTGCTAGCGGCGCGATGCACGGGGGCGGAGCCTGGGGGCAAAGTAAAAATCATAACACATACAGTACTGTAATATTACAGTACTGTATGAAATTATTTCACATCCCTTTTGTCCCCAGTGCTTTGTGTAATGCCCTGCATGCAGTTTTATATTCTATCTATCTATATATATATATATATATATATATATATATATATATATAACTGTTCTTTCTGCCTGGAAACTGGAGATTGTCCATAGCAACCAAAAAGTGTCCCTTTACATCAAAAGTGGCTTTAGACCAGCTAGAAAACAACGATAGTAAATTAGAACACTTGCAGAATTGAGCGATGGTGAATAGTGGGGAAATTTATTTTATTATTATTATATTTTTTATTTTTTATTTTTAATTACCGTATTTATCTACTACTAACTACTACCTACTTAAAGTCAGGGGAAAATCGTGGGTGCGTGTTATACGACGATCCACCGCCGATTGTGACCCTTTTGGTCATTCTTGGTGGCTTTTGGCGGCTCTCGGCCATTCTCGGCGGCTCTCGCAGTCCCGCTGCGTCCGAAAGCTGCCGAGTGCGTCCGAAAGCCGGTGTATCTGGATTTTGCAAAAGCATTTTACACAGTTCCCCATAAACGTTTACAGTACAAACTAAGGTCCGTTGGCAGGGACCATAGGGTGAGTACATGGATTGAAAACTGGCTACAAGGGTGAGTTCAGAGGGTGGTGATAAATGGGGAGTACTCGGAATGGTCAGGGGTGTGTAGTGGGGTCCCCCAGGGTTCTGTGCTGGGACCAATCCTATTTAATTTGTTCATAAATGACCTGGAGGATGGGGTAAACAGTTCAATCCCTGTATTTGTGGACGATACTAAGCTAAGCAGGGCAATAACTTTGATGCAGGATGTGGAAACCTTGCAAAAAGATCTGAATTAATGGGGTGGGCAACTACATGGCAAATGAGGTTTAATGTAGAAAAATGTAAAATAATGCATTTGGATGGCAAAAATATGAATGCAATCTATACACTGGGGGGAGAACCTCTGGGGGAATCTAGGATGTTAAAGGACCTGGGGGTCCTAGTAGATGATAGGCTCAGCAATGACATGCAATGCTAAGCTGCTACTAACAAAGCAAACAGAATATTGGCATGCATTAAAAAGGGGTCAACTACAGGGATAAAACGATAATTCTCCCACTCTACAAGACTCTGGTCCGGCCGCACCTAGAGTATGCAGTCCAGTTCTGGGCACCAGTCCTCAGGAAGGATGTACTGGAAACAGAGCGAGTACAAAGAAGGGCAACAAAGCTAATAAAGGGTCTGGAGGATATTTAGTTACGAGGAAAGGTTGCGAGCACTGAACTTATTCTTTCTGGAGAAGAGATGCTTGAAAGGGGATATGATTTCAATATACAAATACCATACTGGTGACCCCCACAATAGGGATAAAACTTTTTTACAGAAGGGAGTTTAACAAGACTCGTGGCCACTCATTAAAATTAGAAGAAGAGGTTTAACCTTAAACCATGTAGAGGGTTCTTTACTGTAAGAGCGGCAAGGATGTGGAATTCCCTTCCACAGGGGGTGGTCTCAGCGGGGAGCATTGATAGCTTCAAGAAACTATTAGATAAGCACCTGAACGACCGCAACATACAGGGATATACAATGTAATACTGACATATAATCACACACATGGGTTGGACTTGATGGACATGTGTCTTTTTTTTTTCAACCTCACCTACTATGTAACTATGTGCCTGTGTCTGAGCTCATTCCTAATTAGGAAATCTTGCAAAGGTGTTTTTTTTTTTTTACCTTGATGCAGAGAATGTATTAAGTTTTAAAAAAAAAAAAAAACTGAAGCCTTTACAACCACTTTAGGAGCATTCATTCAATTTTCCAATCAGTAGTGGGGTCAATTCGACATTTCAGACATAATGAGAAGAAAAAGAACAGGATGCTGATTTTTTTTTTTTTTTTTTTTTTTTCTTTCTTAAATTTTCAATGTGGTTTTTATCCGGGAACGTCCATTCATCCAAAAATGAATGTTAAAAGCAAAGAAATGTTTAAGCACTTTCAAACTACGTTTGTCAAGTCATCAAATGTTACAAACTTTTGTTCAAAAAGTGTATGGCCAGCTTTATTCTGTAGTCTGTAACTAAGAAGTGTTAAGGCAGCAGAAAAGGTGGTTCTGCAACAAAAGCCCTTTAATACCCTATTGACAGGTGAACTTTAATGGCCACAATTCTTTTAAGGGAAAACCTGTAATAAGAAAAATATGGGGATGCTATTGCTGATCTGCTTCTGAAAAGAGTCGCTTATACATGCTACGAGCATACAGAAGCACAATCGCAGTAATTCCTGATCTGCATAACTGTTAAATTGGCGTGATCGGCCGGGCACATTGTATTTGACAGGTGAGGGTCATTGGTGGGCCTAAAGATCAAAGAACCTCACACAGACAGTGATGATGGAAGTCCTGTAATAGAACACATTGCAGAAACAGAATTTCACAGTTTGCAATAAAGATGATTGCTTCAATATGCAGACACCCACGGTGGATGACACAGAACTTTATTAATATGTGTGTTACTTACCACCCACCTTTAATACAGTGCTAATGAAAAGTGTTTTTCAACCATTTTTTCAAGTGCAGCCACGTGAGTGATGGTCTCCCTGCAGACCCTTGCCAGCTTCAAGCATGCCCCCAGATGTGTTTTTCAGGTGTGTGTGTGGTGTTGTGTGTGGTTTTTTTTTTGTTTTTTTTATATTCATTTTTAAACAGTAACTCCACTTTTGTGGGAAAATATATCGTGTATATATATATATATATATATATATATATATATATATATATATATATATATATATATATATATAAAAAATCTCTTTTGATGTGACAACACTGAAGAAATGACACAGTGCTACAATGTAAAGTAGTGAGTGTACAGCTTGTATAACAGTGTAAATTTGCTGTCCCCTCAAAATAATTTGACACACAGCCATTAATGTCTAAACCGCTGGAAACAAAAGTGAGTACAGCCCTAAGTGAAAATGTCCAAATTTGGCCCAATTAGCCATTTTCCCTCCCCAGTGTCATGTGAGTCATTGGTGTTACAAGGTCTCAGGTGCGATTGGGGAGCAGGTGTGTTAAATTTGGTGTTATCGCTCTCACTCTCTCATACTGGTCACTAGGAGTTCAACATGGCACCTCATGGCAAAGACCTCTGAGGATCTGAAAAAAAAGAATTGTTGCTCTACATAAAGATGGCCTAGGCTATAAGAAGATTGGCAAGACCCTTAAACTAAGCTGCAGCATGGTTGCCAAGACCATACAGCGGTTTAACAGGACAGGTTCCACTCACAACAGGCCTCGCCATGATCAACCAAAGAAGTTGAGTGCACGTGCTCAGCGTCATATCCAGAGGTTGTCTTTGGGAAATGGATGTATGAGTGCTGACAGCATTGCTGCAGAGGTTGAAGGGGTGGGGGGGTCAGCCTGTCAGTGCTCAGACCATACGCCGCACACTGCATCAAATTGGTCTGCATGGCTGTCGTATCAGAAGGAAGCCTCTTCTAAAGATGATGCACAAGAAAGCCCGCAAACAGTTTGCTGAAGACAAGCAGACTAAGGACTGGAACTTATTTGGTTTAGCTGATGTCAAGTGTGTGTGGTGACAACCAGGTGAGTAGTACAAAGACAAGTGTGTCTTACCCACAGTCAAGCATGGTGGTGGGAGTGTCATGATCTGGGGCTGCATGAGTGCTGCCGAAACTGGGGAGCTACAGTTCATTGAGGGAACCATGAATGCCAACATGTATGTGACATACTGAAGCAGAGCATGATCCCCTCCCTTCAGAGACTGGGCCGCAGGGCAGTATTCCAACATAACGACCCCAAACACACCTCCAGGATGACCACTGCCTTGCTAAAGATGAGGGTAAAGGTGATGGACTGGCCAAGCATGTCTCCAGACCTAAACCCTATTGAGCATCTGTGGGGCATCCTCAAACGGAAGGTGGAGGAACGCAAGGCCTCTAACATTGACCAGCTCTGTGATGTCGTCATGGAGGAGTGGAAGAGGACTCCAGTGGCAACCTGTGAAGCTTTGGTGAACTCCATGCCCAAGAGGGTTAAAGCAGTGCTGGAAAATAATGGTGGCCACACAAAATATTGACACTTTTGTACCAATTTGGACATTTTCACTTAGGGGTGTACTCACTTTTGTTGTCAGTGGTTTAGACATTAATGGCTGTGTGTTGAGTTATTTTGAGGGGACAGCAAATTTACACTGTTATACAAGCTGTGCACTCACTACTTTACATTGTAGCAAAGTGTCATTTCTTCAGTGTTGTCACATGAAAAGATAGAATAAAATATTTACAAAAATGTGAGGGGTGTGTGTGTGTGTATACATAAACAATTGCAACAAGTCATATTGTGATTGAATGTTACCTTTCCTTTTCAATCTGCAGCGCTGTAATTTTCTGTAAAACGCAATGCAATATGGAAACCTGGAGGCGTACATAGAAGGTGTACAGAACGCCCCAGAAATGTAATTTCCTGCTTTAGTGATTCGCTTACTGATTTTAATTGAAGTCTGCACTAGGATACAAGTCAGATTCTAGGCATTCCCTGCAACAAAAATGACATTTTTGGTAATATTCTCCCAAAGAGAAATCACGTCTCAATCAAAGGATGCAGACCGTGCAATTTTCCTTTTAGAGCCCTGCAAGTACAGCAGCTGGCTGATACTTCTGAAATCACTCCAATGCACATTTATTTAGCACATGGACATAGACAAACATTCTTCAGAATAACAAAAGGTAAGAATCTACAACACAGTTTGTTAAAATCCTTGCAATGTACGTGATCACCCAGGGGGATGTGTGTGTGTGTGTTTGTTTTTTGTTTTTTAACAAAAGTAGAGTTGCCCTTTAAGTTTTACACATAACAAAGACAAAAGGAGACAACAACGTTGACCAAGAGAACAGTTACAGGTCAGGAATATTCCTACCCAAAGTCACATTATGGTTACATCAGATGGATCAGTCATATATGTGATACATTAAAGTGACATTTAAAAAAAAAACTATTATCAATTATAAAATTAGATAGTGGGTTATTTAAGGATTCCAATCTTTTTAGAACATTTTCATAGTCCACCAGCATGGCAGACTCCTTTTTTTTTTTTTTTTTTTTTTTTTTTTTTTTTTTTTTTTTTTTTCGTTACTTACCGTAGGCACCAAGTCACTTTGTTTGTTAGATGGATTAGTTAGTTGATGATAATTTTCAGATGATCCCGTTGTATATGTATCTATCTCATTACAGCCTCTAAAGCTTACTGTAGGTCAGATATATTATTACAGTACTGTATACCAATGTAACAGTGGCTTATGGTCTGTAGTGATTTTCATAACCCAATCCGCAGTATTTTAACCACTTCCGGACCGCCACACGTCGATATACATCCTTACTTTGACGGGGGATATCCTTGTTATGGCAGCAGTTAGCCGCCATAACCCCAGTATCCTCTTGTTCGGCCAACGGTCCGGTTTTTAATAAGAATGGTCTCTGCGGTAGATTCGCCGCAAGATCACTTTTATCGGCGGAGGGAGAGGGGCCGCTCCGGTGCCCTTTACCGCATCCGTCGGCAATGGCGGCGGTGATCGGATCTTCACCCTGGCTGAGCATGGAGATGAGTGAGGGGAAGATGGACCCCACCCGTCTCCATAACAATGCAGGGCGGAAGCGATGTCAAAACGTCACTTCCGCCCACAGCTCTTAAAGGGCCATTTTATTTATTTATTTATTTATTTATTTATTTATTGACAATTTTTTTATTTATTTATTTTTATTTATTTCATTTAAGTGTAAATGAGATCTGAGGTCTTTTTGACCCCAGATCTCATATTTAAGAGGTCCTGTCATGTTTTTTTTTTCTATTACAAGGGATGTTTACATTCCTTGTAATAGGAATAAAAGTGACACAATTTTATTTATTTATTTTTTTTAAAAGGTAAAATAAAATAAGGAAAAGAAAATAATTTTTTAAACGCGCCCCGTCCCGCCGAGCTTACGTGCAGAAGCGAATGCATACATGCGTAGCGCCCGCATATGAAACCGTGTTCAAACCACACATGTGAGGTATTGCTGCGATCGGTAGACCGAGAGCAATAATTCTGGCCCTAGACCTCCTCTGTAACTTAAAACATGCAACCCGTAGAATTTTTTTAAACGTTTTTTAAGGGTAAAAGTTTTTCGCCATTTCATGACATGTTTGGTATCAATTTATTTGGCGTAACATTATCTTTTACAATATAAAAAAAAAATTGGGCTAACTTTACTGTTATTATTTTTTAATTAAAAAAAGTGCGCTTGTAAGACCGCTGCGCAAATACGATGTGACAAAGTATTGCAACGACCGCCATTTTATTCCCTAGGGTGTTAGAAAAAAATGTATAATGTTTGGGGGTTCTTAGTATCTTTCTAGCAAAAAAAACTTTTTATATTTTGTATCTTGCTTTAGGCATGCTATGCTGCCTCAGCCGTGGGATATCTTACAGGCAGGTAAGGTTTATAAAATATATTTTTAAACAAACTTTTAATAAGGTAAAAATGTAAATGACATATTGGTATTTCATACTTCCCAACTTGCTTACCAACCAATTGCTGCTAGCAGGTGGAATATTCTATCAGGCTTGCAGATATAATAAATAGTTATGTGGTTTTTATTTTTCAGACCTGCCGTGTGCCTTGTGGTGTCTGGACCCGGTCTCATTAATACCCTCAGTGGGATGGCAAATTCTAATATGAACTGCTGGTAATATCACTTATCTTCTAAGAGCCAGGATATTCAGATAATTGGTTGTCATAATAATGGTCATTATAACATAGAGCACATAGTTGTGATTTACTGTGGATTCTGTTTGTTGCTTATTAAAGTCCCCCACCCTCAGCCAAATCTTTGATCACCTGCAGTTGATAATGTAATAGGCACTCCTAAACTATGAGATTTTATGAAGATGCTCCAGTAGGTATTTAAAGATTTGAACATAATTCTATGGTAGCACCCATAAGGCTAAAGGCGGCTATAGAGGAGTTGAATTTTAGATCCATGTATATGCAGGCTGGTTGTACTGAAATCCATCTATCGATCAACTTCAGAACAACCAGCCTGTTTTTTTTTTGTTTGTTTTTTTCATGAAATCGCTGCTGGCACTATAGCTGCCAGCAGTGATCATTGTATTCTGATGGCTGGGAAACCTCCCATTGTCATATTATAAAAGCACAGCGGGAGGGATTCACCCATTTAACACTGACTGTGTTAAAAGGGGAAGCAAGCAATTATCTTCAACCTGTGGTTGAAGGAAAGAAAATTGCATAATGTATGGCCTGTCTTAGTTCTCCCAGGCAATTGAGGGGCAACCATTTGTCAAACTCTCTGAATAAATTTAATGAGACTATGCCACAAGTGCATTCCAAACGTGGCTACGATGGTTAGGATGTGGTAGTTCATTGGAAAATCTTATTGGAAATGTAAAAAAACCCCATAAATTCTTATTTTGGAAGGCTGCAGTATTACCTCCTGTATGCCTGTGAACTGGCTCTAAACTGCCTCTGTAAAAGCCATCCATTGTGCGGAGGTAGAACGGAGGTGGAGTCTGCCACCCATTTGAATATTTGAATGAGCACCAAAGCTGCATGTAGACATTTAAATGGTATCTGGCTTTGCATGCATGACCTGGCCGTCAAACATCCCTTTTTATAACTATAGATCTTTGTACAAAAATGCAGATTTATATTGGGCAAATGTGCATGTTTGTGCCTTTTAGAGGAGAGAGGCTCAGCACAGTGGGGGCACAGTGGTGTAGTGGGTAGCACTCTCACCTAGCCGTAAAAAGGGTCAATGGTTCAAATCCCAACCACGACACTACCTGCCTGGAGTTTGCATGTTCTCCCTGTGCCTGCGTGGGTTTCCTCCGGGTACTCCGGTTTCCTCCCACACTCCAAAGACATGATGGTAGGTTAATTGGCTTCTGTCCAAAATTGGCCCTAGTATATGAATGTGAGTTGGATTGTGGGCTCCTTGAGGGTAGGGACCGATGTGAGTGTGCGATGTATGTGTGGAGTGCTTTGTAAATTGACAGCACTATATGGGTACCTTTTAAATAAATAGGGGCAATTGTAGACACGCACCCACACTCACTCAGGTTGAACTGGATGGACTGGTGTCTTTATTCAACCTTACTAACTATGTAACTATGTTTAAGGGAAACAATAGTGATTGCCTTGGAGAATCCATCAGTTGATCAAATTAAAGACCAGCATGTTCGGCCTGGAAGAGTTGGCCAGTGTCATAGAGGAGGCCTCCAAAATTCGGCACATTCTCCCAGCCTACCATAAACAGCCAGACTGGGCAGCCTTCTTCAATATCCATGATCGATTTTACATGCACAGTTCTGTACAACTGAAGTAATATAAATGAATATATTCTGTAAAACCACTTCCTACATATTTCCCTAAAATCTTGTGTGTAAAAGAAGGAAGAGCGAAAGAGACCTCCTACCCCCTCCTGCTATCTTAGGTACTGGCCTATACAGTGCATCCAGAAAGTATTCACAGCGCTTCAATTTTTAAACATATTTTGTTATGTTACAGCCTTATTCCAAAATGGATTAAATTCATTATTTTCCTCAAAATTCTACAAACCATACCCCACAATGACTATGTGAAAGAAGTTTGTTTGAAATCTTTGCAAATTTATTAAAAATAAAAAAACAAAAATATCACATGTACATAACTATTCAGAGCATATGCCATGGCACTCAAAATTGAGCTCAGTTGCATCCTGTTTCCACTGATCATCCTTGAGCTATTTCTACAACTTGATTGGAGTCCACCTGTGGTATATTCAGTTGATTGGACATGATTTGGAAAGGCACACCTGTCTATATAAGGCCCCACAGTTAACAGTGCAATGCAGAGCACAAACCAAGCCATGAAATCCAAGGAATCGTCTGTAGACCTCTGAGACAGGATTGTATTAAGATCTGGGGAAGGGTACAGAAAAATGTCTGCAGCATTGAAGATCCCAATGAGCACATTGGCCTCCATCATCCATAAATGGAAGAAGTTTGGAACCACCAGGACTTTTCCGAGAGCAGGCCGCCCAGCCAAACTGAGCGATCAGGGAAGAAAGGCCTTAGTCAGGGAGGTGACCAAGAACCTGGTGATTACTCTGATAGAGCTCCAGCATTTCTCTGTGGAGAGAGGAGAAACTTCCAGAAGAACAACCATCTCTGCAGCACTCCAACAATAAGGCCTGTATGGTAGAGAGGCCAGACTGAAGCCAATCCTCAGTAAAAGGCACATGACAGCTTGCCTGGAGTTTGCCAAAAGGCACCTGAAGGACTCTCAGACCATGAGAAACAAAATTCTCTGGTCTGATGAAACAAAGATTAAACTTTGGCCTGAATGGCAAGCATCATGTCTGGAGGAAACCAGACACTGCTCATCACCTGGCCAGTACCATCCCTCAGTGAAGCATGGTGGTGGCAGCATCATGCTGTGGGGATGTTTTTCAGTGGCAGGAACTGGGAGACTAGTCAGGATTGAGGGAAAGCTGAATGCAGCAATGTACAGAGACATCCTTGATGAAAACCTGCTCCAGATCGCTCTGGGGCAAAGGTTTATCTTCCAACAGGACAAGGACCCTAAGCACACAGCCACGATAACAAAGGAGTGGCTAGGGGACAACTCTGCAAATGTCCTTGAGTGGCCCAGACTTAACCCCGATTGAACATCTCCAGAGAGATCTGAAAGTTGCTGTGCACCGACACTCCCCATCCAACCTGATGGAGCTTGAGAGGTCCTGTAAAGAAGAATGGGAGAAACTGCCCAAAAATAGGTGTGCCAAACTTGTAGCATCATACTTAAAAAGACTTGAGGCTGTAATTGGTGCCAAAGCTGCTTCAAAAAAGTATTGAGCAAAGGCTGTGAATACTTATGTACATGGGATTTTTTTTTAATTTTTTTTTTTTTTTAATACATTTGCTAAGATTTCAAACAAACTTATTTCACGTTGTTATTATGGGGTATTGTTTGTAGAATTTTGAGGAAAATATTGAAATTAATTTGTTTTGGAATAAGGCTGTAACGTAACAAAATGTGGAAAAAGTGAAGCACTGTGAATACATTCCGGATGCACTGTATAGGCAGATCACAGATAAGGCCAGACTTCATTGGTCATCTGCTCTTCAGTAGATGTTCAAGGGATAATAGATCAGCCAGTAAACTGATAAGTAACTTTGTTGTTTTTCAGTAAGCGTGAAGAATATCAGTTATTTGTTATGGGTTTTTCTTTTGACTATATTCATTGTTGTATTTCTTCTTGTTAGGCCTCTGATTGTCATAGGTGGATCTTCTGATTCTAATCAAGAAACAATGGGAGCATTTCAAGAGTTTCCCCAGGTACTTAGTGGGTGGTCAATTTCAGTTTGTTACATGATTATCAAACCAGATATATATTTTGTAAAGTCAGATTTACGCCACTCTTACTTGAAGGGGATCTGTCAAAAAGTAAATACTAGTCTCTTACAGAAAGCTTAGCAATACTGAAAAGTGTCTTACAGCCACCGATCAGATTTAGGCCTCCTGCACACGGACGTTTTTACAGCTGCTTTTTTGAGCGTTTTTTGCAGCTTAAAAAGGCCTGTCTATGTTAGTCTATGGCTTCGTGCCCACCTAGGCGTTTTTGAGCTGCAAATGGCATAGGCGTTTTTAAGCTGTAAAAAAAACCCAGGACCAGTGGGTTCTGAGAGACGTTTTTCAGCTGTAAAAACGCTCTAACGCTGATAAACGCTCAAAAACGTCATTCACCAACGTTTTTTTAACGTTTTTGAGCCATTGGAAAAAAAAAAAAAAAATTTTGAAAAAAAGAAAACGCGGCAAAACGCTAACGCGGCAAAACGCTAAAGAACGCTATTGCAAAAACGCTGAAAAAAGCTGAAAAAAGATACTGGCGTTTTCATAACGTTATTTTAACATCCCGTGTGCATGAGGCCCTAAACCCACCATGGAATTTTCACTGATTGATAATACACAATGTACAACATACATAAACCAAGAAAACCGTGCTAAAAATGTTAAACAATAATGAAAGTATAAAATCCAATATAAAATTCCAAAATAAATAACGTAGACTCCTCCCAATGTAATAATGTTGAAAGGTGATGATTCACTTAAGATACATCTGTGTGGTGAGATGCTTACCAGAACGTAAGACAAAATCAAACAGGTGGCTTAAACCCAGCCCGGGCCTTTAGAGAGCGATTCCAATATGACAAGGTCAGTCGCACTCGTACAGCGAATCAGGTCCGCATGGGGTTATCCAAAAAAATATATGGCAAAAAACATAGCGTGATACTGATATGATAATAAACAATAAAACAAAAAGGAAAGAGTGCAACTTCAAAGGACCAAAATCATATATATCATAAAGACATCCTGTGCACAACATACACAGGAATGTGAGATTGGTGACATACAATATGCGATAAGTGGTGCTTTTGGATAAATATAGGAACCACCAAGTAAATCTGCTTACCAAAAATCAGAAATAGGTGAGCATACAACTACCACCAAAATGGAGAAAAACGCACCAAGTGCACAAACATATGAAGCAGCTTACCAGATGGTAAACTAGTGTACGCACACTCCACACAGTTGAAGGCTTGACATCTTAGCGTGACACAGGATTAGCTTATGTGAGCCTATTGGAGTTCCTGCTTACCGGATGGTCGATTGGAGGAAATACACAAGTAGAAATCCTGGCGGAATTGGCGTGATCATGTCCTGGCAAACTCGTCACGGGCTCAGTGTGCATAAGGTTAAAAAGGAACAGCCAATAGCGTGATACCGTTGGGAAAGATATATAATTTGGAGTAATGCTCGTCATAAGTATGTAGTCCTGGCAGTTCTACTGCGTCCCACAGGCTCCTCGCACGATCTGGGTAGCTGGGAAAAGTTCTGGTGTGATGTTGTGCTGAATAGATGTGCATTCAGGAAAACCAGGAAGTAGTCAGCTCCATGCATCTCACCACACAGATGTATCTTAAGTGAATCATCACCTTTCAACATTATTACATTGAGGAGTCTACGTTATTTGTTTTGGACTTTTATATTGGATTTTATACTTTCATTATTGTTTAACATTTTTGGCGCGGTTTTCTTGGTTTATATTTGTATTGGTGTGCCCCACCTATAACTGCAGCTTTATATTTTTTATATTTTTTCTATTTCAATATTTTTTATTTTTATTAATTTTATTTTTTATTTACACTATTCAAATTCATTTTTATTTTCTTCATTGTTATTCCCACTATATTCCAAGCGCTATTTTATTTTCTAATGTACAACATATACTTCAGGTTAGGCTTGTAGTGACCATTCTACATACTATTGGGATTCCGACTGCAGTGAATTGCAGAGAGCCAAGATTAAAGTGTGTGTAAACCCCAACAATGAAATTCTCTTACTACTTGCTAACCTGATTAAGCCTAGGTTTCCACTATTACGACCTGAAAGTCGCGTGATTTTTCCTCAATTTTTTGCTGCGATTTTTGACATGATGTTGCTGCGACTTGAATGCCTGTGTATTCTTAACATCTATGGATCTTAAGTCGCATCAAAGTGGGACCAAAGTAGTGCAGGACTACTTTGAAGTTGCTGCAAATTGAAGTAGCACAGATATGAACGGTATTTATTGGAAATCATGGGGTACAACTTGTCATGCGACTTTGCAGCCCCAAGTCGCATGGTAAGTCGCACTAGTGGAAATGTAGCCTTAACCGCTTGCCGACCAGCCGTCGTCATTATACTGTGGCAGGTCGGCACGATCCCACGAGCTGTCGTAGCTATACTTCGGCTTCTTTAAGCTGGATAGCAGGCACGTGCCCGCTGCACTGCGGGGGTGCCGATGCTCGTGGCCGCCGATCACGATGACCGCCGGCCACGAGCGATCGCAGGCACGAGAGGCAGAACAGGGACGTGTGTGTGTGTGTGTGTGTAAACACACAAATCCCTGTTCTGTGAGGAGTGACAGATCGTGAGTTCCTAATAGCTAGGAACCACGATCTGTCATCCCATCTAGTCAGTCCCCTCCCCCCACAGTTAGAACGCACAGTCAGGGAAAACCCTTGATCACCCCCTAGTGTTAACCCCTTCCCTGCCAGTGACATTTATACAGTAATCTGTGCATTTTCATAGCACTGATCGTTGTATAATCGTCAGTCGTCCCAAAAATGTGTCAAGTATCCAATGTGTCCGCCATAATGTCGCAGTCACAATAAAAATCGCAGATCGCCGCCATTACTAGTAAAAAAAAATGTATAAAAATGCCATAAATCTATCCCCTATTTTGTAGACGCTATAACTTTTGCACAAACCAATCAATATACACTTATTGCGATTTTTATTACCAAAAATATGTAGAAGAATACATGTCGGTCTAAACTGAGAAAAAAATTTGCTTTTTTTTTTAAAAAAAAAATTGGGGATATTAATTATAACAAAAAGTACAAAATATTGTCCTTGTTTGTTTTTTTTTTTTTGTTTTTTTTTTAAAGGGGAAAAAAAAACTGCGCTTGGAAGAAAAAATTATATAACAAGCTGCGGTTACAAGTGAGGCACACCAAAACAAAATTTATAACAGAGAAACCGCGCTATAAACGAACAACATAATGAAAACCAATATTGTGAAGTGTAGTCCCATATACAATTAATAGATCCTTGTATGAATCAAAAAGGAAAAAAAGTTTTATCAAAAATGAGTGACGTGGAATTCATTTAAAATAAATATGTGATGAAAAGGCATAAATCTGGAACACTTCGTGAGGTAATGTGCTTACCAGAAGTAAGCCAAAACGGGGCAAGTGACTTAAACCCAGCCTGGGCCTTGAGATGATCGATCCCGGTGAGGCAGGATAAACACACTCGTCTCGCGTATTCAGTCCACAGAGGTTAGCAACAAATATATGAAACAAACATAGCGTAATGCTGATACGTAAAACACTTCAAAAACTAAAAATGTGCAACACTCAATCTTATCCCAAAAAAATCATATGTGATCAAAAGAAATCAAGTGTAAGTGACAACAACTGGGGGTGATTGTATGAGTGTCAGGCAAACATGCAAAATATAGATACCAGAATGCATAAGATAAAAAATGTGAATGACACCCAGATCTGCTTACCAGATATAGAAGGAAAAATAAGCCTGTAATAGTCACCAGAAAAAGATATAAATCCCTCTAGGTGCAGCAAATCACATGTGCAAACTGCTTACCAGATGAGAAAACATTGTGAGCGGAGTAAATCCAGCCAAAGACTGATCACCATACATGGAAAACACCAGATACAGGCAGCGGCAAACCTTCGGGAGATCCTGCTTATCAGAACCCCAAGTGGGATAGACAGATGTAACGAAATCGCAAACGAGCTCCTGTTAGGAACGTTGAGGATACGTCCTGCCACAGTGGATCCAGGCTCAGCAGTGTACATATGATAGAAAGGAGCCAATAGCGTAATACTGTATAACTCTTGATTTATTAAAAATAAAGTAGCACTTACACGAACATGAAAAAGTATAAAACGAAGGTAAAACGGAGCCGGCCGGCACTTCAGACACTCTCCCGTCCTCAATATGGCAACGTGGTGACGTCAGCACGTCCCCCCCCAGACGCGTTTCGTCATACGTTGACGTTCTCAATGGGGAACGGGCAGCGTGTTGAGCCACCACGTTATATGCGCACACCAAGCCTCGCTCTGAGTCCCGCTGAGGGAAAGCACACAGCGCCATCTTGGATGTGGGCATCCTATCTAAATAACATACAGCACCATCTTTAATGAGGGCATTTACATTTAAAATATATAGGAAAAAGGCCAGATAGGTATCCTGAAGGACCATCTAGAATACATCCCTAGATAAATGAGATTAATGAGTGACATATCTAAAATACTGACATAACAATCCAAACCTATGATCTATGTAGAGTGTTAATGCCCAACATATTCTAGTACAATATAATAGTGGGCAAAAATAAATATAAATATAGAATCAAACACAAAGGTATCAACACTTATAAGTAGGGTTGTCCTGATACCGATACTAGTATCGGTATCGGCACCGATACCGAGCATTTGCCCAAGTACTTGTACTCGGGCAAATGCTCCCGATGCTTCCCCCGATACCTTTTTAAGACAGCTGTGATCTGCGCGTGGGGGAGTTACAAGATTCTCCCCCCAGCGGCTTTCACCAGCTTTAGTGACATACAGCGGTGATCGCTCACAGCTGACTGTCACTGCATCCTCCTCCGTGCCCCCTCCGTTCCTCTGTGCCTCTCCGCTGTCCCCTGCATTCCTCTCTCCTTATCTGTCCCCCTCCGTTCCTCTCTCCTTATCTGTCCCCCTCCGTTCTCCCCCTCCGTTCCTCTCTCCTTATCTGTCCCCCTCCGTTCTCCCCCTCCGTTCCTCTCTCCTTATCTGTCCCCCTCCGTTCTCCCCCTCCGTTCCTCTCTCCTTATCTGTCCCCCTCCGTTCTCCCCCTCCGTTCCTCCGTCCCCCTCCTCCTTCCTTTGTGTATGGATAGAGTCAGCTGACTCTGTCCATTCACATAACTGAAACATTGTAATCTCCTGTGATTACGATGTGTCAGTTTATGAATGGAGAGAAGCCGCTGTCTTCTCTCCATTCATTCTCAGTGCAGCTGACGCTGCAGAGAAAGGGACTAGGAAATCTCTATCCTCTGTCTCAAGGGGGAGATATCAGAGGTCTGTTAAGACCCCTGATATCTCACCAAAATAAAAATTGTAAAAAAAAAAAAAACCACACACACATACAACGTTCACCCCCCTCCCCCCAAAAAAAATTGCAAAAAAAAAAAAAAACCTGTCACATGACATTAAAAAAAAAGTATCGGTAATCAGTATCGGCGAGTACTTGAAAAAAAAGTATCGGTACTTGTACTCTGTCCTAAAAAAGTGGTATCGGGACAACCCTACTTATAAGCTAAAAAGTGAATGACCTATAGAAAATTATATATAAAAAAATTATTATAAAAATTTTGGTTTCTATAAAAATAGGTTCCCAAAGTAAAGTGAGGGTAAAATAAGAGAAAATATCACGCCTCATAACCCTGTGGGTGGAGCATACTCACAATTAAACAGAATTCCCATATATCCTAGGCAGCGAAATAACTTAAATGATATTAATATGTAGATTAGGTACTATATGGGACAGAGAAACCCAAAAAGTCCACAAAAAATCCAACAATATCTCTAGTCCCAACAAAGCAGGCCATCTAGATATTCCCCAAATGAGGTAAGGTAAGATAATTACTCTCCACCCCTAATATATAATCTACGCCTAAGGCACGTTTAGGAATTGTCAATAAAGGCATTGACATCCACATCTATATTCAATCCATGGGGCGTGTAACTTTTGATCCTATGGACCCAGGACATTTCCAATCTGGAAATGTCGTGCACCATGGAACTCCCTCGCCAGTGAGGTTTGTACCGGTCAATGCCCAAAAATAGGGTATTGGAGTGATCTCTATCGTGTACCAAACGGTAGTGCTTGGAAACTGAATGGTTCTTAAAGCCTGTCAATATATTGGTGATGTGCTCATTGAGCCTCACTTGTAGGGGACGTTTGGTACGTCCCACATATTGCAAGCCATATGGGCATTGCAACATGTAGACCACCCCAAAGGTGGAACACGTAATGAATGGGGTGATCAGATGAGTTCGACCTGTCACAGTGGACACAAAGGACTGAGTCCTCCTGTTTGAACAAGAATTGGTAGAGCACACCCGACACCTGTTACATTTATAAAAGCCAGTCAATTGATCAAAAAAGGTGGTCCTGTTAGTTGGGGGGTCCAATATACTGGGAGCCAGTTTATTTCTAAAAGAAGGGGCTCCTCTGAAAACAATTTTAGGTTTCAGCGGTAAGGCCTCCTTCAAAACTTTATCATTGGTAATAATATACCAATGTTTGGACACCAATTGTTTAACTTCCTTATGCTGTAGGGAAAAAGTGGTGATAAAGGGTATTCCCAAATTGTGATCTAGACTTCTCGGCCTAGGTTTGTCTCTCACTAGGAGCTCTCTGTCCATGTTCTGCACATCTCTCAAGACAGGCAGTAAACTATCATTGGTGTATCCTTTTTCAAGGAATCTCTCTGTAAGAGTGCTGCTCTGTGTCAAAAATTTATCAGGATCTGAGCAATTCCTACGTATTCTCATATATTGGCTTTTAGGTATTGCATTAAGCCAAGGTCTGTAGTGACAGCTCTCTAGAGAGATGTAGGAATTGCGGTCACTCTCTTTAAAGAAGGTTGATGCTGATAGGCAATTACCGTCTATATTAAGAGTAAGGTCCAGAAAATGAATCTGAGTTTGACTCAACTCAAAGTTGAGATAGATACCGCGGTCATTAACATTAAGGGAGGATAGGAACTGTTGAAGCTCCTGGCCATCACCATCCCATAGGAGGAGGATGTCATCTATATATCTTGCCCACAGGACAATATGGGGATTCCGGTGGGCATAGATGACATCCTCCTCCCACTTGGCCATGAAAAGATTTGCCAAGCTAGGGGCGTATTTAGCCCCCATAGCGACACCCCGGCTTTGGCGATAAAATCGGTTGGAAAACCAAAAATAGTTATGGGAGGCCGCAAAAACAAGTAGTTCCATAATAAAAGAAATTTGATCTACGGGAAGACCAGAATCTCTAGCCAGAGCATCTTTTAACTGCATCCAAACCCATGTCATGGGGAATGATAGTGTAAAGGGGAGTAACGTCGGCACTAGCCATCCACATACCAGATTTGATAGTGACATTGGAGAGAAGGTTCAACACATGACGTGTATCCTTGATATATGAAGGCATTTTTTGAACAAGGGGCTGAAGAAAAAGATCAATGTATCTGCCCACCCGGGATGTGACTGAATCAATGCCACTCACAATGGGGCGCCCCGGGGGGCAGATAGGGTTCTTGTGAACTTTAGGTAAATAATAAATAATGGGGGTCTTGGGGGCTTTAGGAATTAGAAATAAGCTCCCCTTATCTTTCAAGATCCCCATTGAGGAACCCTTAGAAATAATCTTACGGAGCTCTCTTATGTAACCATTTTTTGGGTCAGAAGGGAGGGGGTGTAGGTGTCAACATCGCCTAGGATCCTAGCCATTTCAGCCAGGTAATCCTTTCGATCGAGCACCACTATCCCTCCCCCCTCAACCGCGGGGCGAATAACAAGATCTTTATTCTTACACAAAGACTCTAGACCCTCCTGTATAATTTTTGAATTCTTTGCATTCTTAATCTCCAACCTATCTAAATCTCCTAAGAACTACATCCCTGAACACTTTCAGTGTGGGGGCAAGTGTTCCAGGCGGATTGAAAAGAGATGCATTGGCCAAACCCGAATGAACAAATTGGTCAGTGGACTGGGAATTCCTAATGATGGGGTTCCCTATCATGTACCTTTTTGATGTTGAGTTTGCGAACAAACTTGTGAACATCCATATAGGTTTGGAACCTATTGAGGCTTCTGGGAGGGGCAAACTTGAGGCCCCTGTCCAAAACAAATTTTTCAGCATGGGATAACTCTTTAGTGCTTAAGTTGAAGATACCCTGCCCAATTACATTCTTGCTCTTTTTTGTTCGCAATCGCCTCCCCCCTCTAGTTCCTCGCTTCTTTCTACTGGCCTCTTTAGACCTTGGCCGCAATTCCTACATCTCTCTAGAGAGCTGTCACTACAGACCTTGGCTTAATGCAATACCTAAAAGCCAATATATGAGAATACGTAGGAATTGCTCAGATCCTGATAAATTTTTGACACAGAGCAGCACTCTTACAGAGAGATTCCTTGAAAAAGGATACACCAATGATAGTTTACTGCCTGTCTTGAGAGATGTGCAGAACATGGACAGAGAGCTCCTATTGAGAGACAAACCTAGGCCGAGAAGTCTAGATCACAATTTGGGAGTACCCTTTATCACCACTTTTTCCCTACAGCATAAGGAAGTTAAACAATTGGTGTCCAAACATTGGCATATTATTACCAATGATAAAGTTTTGAAGGAGGCCTTACCGCTGAAACCTAAAATTGTTTTCAGAGGAGCCCCTTCTTTTAGAAATAAACTGGCTCCCAGTATATTGGACCCCCCAACTAACAGGACCACCTTTTTTGATCAATTGACTGGCTTTTATAAATGTAACAGGTGTCGGGTGTGCTCTACCAATTCTTGTTCAAACAGGAGGACTCAGTCCTTTGTGTCCACTGTGACAGGTCGAACTCATCTGATCACCCCATTCATTACGTGTTCCACCTTTGGGGTGGTCTACATGTTGCAATGCCCATGTCGCTTGCAATATGTAGGACGTACCAAACGTCCCCTACAAGTGAGGCTCAATGAGCACATCACCAATATATTGACAGGCTTTAAGAACCATTCAGTTTCCAAGCACTACCGTTTGGTACACGATAGAGTTCTCTCCAATACCCTATTTTTGGGCATTGACCGGTACAAACCTCACTGGCGAGGGAGTTCCATGGTGCGCAACATTTCCAGATTGGAAATGTCCTGGGTCCATAGGATCAAAAGTTACACGCCTCATGGATTGAATATAGATGTGGATGTCAACGCCTTTATTGACAATTCCTAAACATGCCTTAGGCATAGATTACATATTAGGGGTGGAGAGTAATTATCTTACCTTACCTCATTTGGGGCCTGCTTTGTTGGGACTAGAGATATTGTTGGATTTTTTGTGGACTTTTTGGGTTTCTCTGTCCCATATAGTACCTAATCTACATATTAATATCATTTAAGTTATTTCGCTGCCTAGGATATATGGGAGTTCTGTTTTAATTGTGAGTTTGCTCCACCCACAGGGTTATGAGGCGTGATATTTTCTCTTATTTTACCCTCAATTTACTTTGGGAACCTATTTTTATAGAAACCAAAATTTTTATAATTTTTTTTATATATAATTTTCTATAGGTCATTCACTTTTTAGCTTATAAGTGTTGATACCTTTTGTGTTTGATTCTATATTTATATTTATTTATATTTATTTTTATTTTTGCCCACTATTTATTATATTGTACTAGAATATGTTGGGCATTAACACTCTACATAGATCATAGGTTTGGATTGTTATGTCAGTATTTTAGATATGTCACTCATTAATCTTATTTATCTAGGGATGTATTCTAGATGGTCCTTCAGGATACCTATCTGGCCTTTTTCCTATATATTTTAAATGTAAATGCCCTCATTAAAGATGGTGCTGTATGTTATTTAGATAGGATGCCCACATCCAAGATGGCGCTGTGTGCTTTCCCTCAGCGGGACTCAGAGCGAGGCTTGGTGTGCGCATATAACGTGGTGGCTCAGCACGCTGCCCGTTCCCCATTGAGAACGTCGACGTATGACGAAACGCGTCTGGGGGGGCCGGGCCGATGTCACTACGTTGCCATATTGAGGACGGGAGAGTGTCTGAAGTGCCGGCCGGCTCCGTTTTACCTTCGTTTTATACTTTTTCATGTTCGTGTAAGTGCTACTTTATTTTTAATAAATCAAGAGTTATACAGTATTACGCTATTGGCTCCTTTCTATCATATGTACACTGCTGAGCCTGGATCCACTGTGGCAGGACGTATCCTCACCGTTCCTAACAAGAGCTCGTTTGTGATTTCGTTACATCTGTCTATCCCACTTGGGGTTCTGGTAAGCAGGATCTCCCTAAAGTTTGCCGCTGCCTGTATCTGGTGTTTTCCATGTATGGTGATCAGTCTTTGGCTGGATTTACTCCGCTCACAATGTTTTCTCATCTGGTAAGCAGTTTGCACATGTGATTTGCTGCACCTAGAGAGATTTATATCTTTTTCTGGTGACTATTACAGGCTTATTTTTCCTTCTATATCTGGTAAGTAGATCTGGGTGTCATTCATGTTTTTTATCTTATGCATTCTGGTATCTATATTTTGCATGTTTGCCCGACACTCATACAATCACCCCCAGTTGTTGTCACTTACACTGGATTTCTTATGATCACATATGATTTTTTTGGGATAAGATTGAGTGTTGCACATTTTTAGTTTTTGAAGTGTTTTACGTATCAGTATTACGCTATGGTTGTTTCATATATTTGTTGCTAATCTCTGTGGACTGAATACGCGAGACGAGTGTGTTTATCCTACCTCACCAGGATCGATCATCTCAAGGCCCAGGCTGGGTTTAAGCCACTTGCCCCGTTTTGGCTTACTTCTGGTAAGCACATTACCTCACGAAGTGTTCCAGATTTATGCCTTTTCATCACATATTTATTTTAAATGAATTCCACGTCACTCATTTTTGATAAAACTTTTTTCCTTTTTGATTCATACAAGGGACTATTAATTGTATATGGGACTACACTTCACAATATTGGTTTTCATTATGTTGTTCGTTTTATAGCGCGGTTTCTCTGTTATAAATTTTGGGTTTTTTTTTTTTTTTGTTTTTAAATTGTCACTCGTTTTTTTGTTTATAGCGCAAAAAATAAAAACCGCAGAGATGATCAAATACCACCAAAAGAAAGCTCTATTTGTGGGAAAAAAAGCATGTAAATTTTGTTTGGGTGCAGCGTCGCACGACCGTGCAATTATCAGTTAAAGCGACGCAGTGCAGTATCGCAAAAAATGCTCTGGTCATTGAGCATCCAAATCTTCCGGGGCTGAAGTAGTTAATCTACAATTGAAAATGTTTTGTTACTGTGTATTAGTTTGCTATGTTAAACAAAAACTGTTCATCCTATTTTTTTTTTTTTATTTTTTTTTGTGCTCTTTGCCTGTAATGCCTAATTTACTTCTGTGGACTACTGACTACCCGGCCTTCCCCCGGCCTCCCAGCTCCCAAAAACACACACACAAGTTATGGAACTGAGATTCTACCATTATCACTTAAAGCGGAGTTCCACCCTAAAGTGGAACTTCCGCTCATCGGATTCCTCCCCCCCTCCGGTGTCACAATTGGCACCTTTCAGGGGGGAGGGGGGTGCAGATACCTGTATAATACAGGTATCTGCACCCACTTCCGGGTACAGCTAGCCGCAGCTAGCCGCAGACTCCCCGCCCACCCCCGTTGTGTTGTGGGAAATACACAGTTCCCACAACACAACGGGGACCAGTGAAGACGCGCAGCGCGACTCGCGCATGCGCAGTAGGGAACCGGGCAGTGAAGCGGCAACGCTTCGCTTCCTGATTCCCTCAGTGTGAATGGCGGCGGCAGCACCCGAGGATCGAGGGACGGCTCGGTCTCGGGTGCCGACATCGCTGGACCCCGGGACAGGTAAGTGTCCTTATTTTAAAAGTCAGCAGCTGCAGTATTTGCAGCTGCTGACATCTAATTTTTTTTTTTTTTGGTGAAACACCACTTTAAGATCATGTATATAATGAACTTGGTGGCAGTACCCCAAGTGGAGGAGACCTAAAATTAACATTGCTCTTTAAGTCCAGCAAATTAATGCGTTCCCAGCTGTTCTCCAGTTGATAGATTACACTTCCTTATGTAGCTTTTTAGATTATTAGTTCAGGAAACGTGACCTCTTTCTCTGGGGTTAAAAGAGAATTTTGAGCCTCCCCCAAAAAAAATATACTCACCTAGGTGGATGCAGCATCGGAACAATGTCCCCCGCTGCCTCTTCACTGAGAACCGAGCGATCAAACACCGCTGATCTCTCAGTTCTCCCTTCTGCTTTGAGCACAGAGCAGTCACTGGCTCTCTGCTCTGCCCCTCCAGCCCTCACTGGAGCGCTGAGCTGTTCAGGGGGCGGAGCAGCTAGCTCAGTCTCCCAGCAGCTCGCTGAGAGGCTGAACCAGCTGCCAGCCCAGGCTGCTGGGTGAATCCAGACTGTAAAGTCAGGATTGATCCACTGCCTGGACTGGCTGAGTGACAGTTGAAAATGGGTCGCAGGAGTGCAGAACAAACTGCACTCCTGTGATCCATAGGAGAAGTAAGGCCAAAAAAAGCTTTGTCATACTACTCCTTTAACCACTTGACGACCAGCAATAGTTAGCGCCAGACCTCCTGTGTGTGTCATTCCATGAGTGTGCGCAGTTTTAAAGCATGACACGTCCCGTAGCCATTTACTTGGCATAACACCATATTTTATATTTTAGTAAAAAAATTGGTATTCTATTCTGTTTTTGTGCATTAAAATTCATGAGTGTATTTTTTTTTTTTTTTTTCCAAAAAAAAATAAAAAATTGTTTGAAAAAAATAATGTGTCACATAAAAATTGCAAAACCCATCTTCTTTTTTTTTTTTTTTCTAGGTCCTCTGCTTAACAAAAAAAAATGACATTAAGGGGTTCTAAGTAATTTTCTAGCAAAAATACTGATATTTTTAAATGTAAATAAAGAGTGTCAGAAAAGGCCCGTTCCTAAAGTGGTTAAGTATAGTAAGATACAATATGTACTATAATGTTAAATTCCAAAATGCCATCATCTTTCCCTGGCATTAGGTTTGTGTGGTCCTCAGTAGAATGAGGGCCAGTTTAATCTGGTTTAGATGGTCAAGGTAACTATCTAAAACCTTTTTATTTTGTATTTTAGGTGGAAACCTGTCGACTGTACAGTAAATTCTCTGCCAGACCCAGCAGCTTGGAAGCGATACCCATTGTTATTGAGAAGGTATATTCTATGTTCAGTTGTGGTCGCGTTATACTATCGGAATGTCTTGTATTAGGCCTCCTGCACACAGGAGTAAAAAAAACTATTTTTAAAGTGTTTTTTTGTTTACGGATCTGAATGCAGGTATATTGTTTTCAATGGGGACATGCACACAGGAACATAAACCTGAACTATGTCCTGATCCATAACCCAAAATCAAAAAAACCTGCAAGAGGTGCATTTTGGTATTGAAAAAAGCACAACAATATAGAACTACAATTTTACATATTTAAAAAAGCATCTAAAGGCAAGCATTTTACTGATCATTTATACTGGAAGATTTTTCTGGAAACACCTTCACCCCTCTGTGATCAGTAAATTTTTTTACTTTTGTTTGTTTTTTGAACTGGTATGCTGTTCAGTGTAATTTGTATGCGATTCTGATTTGGGCTTCTCTATTCTTCACAATCCAAGGTGAGGGATTATTGTAAGTATGTTTTTAAACAATCCTCTTTTTTTTTTTTTTTTTTTTTTTTTTTTTCAGGCTGTAAGAACAAGTATGTATGGCCGCCCTGGTTCTTGCTATGTGGACATTCCTGGAGACTTTGTAAACAAGTTGGTTGATAGTAGTGAAGTCAGGCAAGTCAATACCTCAGAAAGGTTGGGGGTGCTATGTAATTACAAAAGTTAGGCTTTCCTAAATTTGTTGTCTGGGTAAAATTGCAATGTATGAGTGCTGATTTGTAATCGTGCTGTTTACAATTTCGAACAGAGTCTTGTGAGTTGTGTATATCATCTACTCGCAAAGTGTCACCCGTATCTTTGTCTGTACCTGCCAGTGCTGACAATTAAGTCTGTCCTTAGGCTGGGCTTAGATGATTTAAGGTTTTTTTTCATTCAACCGGCATGTTGAACGAAAAAGACTGTTCTGATTTCTAGGTGGATGGGGGAATTCATGATCAGTAGATCGACTTCTGTTGAACCACAGTCAGGGTCGCCGATAGGGGGGTACCACTGGTCCTCCTGTAGGGGGCCCGGGCACACAAAGGGCCTGGGATAGCAGGAGGATTAGTGCAGCGGGGCAATTACAGAACGATGCCCTGTGTCTGTGTCTCTCCCTGCAGCAGCTAAAGGCTGGTTGCTCTCCCTCCCACTGGCTTTTAGCTGCTGCAGGGAAAGACACAGACACAGGGCATCGTTCTGTAATTGCCCCACTGCACCAATACCCCTTTCTGTTCTGCTGACATCTGATTCCCCCTGTGTGTGTGCCCCCCTTCGCTTGAGCCTTGGGTGCCGACACCACTTTCCGGCCATGGTCCATTGCACACATAGTTGCATCAGGGAGGTAATGAAGGAAGTGTGCTGCTCTGTGTTTGGGGGGGGGGGGGGAGCTTTTGCAGGCAGCTGCTGAGTAGAGCCATGTCAGCTTCTGTGAGGAGATCATGGAGGGGCCCTGAGAGAGGTTTTTGAATGTTCAGCACTAGGGATGAGCTTCGAGTTCGAGTCGAACTCATGTTCGACTCGAACATCGGCTGTTCGCCGAACAGCGAACAATTTGGGGTGTTCGCGGCAAATTCGAATGCCACGGAACACCCTTTAAAAGTCTATGGGAGAAATCAAAAGTGCTAATTTTAAAGGCTTATATGCATGGTATTGTTATAAAACGTGTTTGGGGACCTGGGTCCTGCCCCAGGGGACATGGATTAATGCAATAAAAAGTTTTAAAAACGGCAGTTTTTTCGGGAGCAGTGATTTTAATAATGCTTAAAGTGAAACAATAAAAGTCTAATATCCCTGTTCTACACACGGGAAACATGCGCCCCTTTACAGGCATACTATAGACACCCCCCATGTACAAAATTTAAAGGGATATTACACTTTTATTGTTTCACTTTAAGCATTATTAAAATCACTGCTCCCGAAAAAACGTCCGTTTTTAAGACTTTTTTTTGCATTGATCCTTGTCCCCTGGGGCAGGACCCAGGTCCCAAAACACTTTTTGTGACAATAAATGGCATATAAGCCTTTAAAATTAGCACTTTTGATTATTCATGTTCGTGTCCCATAGACTTTAACGGTGTTCACATGTTCGAACAAATTTTTTGCCTGTTCGCAAGTTCTGGTGCGAACTGAACAGGGGGGGGTGTTCGGCTCATCCCTATTCAGCACCAATAACGAGAGCAGTGAATGCAGAGCTGTGGAGGGGGATATTCTAGGTGCGGGGGGGGGGGGGGATGATAGGTGTAGAGGGGTGAGAGCTGTGGAGGGGAAGAGTATTTTAGGTTCTGAGGGGTGAGAGCTGTGGATGGGGGTAATGCTAGGTGCATCCCCATATAGTAACATGGGCTGCCTGCACACAATCAATAGCCACATACAAAAAAAAAAAAAACTGATTCACACTGTACAGGACATGGCATCTATATGAATCAGCCCCAAGACCTCATCTACACACAGAACTTGATTTACTGAATGCAGTTTTATCCTTTAAGATGTATGTTATGTTTGTGTCCGCTGATAATGATTTTTGATATTTTCGGGGCTGCTCCCATGCAGGCTGTACGGACCCCCGTGATTTCTAACCACAGCCCTGACCACAGTGGCCATACCCAGATTTAAATCTGTCCAGTCCCCTTTGAACTGGCTGAATTTCAATCCATGTAAGGCCCCTTCTAGTCTTTCTTTTTGTATTAATCAAATATCCTCATCCTCCTCCTTCCCTCTTCTTTATTTATTTTTAGTATTCTTTAACAAAACGTGGAACAAAAAAAAAGTCCCTCTTCTCTAACCTATGTCCCTTTTTGATATTGATCCGCTCTTGCCACACCTGCCTACCCTTAGAGGTGCAGTGTTGGGTCATAACAGTGCTCTGGCCAAATAGATCAACTTGGTCCACAGTACAGAACACATAGCCTGCCTCCCACACTAAACATGCCATGGCCAGAGACTCAAAGATTGGCAAAGAAAACTACCTGGGTGAGGACAGCTTTGGCTTCTTTGACAGGTAAGTGTTCTTTTATTCAAATCAGCAGCTACAATAGTTGTAGCTGTTGACTTTTTTCTTTCAAACAGGCTGAGGAACCTCTTTAATCACAGTGCTTCCCTTACTGCTTAGAAGCCATCCCTCCAGTGAGTAAATGCATAAAAGATATGTAAAAACTCTAGGGAAAAAAAATAGAAAGAGCCCTGTTACAGTGCATCCGGAAAGTATCCACAGCGCTTTACTTTTTCCACGTTTTGTTATGTTACAGCCTTATTCCAAAATGGATTACATTCATTATTTTCCCTAAAATTTTACAAACCGTACCCAATAATGACAACATGAAAGAAGTTTGTTTGCAAATTTATTAAAAATAAAAAACAAAAAAAATAACATGTATTCACAGCCTTTGCCATGACACTCACAATTGAGCTCCGGTACATCCTGTTTCCACTGATCATCCTTGAGATGTTTGTACACCTTGATTGGAGTCCACCTGTGGTAAATTCAGTTGATAGGACATGATTTGGAAAGGCACACACACCTGTCTATATAAGGTCCCACAGTTAACAGTGCATGTTAGAGCACAAACCAAGCCATAAAGTCCTAGGAATTGTCTGTAGACCTCCGAGACAAGATTGTATTGAGGCACAGATCTGGGGAAGGGTACAGAAAAATTTCTGCAGCATTGAAGGTCCCAATGAGCACAGTGACCTCCATCACCCATAAATGGAAGAGGTTTATAACCACCAGGACTCTTTCTAGAGTGGGCCTCCCAGGCCAAACTGAGCGATCAGGGGGAGAAGGTCCTTAGTCAGGGAGAGGTTACCAAGAACCAATGGTCACTCTGACAGAGCTCCAGCGTTTCTCTGTGGAGAGAAGAGAACCTTTCAGAAGAACAACCATCTCCACAACACTCCACCAATCAGACCTGTATGGTACAGTGGGCAGACAGAAGCCGCTCCTCCAGTAAAAGGCATATGACAGCCGCCTGGAGTTTGCCAAAAGGCACCTGAGAAACAAAATTCTCTGGTCTGATGAAACAAAGAGTGAACTCTGTGGCCTGAATGGCAAGCGTCATGTCTGGAGGAAACCAGGCAGCGCTCATCACCTGGCCAAAGCCATCCCTACAGTGAAGCATGGTGGTGGCAGCAGCATTCTGTGGCAGTACATGGGAGACTAGTCGGGATCGAGGGAAAGATGAATGCAGTAATGTAGAGACATCATTGATGAAAACCTGCTCCAGAGTGCTATGGACCTCAGACTAGGGTGAAGGTTCATCTTCCAACAGGACAACGACCCTAAGCACACAGCCACGATAACAAAGGAGTGGCTACAGGACAACTTTGTGAATGTCCTTGAGTGGCCCAGCCAGAGCCCAGACTTAAACCCACTTGAACATCTCTGGAGAGATCTGAAACTGGCTCTGCACTGACGCTGCCCATCCAACCTGATGGAGATTGAGAGGTCCTTCAAAGAAGAATGGGAGAAACTGCCCAAAAATAAGTGTGCCATGCTTGTAGCATCATACTCAAAAAGACTTGAGGCTGTAATTGGTGCCAAAGGTACTTCAACAAAGTAATGAGCAAAGGCTGTGAATACTTCTATACATGTGATTTATTTTTAATACATTTGCAAAGATTTCAAACAAACTTCTTTCACGTTGTCATTATGGAGTATTGTCTTTAGAATTTAAAATCAAATAATGAATTAAATCCATTTTGGAATAAGACTGTAACATAACAAAATGTGGAAAAAGTGAAGCGCCGTGAATACTTTCCGGATGCACTGTATGTGCCACACTGGCAATTGGCATGTACACCTCCAGTGAAGCATCCCACACTTTTTCATGTAGTTAAAAATAAATCTTTTTTGTCTTTCTCAAGGTACCCAGCTTGTTGTTTACCACGTCCCATCAGCCTGGCTGACCCATTAGAAGTCCAGAAAGCAGTTGCTGCACTAAAAAAAGCTCAAAACCCTCTGATTATAATAGGGAAAGGTAAGTTCTGTCTTCATATTAAGCAGCGAGTACCATATAAGAGGTTGTGCAGACAGTTGTGTAATAGGGAGTATGTAGCTGGATAATTATCAGATGTTTTATAACTGTACTGTCTCCCTTTTACTTGTAAAACACTGCACAACCTGATGGCACTACATACATCTTGCATGATGATAATACTGCAAAATGCCAATTACCCAGTGATTTTCAATGCAAATGAACTTTGCTTGTAACTAGTAAACAGAGTACTTTTCCAAATTTGAAGCTTCTATGACAAGCACAATGATGCATATACTTTTATTCTCATACAGCTCTAGTATATGCAGTACCCCATTCTACAATTTTCAGAAAGTTGTCTTTTTGTAAAGAGTTAGAACTCCGGTCATTGTTATTACAGGTTGTGTCCCCACTGGTTTTCTTGTTGTCAGTAAAGTGAAAATAAATCTTACCAAAGAGAACAGAGAGTAATAGTTACACATTTTTTTTTCCAATTAGCAAGGGGAATGGCTAGAACCTTTGTTAGGGATTTACTGTTGTGTGTATCCTTTTATTGGAAAATTTACCCTATCATATCCTGATCCAATGTCAGCTGTTGCAAGAGGTCCCAATACTTTAATTTATGTTGGGTGACCTGTGGTTACAGGAGTTTTCATATGATTGTAGCTTTCACCAATTTGAACGAATATTTTTTTTTTTTTTTTAAGGTGCTGCTTTTTCACAAGCAGAGAACAATATACGGAGATTAGTGAATGAATGTGGGCTTCCATTTTTACCAACGCCGATGGGTAAAGGTGTTGTACCCGATGATCATCCATTTAGTGTTGCTGCTGCCAGATCCAGGTATGTTTACCAGGTAAAGTAAAGGGTTGATTTCCTAGCAAATAAGCAACAACTCATTGTTGACTCATCAATCATTTTAACTCTTTATAAATATACCTTTTAATCCCTTGGTGCCAGCCATATGCAAATATGCGGCCTCTCAGCGCCTGGTCCTTAGCCGTGAGAGGCCGCATATTTGCGTGAATTGCTGCCAAAACACCTATGCTTAGAGCACGCGCACGCACTCCCAGCACAGTTATCGTCGCCTGACCGAAAGCTTGCGATCAGGAGTTTTTGGGTCACATGACTGCCGTGACAGCCAATCACAGGGGTCATGTGGTCGTAAGCCCCACCCCGCCCCGCCTCCCAGTGTCATAAACCTATTAAAGGGCCGGGAGCCCCCGGCGCTAAGAGGTTAAAGTGTGTTAAAGGGTATGAAGGGTGCAAACAATGGTTACAATCTATTTCTTCCTTTACTGTTTATAACTATTTGTCTCTTCTTTTTATTGCTGCTTATAAACTTTTTCATGTTGCTCACTATACAGTATACAGTATTTTGATTGGTTTTTACCTAATAATGGATTTTTCTTGCCTTCAGTGCATTGCTGCATGCAGATCTTATACTGCTATTGGGTGCCAGACTGAACTGGATGTTGCACTTTGGTCTTCCACCAAGGTTTCAGCCAGACGTGAAGATCATCCAGGTAAGATGTGGTTGGTTTGGTTAGGAAAATAGAAGCACATGGTATAACTCCATAGTGATGTGATGTTTTGCATAAATGTAATGCTGTGAAAAAGACTTTTTGCAAAATTTATACTTCTATTCAACTTCTATTATATTCTGTGGGTTTGGTGCGCTTTCAGAAAGAGCACCGCACCTGCAGGACATAATAGAAGTCTATGGCTAAGTGCAGCAAACCCGTAGGAAAGATATCAGTACACTGCACTGCACCCATGGTGCAGGGGGCTCAAAACAGTCAGGGTTCATTTTACATTTGCCGTTTGGGGGTGGTAAAACCCCATAGTTAAGATGTGTTTTTATCACCCCTGCCCCAACCATACCCCCTTTAGCTGCTGTGACCAGGAGTTATATGCCCTGTCATGGTTGGTAGGTGTAGCACCTGCCAAGCATGACCCATTCAAGTGAATGAGGCCACTCTACAATTGCCCTGCAACCTTGTACGGTACAGCAAACAAGGGGTTAAAGCAAGCAGTGTTGTGTTGGGTTCTCACCATCCCTTTAACCTCTTGGATCCCACAGAAGCATGCAGTCACAGGGTGCTTACAGAGTGGCCCCATTTACTTAAATATTTCACGTTTGGCAGGTGGTAGCGCCCACCAAAAGCAACAGGGGGCTTAATTTCTGCTGCGGCATGTGTACACCTTTTGGCTGCCACCTCAGCTGCTAAAGGGAGGTAAGGATATGTTGCCTCCTCCTCACCTGATTTAAACCCATGACTGCCGTGCAATGCACGCAATTGTGATGCAGTAGTATGGCAATTAGAGGATTAAATTGGGGTGTGAGGAGGCGACACTGGGCCCGGTGATCTTTGACTTTTCCAATGTAGTTCAGGTAGATTTCCACCTCTTTAAGGTTGCCTACCCCTGCATACCTCCTACCAAATAATGACGTTTTAGGGATTAGGGCATCCTAAACTCTTGATGTAACCATGTCTTTGAGATGCCTACACTTAAAGAGGGAGTACACTTCCCTGGTTTGTTCTTACCTATAGGTACTGTAAATATCTCCTAAACGTGCAATGTTTAGGAGATATTTACTGTATATGCCACTGATGGTGTCATCGGCGCATGTGCTCTGAAGGAATGGCCACCCGTGCAATTTCTTCAGAACCCTATGCCGTGACCAGCAGCTCCCGCGCGCATGCGTGGGTGTGACTTGATGCGGCTCCGGCCGGTCACAGAGCCGGAGTCTGCGGACCTGGAAGGAAGACTGGCAAATATGGATGCAGCCTCCAGCAAAGACAATAAGGGCTTTGTTTGCAGGTACATACTAGCACATTATGCCTTTACTTTGCAGGTAGGAAAAAAAATAACACAAGCAGTTTACTTCCTTCTTAACTTCCCAGTTCTGCCAAACTGTTGCAGCCATTACTTGGGTGTCACACAAGCCGTGACACTTCATGGCATGGGGAGAGGGTGAGGGAAAGCAGAGCTAAATCCTCTGGTTAGGATTACCTCTGTAGGTATTTAAGATATAAGAAATCAGTGGGCCATTTAATTTCATTATTTAGTTTAGGTATAGAACATTCTGTAGAGCAGCGGTTGCCAACCAGTGGTCCGTGAGAACGTTTTGGTGGTCCCCATTGTGGCAGATGTATTCTGCCCAATGTTTCCAGTGTTATTCTCAATGCCTGCTGACAGCATTGATACCCTCCTCCTGTAGTTTTGGCTCCTGTGAACTCGGGTGGAGTCGCTGGGACTAATGCAGAGAGCGGGAGGTAAAGGAGGGGACTTCCATTGGCATTTCTGATCAGACTTTGGGAGGGAGCATGGACCTCGAGCACTTGGCTGGATAAGGAGGTGAGATCCAATGATGAGTCTGTGTAAGGCAGCAGTGTGATACAGAGTGCAGAGGGGAGACAGAGAGCCAAAGCATTGTGTCTATACAGTAAGGCCCCAGTGTGATCCAAGGGAAGGGGGCAGAGAGCTGGAGCATTGTGTGTGTATACAGTAAGGCATCAGTATGATCCAGGGGGAGGAGGGCAGAGAACCTGAGCATTGTGTGTACAAGGCATGTAAAATTCATGTTAGTGATACACGGGATTCAAAATTGTGTGCTTAGTGGTCCGTGAGATCCGAAAGGTTGGCGAGCACTAATATAGAGTATGCTGGTGCCCTCCACTGATGACAAGCTTTTTTGCCATTCCATGATGTGCATTAAGCTTTAAACCCACATTATTTACATTTTCTGTATGTTTAAATATGCACACTTCCATAAAGACTTTGCTTGAAGAGCTTTTAAAGGTATGTATCATACACTGCAGTTGGTGCCACTATGATGGCAAAACCTCAGTCTGACGTATTTAGTATCCTGACCTCCTCCTATCTCCCCATTCGCCACCCATAAAACTTCTGCAAAAGGTTTCATGGCCTAGTTTTGTCTGAGCTGGTAATATTATAGCATTATCACTCAAATAGATTTTAATAATGATTTTTAAGCTGAAATGTTTCTCTTCTGCTCCTGACAGGTTGACATTTGCCCAGAGGAGTTTGGAAATAACATTAAACCTGCAGCAAGTCTCATGGGTGATGTTAATGCAGTGACTCAGCAGGTAAGATGAGTCTGTTATGTCTGCTGTCACTTGACATTGTACATGCCTTAAAGTAGAAGTTCAGCCAAAAACGATCTAACTCTAAATCTACTGGCAGCCACATTCGAAGACAAATCTATCTAGCCCTGTAAAGTAAAAATCGCTATATATATCTTTTCTGCAGTCGATCCTATCTGGACCCATGCTGAACTGTCAGTGGCAGCTTCTCTGTGTAGGCGTGTGTAGGAGAGGCAGCCGACAATGGAAGCCCCATAGTAACTCTATGGGTGATGTCACTTCCCTGGCATATTCCAGCTGTTGTCGGCTGTCTCTGCCACTGGAGACCGGACCGGATCAGTGTTTTGCTTGCATCTATCTAGCAAGGTTACTCTGTGGTATAAGCAAGGAAGCTGAGATTTCTGCAGTGTGTAAATTGTGCTTTTACTATACAAAGATGCTGTACATACAAAACTATTACAATCTTAGGAATACAATACAAGACTGACAGATCTCTATAACAAGCAAAATGCCTATCAGATGAACAGCCTATAGTCTATATCAGTACAAATACACTTAAGTTACTTATCTTCTGTTACTGTATGTTCGTGATCTCCATTGGCAACGATGCTTCTTGGACACCAGGCAGTGTTCTTGTATCATAAGTGGCAGCTTCTGATCTTCAAAGCATGATGGGGTGTGTGTGTGTGTGTGTGTCCGTGTCCCTACTCACCCCTTTTATGTGTCAGGCTGTTTTCCATAGTTACCAAACAATAGAAAACATGCCTGTTTACTGTAGCTGTAGAAACAATGGACTGTGGAAAACTGTATCTACGTACCTATTGTCTAATCAAGCCAACAAATGACAGTAATCCAACAGTCATTCTTTCAGTTTGAGAGCTGAAAAAAAACTCAAACAACTAAATCTCTTTCTTGTGTACTGTAGCTATAGAGACAATAGCCTGTTGAAAACTGTAACAATGATATCTACCCCCACTGTATAAAACAGCATTTGTTTGAAAAATCTACTCAAGCCTAAAACTGACAATATTTCTATGACCAACCACTATTGTGTAATGTTATGTCCCATGTATCGTAAGTCTGATTAATAAAAAAAAAATCATATTGTAACAAATGCAACACATTCCGCCCTAGATTTTTTTTTTTCTCAGACTACACGCAAAATGTCTTCATTACTAAACTCATTCTAAACATTAATTTTGCTTGAATGCAACACCTCCCATTTCTGTCATTGAGAAGGTGTTTCAGTCTTTAACTAAAAAAGTTCATTAGAAAGTCCATTCTAAAGTTCTTTAGAAACAAGTCCAGGCTTGCAATACATCAAAGGCCTTGCTCTCCACAGCTCTTGCGATCTTCCGCGTCATTCTTTCCATCATGTCTTCCTATGGATCAAATCGGAGACAGCCTGTTTAGTGGAAAACAAAGCAGATTATCTGTTCCTTCTAATAATACATAAACCGTAGAGCCAGGCCCTTCAGCTAAAATCTCTCCTCTAAATGGCTTCTTGCTTGGATATCTGACTAACACTTTGCCCCCTGCCTGTACCCACTTCTGACTCTCCCAAAGAACATCAATAGGGAGGAAAGCAAATATACTGATATTTCCCAGAAGATCACTGCTGTTTATTTTGGAAGGTTTGCTGTTATGTAGCCTCACTTTCCACTCTTGCTGAGAAGTATCCACTAACCAGTCAGAGTCCCAGCCACTGTCTTGAAGCTCATCTGTCAATACAAATGTAACTTCAAACCTTCCTGCCAGATTCCCTCTCATTCCTAGATAGGCTTCAGCTTCAGACACATCGCTCTTGATTTCTATGTCACGGGAAGCAGTAACATGGTATCTGTTAAGCCCTGTTATTTCAGGAACCTTACATAAATACTGAACTCTGCACTCCAGCTGTGGAATCTGTGCCCCAGCCCCTACCATCCTCTCATATAGTGTGCTTTTGGCTATTGGCCTAGAATTTAACAACATGACTGCCTGTGTGAGGACCCGATCCCACCCCCTTAGCGTATGTGTGGGTGTAAGTGTGCGTATCTGGTCCTTCAATAGCCATTGTATCTTTTCAATCAAATCAGCTGCCTGTGGATGGTATGGGATGTGGCACAACCAGTACACTCCAGAATCTTCGGCCCACTGCTGTACTGTTGATCCGGTGAAGTGTGAGCCGTTATCACTTTGCACTTGTTTGGGACAACCATAAGCAACGACAAGTTTCTGGAGCAGTTGAAGCGTTGCGGCTTGATCTGCACGTTTGCACGGATGAACAAGCATAAGTCCTGAATAGGTGTCCACTGCAGTGCAACAATATCTCAGTCCATTGTTTCCCCGGGGCAGGGGACCGATGAAGTCAATCTGCCAGATCTCTGCAGGCCTCTCACCCCTCTTAATCGACCCGGTGGAGTACTTTTGCAATGGCCATTTTCGCACTTCTCCACACACTGTACAGTTCCCTATTACAGTCCTTATGTCCATGGATATAGGCAATCCTCTCTGCTGTGCCCATTCTTATGTTGCTTTCTGCCCCAAATGTCCAGATTGCTTGTGGGCCCAGTTGGCCAAGTTCATCAAGACAAGATCAATTGGCACAACTGCCTTCACTTTGGCGATTTCATCTGCAACTCTGTTATAGTTCTTAAAGTCTGGGACTAGGGGAAAATGTGCATCAACATGCCCCACTTTTATGGTGTGGGAGTGAGCTTCCTTGCAGATGTAGTCCCAGACTTCCTTGCCTCCCCACACCACCTTTCCATGAATCATCCATTCATTGGACTTCAACGTGGGCATCCAAGTTGTCAGTCCTTTAAAATCCGCCCAGCTGTCAGTGTAGATAGTGACATGGGAAGAAGGATCCTCCTGAAGAGTCATCACCACCGCTTTCAACTCTGCACACTGACTGGACCCTCCAATTCCGGTCTCCTACAGGACTGTGTCTGTACTTGGGTTGTAGGCTGCTGCTGTCCATTTACGTCCAGATGAGGTGACTATGGTTGAACCATCAGTGAACCACGCTGACTCCTTCATGTCTTCTGACAGAGATTCAAAGGGTGGAGCCTCTTGAATGGGGGATGACTGCAGCACAGGAATTTATTCTTCTGGCCGAGTGCTGGTAAAAGTAACAAGCCCTGCCAACTGTTTTGAAATGTCTCTAACATCCCCAGCAGCAATACCCCCTCTTTCTTGAAGGTACCACTTCCATTTCATCAGTGTCTGGTTCTGGGCTACAGCTGCCCTAGTGGTCAGTCCATTATCTCTCACCCATCCTGCTATTGGCAATGCAGTATGGATGGTGACTGTGTCCTTTCCTGTAATGGTCTCTACATGTTGAAGGGCTGTGTAGGCCCCAAACAGGTACTTCTCTAGGGGCGTGTATCTCTTTTGTGCCCCTGTCAGTTGTTTGGACCAAAATCCAATGTGCATTGCTCTCAGTCCTTTCTTTTCATTTGGCTGCCATAGACTCCAAGATATGGTACCATTCTGCTCCACTACATCTAGCTGAAATGGTACTCCTTGTCTCACGGGTCCTAATCCCTGATGCTGCAAAATAGCTTCTTTAGCAGCCAGGAATGCAGTCCGCTGCTCTGAACCCCATGAGCACTCAGTCTTTTTTCTGGTGACATTATATATAGGCCTCAGAATCAGTCCAAGATGTTAACGATCTCCAGAACCCCACAACTCCAATGAACCTCTGTGCCTCCTCTTTGGTAGTAGGGGGCGACAGAGCCTGGATAGTTTGCACAACTGTCTCTGGAATTTTCCTCTACGGCCCAGTCCACATCATTCCCAGGAATTTCACTTCCGTGGCAGGTCCTTGGACTTTGTCTTTGTCGATAGCCCACCCTCTGTTCTCCATGTGATGTATCAGCAGGTGCAGTGCTTCAGTTACATCTTCTTTTGTTCCAGAGATCATGATGTCATCAATGTAGTGGAACACAGCGACTTTCAAACTCAGGGTACTTAAATCTCGGGCAATCAGTCCATGACAAATCGTTGGAGAATGAACATAGTCTTCAGGAAGCACGGTGAAAGTGTACTGGCGGCCGTCCCACACTATAGCAAACTGGTCTTGACACTCTGGGTCTATCAAAATCGAAAAGAAAGCATTAGCCAGGTCTATCACAGCATGATATTCTTCTGCATCTTTAGCAATTTTCTCAACAATTGAGATCATATCTGGTACAGCTGACTTCAATGGAGGTGCCACTTTGTTTAGACCTCTGTAATCCACAGTCCTTCTATATGTCCCATCAGGTTTTTTTACTGGGAACACCGGAGACGAGAAAGGACTTACAGCAGGTCTAAGGATCCCTAATCTCAACAGTTCTTGAATAGTCTCCCCAATTTCTTTGTGGCCTCCAGGAAGTCTGTACTGCTTGAGACAGATTTCTCTGGTGGAGGAATGTAGACAGGGGTCCATTTCGCATGACCTCTGACCACAGCCTTCACCGCCCTTACCAGATACGCTTTATCAGGATACCCGAATGTAAATGTACCTCTTTCAGTCTGAATTGACTGACCTTGAAGTACATCCATCCCAAGAATATTTTCGGGTAACTCTGATACCAAAACATTTGTCATAAATCCTGATCCCTTGCCAATAGCCAATGTCACCCGTATCCTAACTGCTGGTGTAGTTTGCCCTCCCAAACCTTCTATATAAATCAATTCTCAAAGAAAATATAAATGACACTGCGCTAACCCAATGTGAAAAGCAGCTACATAAAATATGACCAATATTGTAAACAGAAGTAAAAGTAAAATGCAGCGCTAAAAATGATAACCAATGGTAAAAGGCACATCAGACATGGTGACCATTACCAATATATACATAGCTGAAACACATGAAGCATAATACCAAAAAATTGAATATTAGACGGGATATAGTAAAGTCCCAATGTATGGCTATGAATCTGATACAAGAGAGTCCCAAACATAGGCTAAATATTAATGTTGGACTGATGTAGAAATCTTCTCTTGTATATCATGAGTTGTACGATCATGGGAAGTGAATGGATGGAATACGCTTACCAGCAGGAGTGGATTCGGATGCCGGGGACACCGAATCAAACAGGCTCTGAGATCCTTAATGGACGATGATTGGTCCTGGAAATCCCGGATCTCGAGGGGGATCTATCCTCTATGGTCCACGGCACGACTGTCCGTTCAGAAGCCGGAGGGGGAATTCTACGCCACAAACAAGTCTCCAGAACATGGATGGTTCCCAAAAAGATAGGACGCCAATAGTGCAGATCAAATGACAGGTTTTATTGGATATAACCAATAATCAACAAACGATATAAAAACGTGATCACGTGTAAAACAATAAAATCAAGTGTAGGAAAGAGTAAGGCTCAGCTGACGCGTTTCATCCACATGGACTTCAACAGGGGCATCAAACTCCTCTCCTACACTGTACAAATTGATATAAAAACTATGCCAATCATATGGCCAATCAAACGCCAGCAATGGAGTCATGTGACAAATCGACTCCTGATAGGCCAAAGAGGAATCGGCTGACTGCCTGGGACTGTCCAATGAGGCCACCCACTAATGGGGAAGGAACGTATACCTTGGTCAAGGGATACGTTCCTGAATCTTGCTGTTTAATCCCAGGCCTCCCAACAAGGACAATAATGGAGCCCCGAGATTAAATGGCGCAGACTTCATCAGTTTAGAGCGCAGAGCAGACGTAAAGGGTTCCATATCTGGACCCATACATTCTGGAAACGTATTTAATCCGGTTATACAACCCATCTCACGTAACCTGGAAATGCCCTCTCCTATTGCTCTCCATGAGTAGGTATTTTCCAGGTCAGTAGGACTAGCGTATACTCGGACTATTCCATCTCTCACGAGGTCTAACAGTGAAAAATTCACGCTAAACTCTCTGGCTTTTCGCATTGCTGACGCAATTGTGGATCATGGGTTAATGCTCCCATAGTCACTGCTTCCTTACCTGACAAAACACTGTCCGCCCCTTCATCCCATAAGCATAGGAGCCAGGTCAATAGGGGTTCCCCAGACCTTTTGTTTGTATTGTTTTGCCAGCTCATGGAGTTCAGTTTGTGTAAACTCCTGCACTTCTTCAAATTCAACATCTCTGGGGTTGCGATAATGCACCTCCCCATCTGCCATATCCTCTCTATCATGTTGCCGTTTCCTATGGTTAGTAATGAGAGGTCTGGCATACTTTTTTCTTTCGCACTAGCAGATCATCATGCGAAATATCAAACTCTATCTCCTCATCCTCACTATCATTTGAGGAGAGCACATCCTCACAATCCCAATTTTGGGATGTGACAATGGCACGTACCCTGGCTTTACTAACAGGTTTACGGCACTTCCTTTTCTTTAAGGCATTAATTGATTTGGTCATGAGGGCTGCACACCGCTCTTGCAAATCATCAGCCCGACTAGCAGTTGAACGCACACACTCTGAAGCAACTGCTAGCTGGTCTTTTATTACCTTAACTTCTGCCTCTGCCTTCTCCCTTCTCTGTGATTCCGTGTAAATAGCATTAAGGAAATACCAGCCCACCGTGGACACTGTCCTCTTCTCTTTTTTACTTAAATCCAACACCTTAAGGCTAAAATCTACAAAATGATCTGAGACTTTATCACCCCAAGTCAGCTTCAAGGGAGAAGCATACTTCACAAATTCTTTAGCAAGAGGCTCCCACTCATTGTCTCTGGCCCAGATAGGTAAGCTGCACACTTCCTTCTGGCCACCAGAAGCCTCTGCAGCCTTGCTTTTCCTAAACAGCTTACACAGCATTTTACCTAGCACAAGCTACACAACACACTACAGAAAAACACGTCTGCTTCAGTTGAATTATAGCACAGACCGCGGCACGAGCCCCCAAATGTTTTGCTTGCGTCTATCTAGCAAGGTTACTCTGTGGTATAAGCAAGGAAGCTGAGATTTCTGCAGTGTGTAAATTGTGCTTTTACTATACAAAGATGCTGTACATACAAAATTCTACAATCTTAGGAATACAATACAAGACTGACAGATCTCTATAACCAGCAAAATGCCTATCAAATGAACCGCCTATAGTCTATATCAGTACAAATACACTTAAAAGTTACTTATCTTCTGTTACTGTATGTTCGTGATCTCCATTGGCAATGATGTTTCTTGGACACCAGGCAGTGTTCTTGTATTATGAGTGGCGGCTTCTGATCTTCAAAGCATGATGGTGTGTGTGTGTGTGTGTGTGTGTGTCCCTACTCACCCCTTTTATGTGTCAGGCTGTTTGCTATAGTTACCAAACAATAGAAAACATGCCTGTTTACTGTAGCTGTAGAAACAATGGACTGTGGAAAAATGTATCTACGTACCTATTGTCTAATCAAGCCAACACCTGACAGTAATCTAACAGTCATTCTTTCAGTTTGAGAGCTGAAAAAAAACTCAAACAACTAAATCTCTTTCTTAACCACTTGCCGACCGCCTCACGCCTATATACGTGAGCAGAGCGGCACAGGCAGGCAAAATCACGTACCTGAAACGTGATTGCCTTCCCGCGGGTGGGGGGTCCGATCGGACCCCCCCCCCCCGGTGCCAGCTGCGGTCGGCATTTGGCTGGGAGCATTGAGAGACGAGGGGGAGGCCATCCGATCGTGCCCCCCCCCTCGCGATCGCTCCCAGCCAATGAGAAACATCCCCTGCCTCTGTATAGTACACAGAGGCAGAGGATGTGATGTCATCTCTCCTCGGCTGGCCAGTTTCCGTTCCAGCGCCGAGGAGAGATGACATGTAAGTGCACCAAACACACACAGTAGAACATGCCAGGCATACATTACACCCCCGATTTTCCCCCCCCCCCCCCCCCTGTCACAAACTGACACCAAGCAGGTTTTTTTTTTTTTTTTTTTTTTTTCCTGATTACTGCATAGTGTCAGTTTGTGACAGTTAGCAGTGTTGGGACAGTTACTGTTACCCCCCTGTAGGTCTAGGGTACCCCCCTTACCCCCCCTAATAAAGTTTTAACCCCTTGATCACCCCCCCTCACCAGTGTAACTAAGCGATCATTTTTCTGATCGCTGTATTAGTGTCGCTGGTGATGCTAGTTAGGGACGTAAATATTTAGGTTCGCCGTCAGTGTTTTATAGCGACAGGGACCCCCATATACTACCTAATGTTTTAACCCCTTGATTGCCCCTAGTTAACCCTTTCACCACTGATCACCATATAACCGTTACGGGTGACGCTGGTTAGTTCGTTTATTTTTTATAGTGTCAGGGCACCCGCCGTTTATTACCGAATAAAGGTTTAGCCCCCTGTAGGTCTAGGGTACCCCCCTTACCCCCCCTAATAAAGTTTTAACCCCTTGATCACCCCCTGTCGCCAGTGTCGCTAAGCGATCATTTTTCTGATCGCTGTATTAGTGTCGCTGGTGACGCTAGTTAGGGACGTAAATATTTAGGTTCGCCGTCAGTGTTTTATAGCGACAGGGACCCCCATATACTATCTAATAAATGTTTTAACCCCTTGATGGCCCCCTAGTTAACCCTTTCACCACTGATCACCGTATAACCGTTACGGGTGACGCTGGTTAGTTTGTTTTATTTTTTATAGTGTCAGGGCACCCGCCGTTTATTACCGAAAAAAGGTTTAGCCCCCTGATCGCCCGGCGGTGATATGCATCGCCCTATGCAGCGTCAGATTAGCGCCAGTACCGCGAACACCCACGCACGCACCGTACACGCACCGTACACCTCCCTTAGTGGTATAGTATCTGAACGCATCAATATCTGATCCGATCAGATCTATACTAGCGTCCCCAGCAGTTTAGGGTTCCCAAAAACGCAGTGTTAGCGGGATCAGCCCAGATACCTGCTAGCACCTGCGTTTTGCCCCTCCGCCCGGCCCAGCCCAGTCCAGCCCACCCAAGTGCAGTATCGATCGATCACTGTCACTTTTTTTTTGTAGCGTTTTGGTGAACTGGCAAGCACCAGCGCCCTAGTACACCCCGGTCGTAGTCAAACCAGCACTGCAGTAACACTTGGTGACGTGGCGAGTCCCATAAGTGCAGTTCAAGCTGGTGAGGTGGCAAGCAAAAAGACAAACACAGGCCCGTCGTGCCCATAGTGCCCTTCCTGCTGCATTCGCCAATCCTAATTGGGAACCCACCGCTTCTGCAGCGCCCATACTTCCCCCATTCACATCCCCAACCAAATGCAGTCGGCTGCATGAGAAGCATTTTCTTTATGTCCTCCCGAGTACCCCTACCCAACGAACCCCCCCCCCCCCAAAAAAGATGTTGTGTCTGCAGCAAGCACGGATATAGGCGTGACACCCGCTATTATTGTCCCTCCTGTCCTGACAATCCTGGTCTTTGCATTGGTGAATGTTTTGAACGCTACCATTCACTAGTTGAGTATTAGCGTAGGGTACAGCATTCCACAGACTAGGCGCACTTTCACAGGGTCTCCCAAGATGCCATCGCATTTTGAGAGACCCGAACCTGGAACCGGTTACAGTTATAAAAGTTACAGTTACAAAAAAAAAGTGTAAAAAAAAAAAAAACACAAACAAAAATAAAAAAAAATAGTTGTCGTTTTATTGTTCTCTCTCTCTCTATTCTCTCTCTATTGTTCTGCTCTTTTTTACTGTGTTCTATTCTGCAATGTTTTATTGTTATTATGTTTTATCATGTTTGCTTTTCAGGTATGCAATTTTTTATACTTTACCGTTTACTGTGCTTTATTGTTAACCATTTTTTTGTCTTCAGGTACGCCATTCACGACTTTGAGTGGTTATACCAGAATGATGCCTGCAGGTTTAGGTATCATCTTGGTATCATTCTTTTTAGCCAGCGGTCGGCTTTCATGTAAAAGCAATCCTAGCGGCTAATTAGCCTCTAGACTGCTTTTACAAGCAGTGGGAGGGAATGCCCCCCCCACCGTCTTCCGTGTTTTTCTCTGGCTCTCCTGTCTCAACAGGGAACCTGAGAATGCAGCCGGTGATTCAGCCAGCTGACCATAGAGCTGATCAGAGACCAGAGTGGCTCCAAACATCTCTATGGCCTAAGAAACCGGAAGCTACGAGCATTTTATGACTTAGATTTCGCCGGATGTAAACAGCGCCATTGGGAAATTGGAGAAGCATTTTATCACACCGATCTTGGTGTGGTCAGATGCTTTGAGGGCAGAGGAGAGATCTAGGGTCTAATAGACCCCAATTTTTTCAAAAAAAGAGTACCTGTCACCACCTATTGCTATCATAGGGGATATTTACATTCCCTGAGATAACAATAAAAATGATTTAAAAAAAAAAAAAAATGAAAGGAACAGTTTAAAAATAAGATAAAAAAGCAAAAAAATAATAAAGAAAAAAATAAATAAATAAAAAGCACCCCTGTCCCCCCTGCTCTCGTGCTAAGGCGAACGCAAGCGGCGGTCTGGCGTCAAATGTAAACAGCAATTGCACCATGCATGTGAGGTATCACCGCGAAGGTCAGATCGAGGGCAGTAATTTTAGCAGTAGACCTCCTCTGTAAATCTAAAGTGGTAACCTGTAAAGGCTTTTAAAAATGTATTAATTTTGTTGCCACTGCACGTTTGTGCGCAATTTTAAAGCATGTCATGTTTGGTATCCATGTACTCGGCCTAAGATCATCTTTTTTATTTCATCAAACATTTGGGCATTATAGTGTGTTTTAGTGCATTAAAATTTAAAAAAGTGTTTTTTCCCCAAAAAATGCGTTTGAAAATCGCTGCGCAAATACTGTGTGAAAAAAAAAAAATGAAACACCCACCATTTTAATCTGTAGGGCATTTGCTTTAAAATAATATATAATGTTTGGGGGTTCAAAGTAATTTTCTTGCAAAAAAAAATAATTTTTTCATGTAATCAAAAAGTGTCAGAAAGGGCTTTGTCTTCAAGTGGTTAGAAGAGTGGGTGATGTGTGACATAAGCTTCTAAATGTTGTGCATAAAATGCCAGGACAGTTCAAACCCCCCCCAAATGACCCCATTTTGGAAAGTAGACACCCCAAGCTATTTGCTGAGAGGCATGTCGAGTCCATGGAATATTTTATATTGTGACACAAGTAGCGGGAAAGAGACAAATTTTTTTTTATTTTTTTTTTTTTTTGCACAAAGTTGTCACTAAATGTTATATTGCTCAAACATGCCATGGGAATATGTGAAATTACACCCCAAAATAAATTCTGTTGCTTCTCCTGAGTACGGGGATACCACATGTGTGGGACTTTTTGGGAGCCTAGCCGCGCACGGGACCCCGAAAACCAAGCACCGCCTTCAGGCTTTCTAAGGCCGTAAATTTTTGATTTCACTCTTCACTGCCTATCACAGTTTCGGAGGCCATGGAATGCCCAGGTGGCACAAACCCCCCCCCAAATGACCCCATTTTGGAAAGTAGACACCCCAAGCTATTTGCTGAGAGGTATAGTGAGTATTTTGCAGACCTCACTTTTTGTCACAAAGTTTTGAAAATTGAAAAAAGAAAAAAAAAATTTTTTTTTCTGGTCTTTCTTCATTTTCAAAAACAAATGAGAGCTGCAAAATACTCACCATGCCTCTCAGCAAATAGCTTGGGGTGTCTACTTTCCAAAATGGGGTCATTTGGGGGGGGTTTGTGCCATCTTGGCATTTTATGGCCTTCAAAACTGTGATAGGTAGTGAGGAGTAAAATCAAAAATGTATGCCCTTAGAAATCCTGAAGGTGGTGCTGGGTTTTCGGGGCCCCGTACGCGGCTAGGCTCCCAAAAAGTGCCACACATGTGGTATCCCCATACTCAGGAGAAGCAGCTGAATGTATTTTGGGGTGCAATTCCACATATGCCCATGGCCTGTGTGAGCAATATATCATTTAGTGACAACTTTTTGTAAATTTTTTTTTTTTTTTTTGTCATTATTCAATCACTTGGGACAAAAAAAATAAATATTCAATGGGCTCAACATGCCTCTCAGCAATTTCCTTGGGGTGTCTACTTTCCAAAATGGGGTCATTTGGGGGGGTTTTGTACTGCCCTGCCATTTTAGCACCTCAAGAAATGACATAGGCAGTCATAAACTAAAAGCTGTGTAAATTCCAGAAAATGTACCCTAGTTTGTAGACGCTATAACTTTTGCGCAAACCAATAAATATACGCTTATTGACATTTTTTTTACCAAAGACATGTGGCCGAATACATTTTGGCCTAAATGTATGACTAAAATTTAGTTTATTGGATTTTTTTTATAACAAAAAGTAGAAAATATCATTTTTTTTTCAAAATTTTCAGTCTTTTTCCGTTTATAGCGCAAAAAATAAAAACGGCAGAGGTGATCAAATACCATCAAAAGAAAGCTCTATTTGTGGGAAGAAAAGGACGCAAATTTCGTTTGGGTAGAGCATTGCATGACCGCGCAATTAGCAGTTAAAGCGACGCAGTGCCGAATTGTAAAAAGTGCTCTGGTCAGGAAGGGGGTAAATCCTTCCGGGGCTGAAGTGGTTAAGTACTGTAGCTATAGAGACAGTAGCCTGTTGGAAACTGTAACAATGATATCTACCCCCATTGTATAAAACAGCATTTGTTTGAGAAATCTACTCAAGCCAAAAACTGACAATATCTCTATGACGAACCACTATTGTGCAATGTTATGTCCCATGTATCGTAAGTCTGATTAATAAAAAATAAAATCATATTGTAACAAACGCAACACAATCAGCTGCAGAAAAGTTTATGTATGGTGACTTTTACTTTACAGGGTTAGATTAGTTTAATGCTGGCCATACGCTATACGAAAAATCGGCCGAAAATTCAGTCATTTAGTCATTCCTTTTCGGCCAGTTAATGGGCACAAAATCGATAATCGTTGGGACGTTTTTGAGCCGAAAAAAACGAAAGACAAGTTTGGGAATTTTCTGCTGAACACTAAATTGAAAGATTAATGTGTTTCCCATCCGAACTGTCTGCACTAAGTATATGTAAAAAAACGAACAAAAAATGCATTCATTTATGTCCACTGAACGATTTTTCAAAAATGGGTTCGGCTGATTTTTCATATAGTGTATGGCCAGCATTAGAATATGGCTGCCAGTACATTTAGAGTAATACTGGCCATACACTATACGAAAAATCTGCCGAACCCATTTTTGAAAAACGAACATTCGGCCGTGAGCGCAGACGATAGTGCCATCATGTAATGACTGATAAATCCTTTGGTGGACATAAATGAATGCATTTTTTTGTTTGTTTTTTTACATATACCTTAGTGCAGACAGTTCGGACGGGAAACACATTAACCTTTAAATTTATCTTTCGGCAGAAAATTTCCAAACTTGTCCTTTGTTTTTTCGGCTCAAAAACGTCCCAACAATTATCAATATTGTGCCCATTAACTGGCCGAAAAATGAACAAACTGCCTAAATGACCGAATTTCGGACGATTTTTCGTATAGTGTATGTCAGTATAAGTTTGTTTTGGCTGAACTTCTACTTTCAGCGGTGTGTTTGTTTTTATTTTTTATCACATCGCTACCTGGCGGAAACCATTTTCACATGTACACTGGTATTTGTGCATCTGTTTGTGTGTTTTATACCTCTTCCAGTTCTCATTTACTAAATTTGTAAGTGATGCCAGCAGGACAAACTTCTCACAATGCTTCTCTAACTTTATATCTTTCATGTGCAATGGTGCAATGGTTGTATTTCTATTAAACTACAGAGAATGCAGCAGTAGGAGTAAGACTATATGGTGGTGGAAATACAGAATCAGAAACTCAAGTGTACAAAAGATGCAAGTGGATGTTTAGCCCACCTACCTATTTCTGTTTTTGGCAGGCAAACATCAAATGTACAACCATATAGTAATAAAGTTGTATGCAAAAGTTTAGGAACCCCTGACAATTTCCATGATTGTCATTTATAAATATTTGGGTGTTTGGATCAGCAATTTCATTTTGATCTATCATATAACTGAAGGACACAGTAATATATTTCAATAGTGAAATGAGGTTTATTGGATTAACAGAAAATGTGCAATATGCATCAAAACGAAATTAGACAGGTGCATAAATTTGTTATTTGATAGATCAAAATGAAATTGCTGATCCAAACAGCTAAATATTTATAAATGACAACCATGGAAATTGTCAGGGGTTCCTAAACTTTTGCATACAACTGTATCTATAAACACTGTAAAATAGAATTACTTTTTTTTTTATTTGTTAAGCTTCTAGATGAGTTGCTTAAAAGCTCCTGGAAGTACCCGTCCACTACAGGATGGTGGAAAGACCTAAAGACGAAGATAAAAGCCAATGAAGAAAACACAAAGGTGAAAAGACGTACAGTTATAAAGTGAACTCGTATATAAGAATGTTTACAAGGAATCAGTTCATTATGAATCTGTACCATATGTTTAATGTGAATTATTAACTGTTTCTCCCACCCCCTCCCAGAAATAAAAACTTCTGTTTGCTGGTTAAAGCAATAGCTTAAACAGAAAGTATAATGTAAAATTATAAATTGCCAAAAGTATTGGCACGCACATGGTCTTTAATGGCATCCCAGCCTTAGTCCGTAGGGTTCAATATTGAGTTGGCCCACCCTTTTGCAGCTATAACAGCTTCAACTCTTCTGGGAAGGCTGTCCACAAGGTTTAGGAGTGTGTCTATGGGGATGTTTGGCCATTCTTCCAGAAGCACATTTGTGAAAGTCAGGCACTGATGTGGGCGAAAAGGCTTACTCATCCCTGTCTTTATGGACCTTGCTTTGTGCACTGGTCGAAATCATTTGGTGGAGGGGGGATAATGGTGTTGGGCTGTTTTTCAGGGGTTGGGCTTAGTTCCAGTTGAAGGTAACTCTTAAGGCATCAGCATACCAAGACATTTTGGACAATTTTATGCTCCAAACTTTGTAGGAACAGTTTGGGGATGGCCCCTTCTTGGCCCAACATGACTGCGCATCACTGCTCAAAGCAAGGTCCATAAAGACATGGATGAGCAAGTTTGGGGTGGAGGAACTCGCCTGGCCTGCACAGAGTCCTGACCTCAACCCGATAGAACACCTTTGGGATGAATTAGAATGGAGAATGCGAGCCAGGCCTTTTCGTCCACATCAGTGCCTGACCCACCTCACAAATGTGCTTCTGGAAGAATAGTCAAACAATCCCATAGACACATGTCTAAACCTTGTGGACAGCCTTCCCAGAAGAGTTGAAGCTGTTTATAGCTGTAAAGGGTGGGCCAACTCAATATTGAACCCTACGGACTAAGACTGGGATGCCATTAAAGTTCATGTGCGTGTAAAGGCAGGTGTCCCAATACTTTGTGCAATATATAGTGTACATGCATTTTGTTTTCTAGCATTGAACGACCATGAAATACATTTTTAGTGCTTTAAATTCACATGAATAAAACCAATTACATTTGATATATAAATGACTAAAACATCCACTTCTCTGTCCCCAGAAATTTGTCAGCTGAAAAAAGCACATTAACATGCACTGTGTTAGGGCAGCCCATTTGTTTCATCTCAGCTCAATGGTGTGCACCGGCCTTAAAGTGAAAGTTCACCTTTTCAGGAAAAATGAAAAGGTAAACAAACACCCTACACCCATCCCGCTGTACTTACCTCCATAGGTAATGAGCTGTTAGTGCCCATGCAGCTGGTGTAACAGTCTGGGGATTTGAAATCCCCCCGCTCTTCTCCTTCTTTCTGCTGGGCTTCTGGGACGGATCAGAACAATTCTGATTGGTCATTGCCAGCACAGAGAATCGCTCTGTGTGCCAAAAGCCCTGCAGAAAGAAGGGGGAGCAGAGCAAGAATTTCGGTTCCCTAGACCACTACACCACTTGCAATGGGCACGAACAGCCCATCACCCACAGAGGTAAATACAGCAAGGACTGGGAGTGTGGGAAGGGTGTAGGTGGTTTATTTTTTCTGAAAAGGCGAACTGACATTTTAAAAAGTAGGGAGGAATTGGATCTTGTTTCAGTTATTTATTTCTGCCTTTTTCAACGCTGGGGAGAATTCCCCCTCATATTATATTCCAAGTTTGGGAGCCTGGCGCAACCCTTGTCTGAATATGCACATTTATTAACATTGCTCTTAGAGGCCACACACATTTTTCATATTATATTCCAGTGACATTCAGTGCATTGCTGTAAGCTGATCTTCCTGTTTGCCCCTGTAGAGTGTTTACTCCTATATTTTTCTATGCAGAACCATTAGAGAGCCAGATATCTCCTCCTCCTACCTGTGCTGGGTAGATGTATCCACAATGATAAGTTGACGTGTGACTGTTTTGCTACATTGGCCTCTTACTCCCTCTCCATCTCCAGTCAATAGCAAAAGACTTAGTGTGGTAGAAGGGTCTGGCGCTGTTCCTTTTAATTGGATGATAATTCCCTGCCTGCGTATTTGTATGTCTCTAATTCAAAACAAGGCATGTAAGTGTAAATTCCTAAATATAAGCAAGACGTGCACATATCAAATAGTGGTATCCTTAAAAAGTGGTATCTTTAAAAATTGCACAGTTTTAAACAAGCTTTAAATATACATAAAAATATATATAAAAGAGAGATAAGCAGGCTGCAAACATATAAATATAATAATGGTGTTGTCACATCCCATACATGGTGTTGCTGGTATATATTCCAAATAAGTGGGGGGAGGGGGGGAGAGGTGGAGGTGGGGAAGGGGGGGGGGGGGGAGAAAAGTGGTGTGGGAGATCAGTTACTGGTAAAGGAACTGAAAAGTGTTTAAAATCACTCCTAATAAAGTGCAAACGTGCTGGCAAAGTTCAAAGAAAGTCCTTATTGTGTAATAACTTATTATCAAATTCGTTTAAACTCTTTGTGATATGGTCTCTTGATATATATCTTGTGCAGTATCTTGGTGCAAGTGATGTGGTGTTTGTGATCCTTCAGTGGTTTTAAAATCCTTGCTCTGAAAGTGCAGCCACTCACCGGATCCCTTCACCCCTGCAGGGGTATCAGGCGGTTACAGTTTTGCGCCACTGTACGGCAATCACTGGCAGCCTCAGGATCGTGATGTTTCATATAAAAAGAGAGAAGGAGTGCCCATAGCGTAAAATCGTTTTTAAAAGGTTTATTAAACAAGTAGAAAGGTACTCACAATTTTACAGTACAAATCAAGCGAAGTGGTAAAACGTCACGGTTAGCCTTCAGCGCTGGTAAGTAGGTAATGTTGGGAAGCACAGACGTTGGGAAGCACAGCTCCCGTAGACGTCCTAACGACGAAACGCGTAGGGCGTGGCCTAAATCTGTGCTTCCCAACATTACCTACTTACCAGCGCTGAAGGCTAACCGTGACGTTTTACCACTTCGCTTGATTTGTATGGTAAAATTGTGAGTACCTTTCTACTTGTTTAATAAACCTTTTAAAAACGATTTTACGCTATGGGCACTCCTTCTCTCTTTTTATATGAAACATCACGATCCTGAGGCTGCCAGTGATTGCCGTACAGTGGCGCAAAACTGTAACCGCCTGATACCCCTGCAGGGGTGAAGGGATCCGGTGAGTGGCTGCACTTTCAGAGCAAGGATTTTAAAACCACTGAAGGATCACAAACACCACATCACTTGCACCAAGATACTGCACAAGATATATATCAAGAGACCATATCACAAAGAGTTTAAACGAATTTGATAATAAGTTATTACACAATAAGGACTTTCTTTGAACTTTGCCAGCACGTTTGCACTTTATTAGGAGTGATTTTAAACACTTTTCAGTTCCTTTACCAGTAACTGATCTCCCACACCACTTTTCTCCCCCTTCCCCACCTCCACCTCTCCCCCCTCCCCCCACTTATTTGGAATATATACCAGCAACACCATGTATGGGATGTGACAACACCATTATTATATTTATATGTTTGCAGCCTGCTTATCTCTCTTTTATATATATTTTTATGTATATTTAAAGCTTGTTTAAAACTGTGCAATTTTTAAAGATACCACTTTTTAAGGATACCACTATTTGATATGTGCACGTCTTGCTTATATTTAGGAATTTACACTTACATGCCTTGTTTTGAATTAGAGACATACAAATACGCAGGCAGGGAATTATCATCCAATTAAAGGAACAGCGCCAGACCCTTCTACCACACTAATTAATTCAGCTGTCCCCATTTATGGTGACTGCTTGTTGGGCGGCAGCAGTTCCATAAATTTCACCAAAAAATTCCCATTTCCACTGCGCGGGTTCATTATTCTTTTTAATAGTAAAAGACTGTTCATATTATCTCCAGCGCAGTGGTTAAAGCGACGTTCCAGTCATTTTTTTGTTTATTAAAAGTCAGCAGCTACAAAAATTGTAGCTGCTGACTTTTTTAATAAGCACAAACTCACCTATTACACGATCCAGCGGTGTACTCACCCCAGCTGTGTTCTCCCTGTGTCCTCCCTTGGTGGAGCCGGTATCGCTACTATGGGCACCTGGCTGTGACACCTTGCATGTTCACAGCCAGGTGCCCACTGCACATGCGTGAGCAGCGCTGTGCTCTGTGACTGGTCCCAAGTCTTCGAGGACCTGTCTTGTCCCAGAAGACATTTCGGGAGGGAGGGGGAAGAAGAACTTTCGCTTCTGATCATCTAAGGCAACCGGAGTGGGAGCAGGGACCTGTCAAATCCAGGTACCCACTACCCCCCCCCCTCCCCAAAAGCTCAGTTTCACAAACAGGAGACGGGGAGGATGCCTTAAAGTGGATGTTCCACTTTTGGGTGGAACTCCGCTTTAAATACTTTGTATTGAGAAACCAATACTTCCTGCGTTTTACCGCTTTTGGCATTTTGCCAGTTTTACCATCTTTGCTTAAGTTTCAATATGTTCTTTTATTTGGTTTCTGCAGGTTTTGACATCACAGACAACCCTTCCAATGAACTACTACACTGTTTTTCATCATGTGAAGCAAGTTTTGCCCAATGATTGCATTATTGTGAGTGAAGGAGCGAATACAATGGACATTGGCCGTACTGTGCTCCAAAACTTTTATCCACGTCACAGGTAAGTGTTTTGAACTAGCTGCAGTTTTATATTTTGAAGCTTTTGCTTGCCTGCGTGCCGACAGTTGTGAAATGGGTGGAACGGCCAAGAGAATATTTACAGCAGCAGGTGGCTACATAGCACTTTTGTCCTGTAGCTCTGGGTCCTGGTTGCATATCCTTTAAGTAATGCTAGCTGTACAATATTTGTGTGGGTTTCCCCTCTGTTATATATATATATATATATATATATAATATTGGTCAGGTAATTTTTCATCAACCCATTTGGAGTTGATTTACTAAAACTGGAGAGTGCAAAATCTGGTGCAACTCTGCATAGAAACCAATCAGCTTCCAGGTTTTTTTTTGTCAAAGCTTAATTGAACAAGCTGAAGTTAGAAGATGATTGGCTACCATGTACACCTGCACCAGATTCTGAGTGATCCAGTTTTAGTAAATCTCCCCCATTGTGTATGAGCATGGCAAAGGGAGATTGTGATGTTGTTTTGATGAAGAGAGTGATATCATTTGCCCCCTGTGTTCTGTGAATTATTGTAGTTTAGGAAGAGCCTGTTTTACTAGCATTTACTTTGCAAAATACTGTAAAAGGTGAACCTGTTCACTTTGAATACCAAGTCATGTGTTGGCAAAAAAATGATTTATTTTCAATTTACCTCACACATTATTATTTACCAGTATTTGCTCAAAGTGAACATACACTTTGCTAAGTCAACTGCCTCTTTATTATGTAATTTAATGACAATGTGTAAATGAGATAAGGTACATTTTTGAAGTGGTTGTAAACCTCTGAAATTAAAAATGAACAGAGCATATCCCTCTATAGTGTGTACTAGCCTCAATCCAAAGCACCATTTGCGATTGCTGTCACCTCTGACAGGTTATTTAGCTCCTCACACCCAAAGACACAGAAAGTGATTGACAGTGCAAGCTGTGCATTTTTCCCTATGAGACTGTGTAAGTGGAAGTGCCCTTTCCCTCCACTCAGGTCTCTGATTTCACTTAGCTTTCTTCTCTGTGCTGTGCTCTGTGTGACATTGGATCCTGAACCCCTGCCTCCGGGAGCTGAGAAATAGCCTTTGATCTGTGTGTTTTAGAAGGCAGTAGAGAAGAGAGCGCTGCAGATAAACAGGTACAACTTATGTAGCAGAGTATTTTGTTTCATCTTTGTGTATCAACTGAGGCCAGTCACTTCACTGGGTATATGTAAGGGTTTAACTGGGATTGTACCCAGTAAGCATGGTAGTGCATATGTTAGGGTTAGTGATGTTATCTGGGTGATGTTGGAATAATAAATGCCAACTAATCCTGCTGTAGCATAGTCACAATCACTATGTCCAAAAGGTACTTTACAACCTTTGTGGACATTGGCAATGCTTGAGGCTAAATTTCTGCTGTTGTATTGCGGTATTGTATTGTAGTTGTTGGTGCGTAACAGAGCTATTCATTCTGAATGGCACCCATGCGCACCTTTTGGTGAGTTGACATGTGACTTATAACTTAAGAATTAATACCTAAAGGGTCAACAGAAATGTTTGCCGTCATTCTAAATGAATAGGCTTTCCTAATGCACGAAGATGTGTTAACAATTGTGCAATTGTGAATTAAAGTAGTTCTAAAGGCCGAACGTTTTTTTTACCTTCATGCATTCTACAGCAGCCCACCGCCCCCCCCAATCCTTACATAAGCTTCCTCTAATTTAGCGATGTTCATGTTAGCCTTGGCTGTCCCGGGACTCTCCTTCCTCACTGGCTGAGACAGCAGTGGGAGCCCATTGCTGTCAAATCACAGCCAGTGAGCCAATGAGGAGGGGTTGGGCCAGGCTGCGGTTCTGTGTCCTATGAACCCATGAAGCAGTGGCTCGGGAGCCAGCATGCAGTGGCACCCCCAAGGCAAGTGGCTTACTCTCGGGGCACTGCTCGAAGGAAGGAGAGGAACCGGGGGGGGGGGGAGAGACCTGAAAAGAAGAGGACCAGAGCTGTGCTGTGCAAAGCTATTGCACAGCAGGTAAGTATAACATGTTTGTTATTTTAAAAAAGGAAGCTTTAATACCTCTTTAATGCAACGCATAGTGAATGGGCCCCCCAAAAGCTCATCATTTACTGCTCCAATCTATTCAGCCCAAAGCAATGAGCAATACCATTCTGGAATATGTACTTTCCAAGGTATATCGAGGTTATAGTATTTTTAAATGTTTTATTTATCTTTCAAGTGGCACAGCTGTAATTCGTTATGACAGTGCATTTTGTTTGTTTTCTACAGATTAGATGCCGGCACATTTGGCACAATGGGAGTTGGCTTGGGCTTTGCCATAGCAGCTGCCATGGTGGTAAAAGATGAATGTCCAGAGAAGAGAGTGGTCTGTGTGGAGGGGGACAGTGCCTTTGGTTTCTCCGGCATGGAAGTTGAAACAATCTGCCGGTAGGGCTCTTCTAGAAAGAATATCTTGATCATGTATTGTTGTTGCATTCAATAATAATTGCACCCTTATCATAGGAATTTTAAAAAAATGTACTTTTATGCTTTTATGTTATGTGTACATCATCATATCGAAATGATACACTATTACCGTATATACTCGAGTAGAAGTCGAATTTTTCAGCACATTTTTTTTGTGCTGAAAGTGCTCCCCTCGACTTATACTCGAGTGAAGCACTTTTCTGCAGCAAAAAATTTCATTTTCCGAACCGACTTTGGGGCCCCGTATCTCAGGACCACTTAGAGCTAGGAACCCCAAATTTGGTGTGCCAACCCAGTGGAACTGGTACCACAACATATCCAAAGCTGAAGTTCCTAGCACTAAGTGGCTCTAGATACGGGGCCCCAAAATCGGTTCGGGAAATGTCATTCTCTGCTGCAGGAAAGTGCTTGACATTTTCTGAACTGATTTTTGGGGCCCTGTATCTTGGGGCCACTTGGTGCTAGAAACCCCAGCTTTGGAAATTTTATGGTGCTAGTTCCACTGGGTTTGCACACCAAATTTGGGGTTCCTAGCTCTAAGTGGTCCTGAGATACGGGGCCCCAAATTCCGTCAACTGTGTCCATCTGCAGCAATGTCATTTCGGGACCCTTTGGGTTCAGAGACCCCAAATTTTGGCTGCAGCTAGGGGGCATTTAGGAACCCTTAACTACTGAGTTTGAAGTTCAGGGGACCTATGGCTGCAAATTGGCACAGTGAGGCATGCAAATGGGCATTGTTGACCCTCTTTTCCACTTACAGTAGCCGTGCATTTCTCACCCTCGTCTTATACTCGGGTCAATACGTTTTTCCCATTTTTTTTTTTGTGGTAAATTAGGGCCTCCACTTATACTCGGAACGACTTATACTCGAGTATATACGGCAAGTCATTTTTCTAGTCCAAAATTTCTATAGTAGCCAAATGCGGCCAGCAGCTTCACAAACGACCATAAACAAATGCTGAGAGTAGTTGAAAAAATGTATTTATTTTTTTTTCTATTAAATGTGGCGCCCACTGATCAGCTCTAGGTATATCTGAGACTCCGTTAACATCTTGGCATTCCGAATCTTCTTGATTCTGCCTGCAAATCGCGAGACGCCCTTGCGATCCCCGTCACTTCCAGTGGCACCCTGATCACGGCCCGATTCCGCCCGCAATTCAGAATGCCAAGATGTGAACGGAGCCTAAGTATTGTCCTGGGTGGCAGCACAAGTTATGGAAATTAGATGTATATGATATACTTTTCTTCTCTACGGACTGCTGTTCTTGCTGTACATTTGTTCACCGGTTGATATGATTTCCCCGTGCTATTATGGAAATTGTTAGTGATTTCCTGTGTAACTGCATATATAGCCTGTTGCATAAATGTCACTCTGTCATACTTATGCTCTTTTTTGATTAAAAAAAATGTGTTTGTTTAAAAAAAAAAGTTGCACTTTTGGTTCTTTAGTACAACGTTCTGCAACTCTCTATCAGATCTATATTTTCAGAAAGAAGCCCCCCCACTAAAATGAATATTATTGCACACAAACACAATTTTTAATGCCCAATTTTTTTGGACACAAAAATGAGTAAATTGATGCCAGATATGTCAAGATTCAAAACTGCATGGAAAATGATGACAAATTATAGTATCCAAAATTATCCATAAGCAGATTTAACTATAAGTGAGGGACCTAGAAATCTTGCTCCCACTCTGACATTTGTGGGAATATACAGTAAGGGGGGAACAAAAGTATTTTATCCTCTGCTGATTTTGTACATTTGCCCACTGATAAAGAAATGATCAGTCTAATTTTAATGGTAGGTTTAGTTTAACAGTGATTGAAAGAATGACAACAAAAAAATCCAGAAAAACGCATTTCAAAAAATGTACAGTATAACTTGACTTGCATTTTAATGAGTGACATAATAAGTATTTCACCCCTTAGCAAAACATGACTTAGTACTTGGTGGCAATCACAGAGGTCAGATGTTTCTTGTAGTTGGCCACCAGGTTTGCACACATCTCAGGAGGGATTTTGTCCCACTCCTCTTTGCAGATCCTCTCCAAGTCAATAAGGTTTCGAGGCTGACGTTTGTTAACTCGAACCTTTAGCTCCCTTTACATATCTTCTATGGGATTAAGGTCTGGAGACTGGCTAGGCCACTCCGGTCCTTAATTTGCTTCTTCTTGAGCCACTTCTTTGTTGCCTTGGCCGTGTGTTTTGGGTCATTGTCATGCTGGAATACCCATCCATGACCCATTTTCAATGCCCTAGCTGAGGAAAGGAGGTTCTCACCCAAGATTTGACGTTACATGGCCCTGTCCATCGTCCCTTTGATGCGGTGAAGTTGTCCTGTCCCCTTAGCAGAAAAACACCCCCAAAGCATAAAGTTTCCGCGTCCATGTTTGACGGTGGGGATGATGTTATTGGGGCCATAGGCAGCATTCCTCCTCCTCCAAACAGGGTGAGTTGAGTTGAATTGATTTTGGTCTCATCTGACCACAACACTTTCACAATACGGGCCTGTACATGTGCTTTCTTGAGCAGGGGGACCTTGCCTGCTCTGCAGGATTTCAGTCCTTTACAGTGTAGTATGTTACCAATTGTTTTCTTGGTGACTATGGTCCCAGCTGCCTTGAGATCATTGACAAGATTCTCCCGTGTAGTTCTGGGCTGATTCCTCACCGTTATCATGATTATTGAAACTCAATGAGATGAGTTCTTACATGGAGCCCCAGACCTAAGGAGATTGGCGTTATTTTTTGTTTCCTCCATTAGCAAATTATCGCACCAACTGTTGTCACCTTCTCACCAAGCTGCTTGGCAATGGTCTTGTAGCTCATTCCAGCCTTGTGCAGGTCTACAGTCCTTTGAGAGTGCTCCTAATTGCAGTTCCTTACCTGTATAGAAGACACCTGGGAGCCAGAAATCTTGCTGATAGGGGATCAAATACTTATTTCACTCATTAAAATGCAAATCTATTTATAACGTTTTTTTAAAATGCGTTTTTCCTGGATATTTTTGTTCTCTCACTGTTAAAATAAACCTACAATTAAAATTATAGACTGTTTATTTCTTTGCCAGTGGGCAAACGTACAAAATCTGCAGGGGGTCAAATACCTTTTCCCCTCACTGTATAACATGTGGCACAGTCACTGTTTATGTGGTTGTGTGCAGGGCGACTGGATTTCTTTTCAATTTTATTATCACTTGAATTTTTTTTTTCATTTTAACTTTAATGCTGTTGCAAGAGGGTTAACAAGCCCAATGTCATAGTACTGGGTAGGTGAAAGGTTCTCTCTATGAAGATATCCGAGGTCTATTAGACCCCTAATGTCTCCCCTGCCCTGCACTGCAGGTAATAGAGCACAGATTTGCTGCTTCCAGACTACAGTGGCCAGGGAATGGCAGCTCTGGAGGGCTGGGCACTTCCGGCATCATAGACAGCAGAGGAGATCGGGGAATAGATGTTCCCTGACCTTCTCCCACTCATCATCCTGAAGGCCTTTGTAGTGGCCCTGACCTCCTAGAAACTCAGTGGGTGGAACAGGGAGGGAGTCATTTTAAAGGTGATCAAAATGGCTATACAGCCTCCTGTACCACTTTTACATTAAAGCTGGAAGCTGCCTATATAAAACGAATACAAGCTCATGGCTGCTACTACAGTTGTTAGATTATTTCTTTTTTTTTTTTTTACGTTATAACAAACTTTTATTTGCAAGATTGTACATAATACATAAAAAGCATTTGTACACTTGTTTAGCATCATGTAGAAAACATTCCGTACATAAAGAACATAATACACATATATTTCAACCATATAGTTAGTTCTTTAGGTTCTGACATAGTCCGTACACTTCCACACCCAAACCTAGTAAGTATCAGGATAGGCACCATTTATGTGCATGTCGTAGACTCTTGTAACCATCTATCCCATATTCTGTTATATTTATTTGGACAGCCTCTGTTAATATAAAGGAATTTTTTATATGGAAGGGTTGTGTTAATGTCTCTTTTCCAGTCCACCAATTGAGGGGGTTCGGATCTCATCCATTGTCTGGCAATAATTTTCCTAGCAGAGAATAAAGTTTCATGTAGGAATATTAGTGTGAATTTATCTAGTACATCTGGAAAAATCCCCAGTAGGCATTGCTTTGGGTCGAGGGTTAAAGGGGACCCCATTTCGTCATGTAAGAAGGTAACTATTTGCTTCCAGTATTCTTGTATCTTATGGCAAGACCATATAAGATGAAAGAATGTGCCTATTTCAGTTCCACATATTGGACATGTGGTGGATTGACTTCTTTTATATCTAGCTACCCTAAGAGGGGTGAGGTATGCACGATGAAGTATAAAAATCTGGGACAGTCTGTCTGAAAGTTTGGGTGAAACCAACTTGCATGTTTCCAAGGCCTCCTCCCACTCTTCATCCTCCATCCCCCCCCAACTTCCCTCTCCCATCTTGGTTTCAACGCGTAAGCTAATTTTGCATAGGTAGGGGCGGATAACATGTTGTAAAAACAGGAAATTAGTTTTTTTGAGTGTGTATCCTTGACTATGGCTATAATAGAGTTAGGGGTGGGCTGTGGAAGACCCTGAGAAAATTGCGTTTGAATCGCATGACGGATCTGGAGATAACAAAAAAACATTTTGATTCGGAATTTGGAACTCCATCTTAAGTGCCTCAAACGTTTTAAAAGTTCAGTTTGTGAACAGATGGTGTAAATAGTATATGCCCTTGGCTGCCCATAAATCTGAGTTCTGGATTCCGTTAAGTTCCTGTAGCTTGTTATTATGCCAAAGTGGTGTATAGTCATTAAATAGTGATATCTCTAATTTAGAAGAAGCCAATTCCCATATGCGTCTGTAGTGATATAACAAAGAATGTCTATAATCTTTTGACTGTGTGTTCCCTACCCCCACTGCTATCCCGTTTATTAGATCTCCAGTATACTGAACCCAACGGGGGCTCAGCAGAATAAGAAAGCGTTCCTTCTCAGTTTTATCAATGTGAAATAGTTGGGATAGCTGTGACGCAATATAATAATGGTTAAAATCAGGTAGTGCTGTTCCACCCATGTCCGTTGGATTTTTAAGTGTCTAGAATTCCCCCATATAAATGGTTTAAGTAGTGTTTCTAATAATTTTTAAATACTTGAGGGGTAGATATACTGGAGTATGCCATAAGACGTACAGTATCTTAGGCAGTAGTACCATCTTTATTAAATTGACCCGACCCCATGTTCCCAAGGGGAGGCGGGACCAGACCTGGATCTTAGATTTAATTAGGGAGAATAATGGTTCGACATTCAAGGAAATATAGTCTACTGCATTCCTAGATATTTTAACACCAAGGTATTTTATTATATCTACCCGTTGAAGGGGTAAATTAGACTGTGGTTCTGTAGGTGGAAAACTGTCAATTGGTAATATCTGTGACTTTCCCCAGTTAATCCTCAAGCCCGAGAATTTCCCAAATTGCTCAATTACGTTAAGAGCTGTGTGTAGAGATTGGCCAGGGTCTGCCAGGTAAAGGAGAGTGTCGTCTGCATAAAGGCTAATTTTCTCAGTAAGGGATCCGAATGTCAAACCTATTATCTCCTGGTTAGTACGGATGGACACGGCGAGGGGTTCCGATGCCAGAGCATAGAGCAAAGGCGAGAGCGGGCATCCCTGTCTAGTTGTTAGATTATTTCTAAATGCTTCAGAACTGGAGTAAAGACCGATCTCTGTAGATCGTTTTACCATGATTCAGGAGATGACTATTAAAGTGTATCTCTAGCAATAACAAAACAGATGGATTTCAGTTAAAATGCAACTACAATCAGGCACCTTAAAGTAGAACTGTGGCCAGGCTATGGACGTTCAAATATTTACATGTTCCTAAAAAGCTGTAAATGAGCTTCAAAGCTGAGGTTTAGTAAAAAAAAAAATGTTTTGGGGGATAAAACACTGTTATTCTGTGAACGGTGGAGGAGTGGATGAATGACAAGATCCCCCTACTCCATTTATAAAATGTGTTTTATTCTGAAAAATCATACAGGGAGTTTTGTGAATGGAGGAGCGGAGCGGGGTTGGTAGGGGAGGGAGAGCAGTGCGATCATTTAGGGTTCATGCACATGAATATTTTTAGGCATCTGTGCACCTAGCTTAAAATTGCCTGCATTTTTTTCACACCCAGGTAGCTGCAGGTGCCACAAACAGCTTGTCCTGCAAGTATATGTACACAGCTGTAGTCTTGTAAACACCAATGCTTCTTTGCATCACTGCTTACCCATGCATGCGCATCCAACGCATTTGTCAAGTGTATGTCAGTGTTTGATAGTGGTTACACTTTTATTTTCACTGTGTGCTCACTGTGATCAGGAACTTCCTTTTTATCTCACACAGTGATTGCTGTATGAGATGAAAGCTGCTGCTAACCGCAGCCAGTGTGTAAACCATGTGATACTGCTGTGATTGGTCACAGTGATGGCATGGTACAGAGCCACTCTCATTGGCTCTGTATGTTTATTCACATTGCGATGCTCGTGTGAATGCTAAATGGTACGCATGAGCACCTAAAAGGAGATACTGTTTTAAAATATCCTCCCACCCACTTAGTTGCACATTTTATGTGCAACGCCCAGATGATAAGTGGTTGGTGTTTGCTTCAGGTATAGGTTTATCTTAAAAGCATACCTATCAGTTAGTACTAAACATAGTACTTTGCAGGGGGAAGGATAGACACAGTCCCTTGACTTCTCTAGTTCTGTGTTCTTCCATCTAGTTTGCCTGCCAGTGTTGCAGTGTTGGAGGCTAGGTTGCCTGTGAGTGAATTTTCCACCATCCACTGTAAGCTAAAACTTTTTGAGCCTGAATAGTAACAAAATGTTTTTGAATAATGCAATTAATTTAGTTTTTTTTTTTTTTTTGATTCCCAGGCATAATCTACCCATTATTATTATTGTGGTGAATAATAATGGGATTTACAGTGGGTTTGATGAAGACACTTGGAATGACATGCTAAAGGCTGGAGACCCAGCTTCAGTGTAAGTATTAGAATGCTGTTATGGTTTGTATAAAAACAAAAAACGGTTCAGTTCCTGAAAATGCACTTTTAAAATGTATAGTAAAGCAAAAAAATGTCATTTTGTAGCTGACCAATCCTTAGATTTGGTGGCTGTATTAGTTTTTTGTTTTGTTTTTTAGGCTTTTTTTCCCTCTCTGTTTTCACCTGGTGATCTGGCCCGTAACACACCCTCCTGTATTAGAGTGCCCCCACTCTGGATGAAGGAGCACAGCTGCCCCTTTTGACAGCAGTCTGGGGGAGAGGTGAGTGTTAGATGTACTAGCACAGGGCTCAAAATGTCAAGTCCTGAGCCACTAGCCAGGCCTTAAGAGTTGCTCACCACCAGTTGCCCCACCCAACCCCTCCCCTGCCCCACCCCTAAGTCTGCCCCTAAACACGCCCTTGTAAATTATCTCATGAAATTACACTATTAAATGTTTAAGCAGAATTAAGTTCCAAAAATAAATATTAACAACAACTTTAACAATATTAACCGTAAATATTGTAAATCACTGCAAATCTGCAAGAGAGCTTGTTCTTTTGAAAAAAAAAAAAAAAACTTATTGGCTGGATCACCAGATGAAAATCGAAGAAAAAAGCCTAAAAAAGGAAACTAATGCAGCCATCACATCTAAAAATTGGTAAGCTACAACATAATAAATGTTTGCTCTTGGGTTTAATACTGCTTTAAGAGCCAGTTCACACCACATGCAGTCCAGTGCGTTTTTTTTCCTGCATCAAAAACGCATGGAAAGTAGGTTATATGGTTTTCAATGGCATAGTTCACACCAGTGTTTGCTGTTCCAATGTGTTCCAGTTAAAAAAAAAAAAAAAAAGTAGAACAGGCTGCATTTTTCCTGCAATGGACTGTACTGGAACACTGTAAAACGCATTAAAAGCGCACTGGAACACACCAAAAATGCACTGGAAAACATATGTCCTTATTTAAAGTTGAGGAAAAAGAGGGGGGAAAAATGCACTGGACTGCATCAAAAACGCACCAGAAACACATTAAACATGCACTGGAAAGCATCAAACACGCATGTGGAAAAGCATCTGGAACGCATCCAGACTGCGTTTCTACGGTGTGAACTGGCCCTAAGGCAAAATGAAAACCTAACATAATCTCTTTATATACAGTAACTCCTGTAGGTGAAAGACATACTTTTTATGAGTTCTCTCTACTTCTATATTGTCTTCATATTTTGAGTCAAAGTTGCTCTTTATTTAAATAAATTATGCACAGGTGACTAGGCCTCGCTTAGCAATGTCCTGGGAGTTTTCAAGCCAGACTTTGTGAGGTATGTAAATGGCCTACAGCTATAGCAAGGTCATTACTCAACTTTAGTCAATACTGCACAGCTTGTTTACATCTACAGATGTCCCTCTGCATAGGCGGTTTTTGGTGAAGGTGAACAAACCCTTTAGGAACCAAAGAAACATAAATTGTTGTTGATATTGTGAGCTTCAGCAAACTAAAGATCATCAGTTAGTTTAGATCTACTTTAACTACGGTTCCTGACCGGCTCACACAGATTTACTGGGTAAAGGAGATTCTCCTGGGCGAAATCCTTTACATATACGGGTTTCCCTTTAAGAGCCGCCAGAGGGCGCATGCCCGCTGCACGGCGGGGGACCTGTTGTACATGGCCGGCGGTCGCAATAGCCGCTGTACACGCACGATCGCATGCACGAGAGCCAGCACGGGGATTTGTGTGTGTAAACACACAAATCCCTGTCCTGCCAAAGGAGAGGAGACTAAGTAGGAACAACGATCTGTCTCCTCTCCTAGTCAGTCCTATCCCCATACAGTTTTATAACACACCCAAGGAACACACAGTTAACCTCTTCCCTGCCAGTGACATTTACACAGTAATCGGTGCATATTTATAGCACTGATCGCTGTATAAATGTCAGTGGTCCCAAAAATGTGTCCAAACTGTCCGTCGCAGTACCGCCCTTACTAGTAAAAAAAATTTTAAAAAATAAAAATCCCATAAATCTTTCCCATAGTTTGTAGAAGCTATAACTTTTGCACAAACCAATCAATATACGCTTATTGCGTTTTATTTATTTATTTTTACCAAAAATATGTAGAAGAATATATATTGGCTTAAACTGATGAAGAAATTTTGTTTTTTAAAAACATTTTTAGGGATATTTATTATAGTAAAAAATATTGTTTTTTTTTTTCCAAAATTGTCCCTCCTTTTTTTCATTATAGTGCAAAAAATAAAACTGCAGAGGTGATCAAATACCACCAAAAGAAAGCTCTATTTGTGGGAAAAAAAGGGCACAAATTTTGTTTTGGTATTGCGTCCGCGCAATTGTCAGTTAAAGCAATGCAGTGCCAAATTGTAAAAAGTGCTCTGGTCAGGAAGGGGGTAAAATCTTGGGGGGCTCAAGTGGTTAACACAAATTTGTTTTATCCAGGTAATTGCTTCTTATTATGTTTCTTGTTTTTTGGTAGACCTATTAGAGGTAGTGTGTGAAAATCTCAGGAGGTTAGCAGTAGCTGTGATACTGACACCGTTGTAGCCTCAGGATTCGAAGTTTGATTTGGATGTACCTGATAAAGTGGGCTTGGGTGTCTATAATCGATCTATACACATTACGTATATAGAGTGTACTACACCATTTTAATTTGGTTTATGCTCTTAAAAGTTTAGAACATAAAGATTCCTATTCAGATCCAATGTTCTCACCCTAATTTCTGAAAGAAGTTACTGTTTTACCGCTCTCGGATCACTCTTGATTGGCTTCCCTTTTCACAACTTTTTATAGACATTTATTTGAATACTAGAGAAAAACAATCTTGTGTTGCCACATTTTCCTAATTTGTTTTCTTTTCATTAGCACACCTCCTGTTTCTTTAATTCCAAATGCCCATTACGAGCAGGTAATGACAGCATTTGGTGGGAAAGGATACTTTGTGCGGACACCTGAGGAACTGCAGAAGGCGCTGAAAGCCAGCTTCTCTGAGAAACATCTTCCATCTCTGATCAATGTCATGATAGATCCTCAGTCGGACAGGAAGAAGCAGGTAACTCATCTCAATACCTCTATTTCTGGGAACATCATCTGACGATTGAAAGAACTCCTGATATTGTAACTCTAGGTGCATTTTCCATGCGTTTACTACAGAATCTAATACTGTAGTGTTCATAAGCAAAATGCCTTGTCCACTCTCTAATTTATCAGTGATGCTGTGCTTACCAAACAAAGCTTTTCTCCCATCCTGAGCATCCAAACGCACTCTTGCAAGGTTGAACTATGTGATAAGGGGCAAAAATAAACGGATGCCCTTTCTATTTTACATTTACAGAGTTGAAATGCTTTCCTATGTAAATCACTGCTCCACCACAGCTTTTCCAGAATTTGGTGTTTCTGATAAAACATTTTACTTAAAGCGTGTTTCCACTTTTGAGAAAACCCCACTATATATTTGTGTCCCCATTTTACGCGTGTGTGTGTGTATGTATGTATGTATGTATGTATGTGTGTGTGTATATATATATATATATATATATATATATATATATATATATATATATATATACACCTCACAAAAGTGAGTACACCCCTCGCATTTTTATAAATATTTTGTATTTTTTCATGTGTCAACACTGAAGAAATGACACTTTGCTACAATGTAAAGTAGTGAATGTACGGCTTGTATAACCGTGTAAATTTGCTGTCCCCTTGTGAAATGTGAGTACACCCCTAAGTGAAAATGTCCAAATTGGGCCCAATTATCCATCCTCCCTGTGTTATGTGACTCATTAGTGTTACAAGGTTTCAGGTGTGAATGGGGAGCAGGTGTGTTAAATTTGGTGTTATCGCTCTCACTCTCTCATACTGGTCACTGGAAGTTTAACATGGCACCTCATGACAAAGAACTCTCTGAGGATCTAAACAAAAAAAATTGTTGCTCTACATAAAGATGACCTAGGCTAGAAGAAGATTGCCAAGACCCCGAAACTGAGCTGTAGCATGGTGGCCAAGACCATACAGCGGTTTAACAGGACAGGTTCCACTCAGAACAGGCCTTGTCGTGGTCGACCAAAGAAGTTGAGTGAACGTGCTCAGCGTCATATCCGGAGGTTGTCTTTGGGAAATGGACATATTAGTGCTGCCAGCATTGCTGCAGAGATTGAAGGGGTGGGGGGTCAGCCTGTCAATGCTCAGACTACACGTTGCACACTGCATCAAATTGGTCTGCGTGGCTGTCGTCCCAGAAGGAAGCCTCTTCTAAAGATGATACCCAAGAAAGCCCGCAAACAGTTTGCTGAAGACAAGCAGACTAAGGACTGGAACTTATTTGATTCAGATGGTGTCAAGCGTGTGTTGGTGCAACCAGGTGAGGAGTACAAAGACAAGCGTGTCTTGCCTACAGTCAAGCATGGTGGTGGGAGTGTCATGGTCTGGGGCTGCATGAGTGCTGCCGGAACTGGGGAGCTACAGTTCATTGAGGGAACCACGAATGCCAATATGTACTGTGACATACTGAAGCATATCGTGATCCCCTCCTTTCAGAGAATGGGCCGGAGGACAGTATTCCAACATAACGACCCCGAACACCCGCAAGACAACCACTGCCTTGCTAAAGAAGCTGAGGGTAAAGGTGATGGACTGGCCAAGCATGTGTCCAGACCTAAACCCTATTGAGCATCTGTGGGGCATCCTGAAACGGAAGGTGGAGGGGCGCAAGGTCTCCAACATCCACCAGCTCCGTGATGTCGTCATGGAGGAGTAGAAGAGGACTCCAGAGGAAACCTGTGAAGCTCTGGTGAACTCCATGCCCAAGAGGGTGAAGGCAGTGCTAGAAAATAATGGTGGCTACACAAAATATTGACACTTTGTGCCCAATTTGGACATCTTCACTTAGGGGTGTACTCACTTTTGTTGCCAGCGGTTTAGACATTAATGGATGTGTGTTGAGTTATTTTGAGGGGACAGCAAATTTACACTGTTATACAAGCTGTACACTCACTAGTTAACATTGTAGCAAAGTGTCATTTCTTCAGTGTTGTCACATAAAAAGATGTAATAAAATATTTACAAAAATGCAAGGGGTGTACTCACTTTTGTGAGATACAGTGTGTGTGTGTGTGCATATATGTATATATAATGGCCAGTATGGTGGCCTGAATTTATGGGAGGAGTCCAGGGGGGTATTTAAGCAGCCCACTCATCTGTGGTCTTTGTCGGTTCCGGTGTGCGATTCGTTACATCACTAGGCCGACTCTTCCAACTCATTCGGTGTTCGTAAGTTGCCTGAAGTTGTAAGTTGTCTGAACTTCCAGAGACTTTCGGATCTCTGTTTGTTGTTTTCATAGATCGTGGGAGCATATAAATATTAAAAAGGGTTTAAAAACACATAGCATATCCAGACACTTTAAATCATGTCAACAGTGTGACCCAAAATATTTGAAATTTTGGGGAATAGAAAAAGTCGCTAAACACTGGCGAGGTGGCAACTTCATTCGCCAGCTTAGTTGGCGTGAGTCTTTTTTTGGCTATATGAGACCAGGATTTTAACGCCTGCTGGCTTGAATGTTGAGTTAGACCTCAATCATTTTATTTCTAATAGATAGGATTATATGTATCATAAGGATGGAGTTTAGTTTAGTTTATTTTATTTTAAAATGTAATTTTTATGTATTTTTATGCATGTCAGTGCTATTTGTACTTTAAGGATGTCCGTGGATGACGTTAGATGGATTCTTAAATTTATTTTGTAATATGGTATATTTATTGAGTGTCCTTTCTTTTAAGGCCTCTTGGGGTGTATTCCCCTTTAAATTTAGAAACCATGATGTCCTTTCTCTGTCTAAAGTTGGTTAACATTGAGGTTGGTATTAACCCATGTTTCCTAACTATGACTGAGTGACCTAGGTTTCTCTATTTGTGTTCTCTGTTCGTGTTGAGGTAATTTTATCTTATCACGAATGGCTCCCTTCATGCCAGTATACTGGTGTGTTTTTTCACATTGCGGCTGCGCCGCTGTGCGTGGGAGTCTATTGGTGTGTTTGGTCTCCATGACAATATAAATAGAAGCGAGTTGCTGACGTGTCTCCGACCCCACGCTCAAGAAGTCCCGCCCATGGGATGTAACGTGTAAGGGGGGGAGGAGCTACGTCTGGCGTCACCCGCGGCCATCTTTCTGGTTGGAAACCAGACGTTTTACATGCTTGTTTGCTAGCACTCGGCCAGAGTTCTGTGTTTGTGAGTAAATCTGCTATTTTATTACTATTTGAAATAAACCATTTATACAGAGAGCACTAGATTGTTCCCTTTCTTTATCCATATGTGCTATGTGACCATCGGCCGGGTCGCTTACGATCGGTACCCCAGGTATAGGTCAAATGTTGTGTGACCTTTACAGGTTTATGAGGTGAGAGGCTGCAGTATCTGTGGTGGATGGGCTGAAATCACCTTTTTACTGTTTTTTGTTCAAGATTGCACATAGGAGGTTCTTCTTATTTACAAGATTGGTTCTTTCATCAAGCAGATGATTCTATGGCAAGTCAGTTACGACACATCGATTCTTGCCTCTGTCATGGCGAACATTTCGGTCATTTCATTTCATATACCCCACACGCTGATCCGAGTCCAGTCAATATCTTTAGTAGCACTCCGATTCGTGTTAGCTTCATTTCGCTCATTTCATCCCATATGCCACAGTTTGGTTACTGTCAAGTCACAGTTACGGCACCCCGATTTGTGTCACCATCACTTCAAACATTCAGTGATCTTATTTCGTATATTGTCTGTCTTGTTCGCTTCGTGTCAGGTTATTCGTGCATTTGTTTCTTTTATCCCGTCATACGCTCTACTGTTGTTCGATGTCGGTCATCTCAGCATCGCAACGGTTTGCTTTTAAATTCAGATCACTGTATGATTTGTCACGTCATTGACAGACACCCCTCAGTACGGCTCACCCTACGGTCCAGTTTGAATCCAGTTGCAACAAGGCACATCAGCCCACATGGCTTCAGACCAACTGTTCTCAAAGCCGCTTTCCTTCAAATTGCATTCATGGTTTCAGATTTGTTCGTATAACCATCGTTCACCTCCCGATAAGGTTTCCCTTGCAGTCGCTATAAACGCATCTCAGTCGCACGACCCGGCCACTCATTCACCTTCTAATGGCATAAAGCCACTCTCCGTTGTCAGTCTGTCATTTCTCCTCTAGGTCAGTCGAGTTCAGGTAGTTCCATCCTGCACCAGGTTAGATGTTATTCTCCCCGGTTCCGGTCGACTGAGCTTTCAACCTCAAAAACCAGGACTTCGCAGTTGGGGCACAAGTCAGCCAGAGCCATGTCACAGGCCGGCAGCGAAGACCTTACATTTGCCCCTCTGTCACCCTCTCCAGTTTTAGAGAGCAACAGCATGCAGTCCCTCAGGGGATGGACCATCCCCAAGTTAACAGCAGAACTAAGGCGCAGGGGCGTGCCCTTCCCCGCTACAGCCAGGAAAGCCGAGCTCTTCAGGCTCCTCTTCTCACCACCAGCGACAGATGGGCCCAGCTTCCAGCAGGCGTCTCTTCAGTCCATGTCCTCAGCCATTTCTTAGCTTCACGTAAAAATTTTGTTTTGTGTACAACCTGCCTGCGCCTCATTCTTCCCACATCCCGAGTTTGAATTCTTTAATTCCTTCAGAGAATTCTCCCTGAAATACGCTTCAGTCGACATGGTGATCCAGGCCATTTTCAAAATAGGCACAAGCGCCTGACTCTCTAAACCTGACCTATTAGATGCATTTAAGCTTCTACCTAGGGCTGAAACAACTAATCGATTAATCGATTTATTAAATTAATCGATTACTATTTTCATAATCGATTAATCGGCCAGTAACCTAACGGGGTTAAAAATACCTAAAATTAGCCCTTTATAGTACAAAATAGCAAATAATCACTACTGTAACTATGCTTTTTTCAGCTGCTGCATATTTGGAAAGGGTCAGGGACTTTTTTTTAACACAAAACGGTTCTTTTTTGGTTCAATATACTTCAATTGAGAAGCTGCAGAAAAGCAAGTAATGCGTTTTTGAAGAAATTTGTGTTTTTTAGGGCCCTTTCACACTGGGGCGGCGTCGGCAGTAATTATTGGCTATTATTAGCGGCGTTTTACCGTCGGTATTCGGCCGCTATCGGGGCGGTTTTACAAGATTTACAAGGTTTTATGAGAAAGGGTTAAAAACCACAGCAAAGCGCCTCTGCAGAGGCACTTTGCCGGCGGTATAGCCGCGCTGTCCCATTGATTTCAATGGGCAGGAGCGGTATACACTCCGCTCCGAAGATGCTGCTGGCAGGACTTTTTTTCCCGTCCTGCCAGCGAAACCGCTCCAGTGTGAAAGCCCTCGGGGCTTTCACACTGGATACAAAGCAGCGGCACTTTCGGGTCGGTTTGCAGGCGCTATTATTAGCGCAATAGCGCCTGCAAACCGCCCCAGTGTGAAATGGGCTCTAAATAAGCCCAACAAATGGGCCCAAAAACATGCCAAATCACATGTGCAAAAAATCAAAACGCACAGCAAAAAGCACTGCAGAGACAGATCAAAAGCAAACTGCATCAATGTGTACCGAGCCTTATGCTGGCCATACGGATCAATTTTCAGACGGGAATATTCGACGAAAAAGCTTTGTACATTCGCTGAATGAAAGAATTTTTCATTTCATGACATTTTCACTTGTTTTTAACAGTCTTTTTTTTTAAATGAATGTAATTTCTGAACGAAAACCACATGCACTGTCTGAAAATTCCTTTGACCAAGAAGTTTTCTATTATTTCCAAATTTTCCCATCACTGTGGTTGAAAATGAACATCGATTTGACCCCCCCTTACGATTAGAAAATCAAACAAACGCTCTTAAAATGACATTTTTTTTTGAAGGAAGACATTGTTTGTTTTTTAAATAAAAAAAATTGATCTGAGTCTGATATTTACCAGATTTGCCCTTTAATATACTGTTAGAGGATATATACTGTATATACTATCTCTCCTCTAATAGTATATACAGTATATCTCCTCTAATAGTAGTATATACAGTATATCTCCTCTAATAGTATATACAGTATAGCTCCTCTAATAGTAGAATATACAGTATATCTCCTAATAGTAGTATATACAGTATCTCTACTAATAGTATATATAGTATATACATTATATATCTCCTCTAATACTATATACAGTATATCTCTTCTGTCTGTTATCTCAGAGTGGATTAGAGATTTTGCTCCCTAACCATATAGTTTGGTTATTTATATTTACCACTGCATAGAGATATTTAAGAATAAATTGCCTTTTTTTTTAAAACTTTACATATTAACTAAATTACACACCACACTTTTTAAAAGGTTATTAATCGATTAATCGGAACAATAATCGGCCAACTAATCGATTTATGAAAATAATTGTTAGTTGCAGCCCTACTTCTACACATCCAACCGTACCTCTGGTGCTGGCACGGCATTAAATGGAAAGAGTCAAATTACTTCACCACTAAACTGACCTTCGACTCCAAAAAAAGAGAAACAGCCCGTGGCTCTTTGACACCTTCGCACAGTCCCTCACTTGGATCCTGTCGCACCAAGCCCAGTGCCAGATGGTCATTTATTGTCTGGATGACTTCCTGCTAATCGAACAGCCCGGCGTGCCCCCAGTAGACCTAGATAGGTTAAGATTGGTGTTTGGGTATCTCAATGGGCCCAGCACACTCTATCACCTTCCTCGGGGTCAACCTTGACACTCGCTCCATAAAGGACAGCCTGCCCACCGACAAACCGACCCGTATCAGGTCGGTTCTTCATGACTTTACCCGTGCACAGGGGTGTACTAAGAAACAGCTTCAATCCCTCTTAGATATGCTCAATTTCGCAATGAGAATTATTCCCCAGGGAGGATCTTTTATTTTGCGCCTCTTGGTCTTACTCTCTTAGACACAAGACCCCGATCAAATCCTTATACTAGACACAGCAGCAGTAGCGGATTTGTCTATGTGGGATGAGTTCCTTACTAGTTGGAATGGCATATCCATGTTCATACCGTCAGGATCGCCTTTATCACCAAAGGTAGTAACGTATGCCGCAGCCTCCACAGGCTTTGCTGCAATTTTTGGCCATCATTGGTTTGCAGGACCGTGGCCTCCAGAGATACTCCTAATCCCCGGGTTCATCCAGTCTTCCTCATTTTGAGCTATACCTGATCGTGGCAGCCACTTAGATCTGGGGCCATACCTGGACCAGACAAACGGTGGCCTTCGCCACCGACAACCAGGCCACTGCCGATATCGTTTATAAGGGCAGGTCCAAGTCGCTCCCGGTTATGTCCTTGCTACGCAGGCTGGTACAATTATCCCTGCAGCATCAGTTCAATGTGCACTGCACATCCATTCCGGGCAAGTGCAACGTCGCAACAGACTCGCTGTCCCCCTTTAACTTCATTTCATCTTTCCAGCAGAAACCCGGAGCCGACCCAACGCCATCTCTTATCCCACCTTGGTCTCAGCTGACATTGGGTTAAAGCAGTACCCTCTAAATGCGACCAAGCTCACCAATCAATCCCTAACCCGCAACACACTCAAGACCTACCACACAGCTTGGAATGCCTTCTGCAAGTTTCTGGCATCCTGCCCCGCAGCAATGTTAACAGACACTAAGCACATACTAGCTTTCATTTCATATTGCCACACTCAGTTGGCTCTATCACACAACACCATCAGACTATACTTAGCCAGCATCCAACACTTCCTGGCCTTACAAGAAAAAAAAAAAAAAAGAGGGGGGGGGGATATATAAAGAAGACCATCAAATAAATAAATAAAAAAGGAATAAAGGGGAAAGAAAAGTCAAAACCCTCCAAGGGAATACACCTCAACTGTGCTCGCATATCAAAAGGAGAATTGAGATAAGAACCTTAGATATCTTAAATACCCACTCTAACTGCCCAAATTATTGTCAAGGAGGGTGCTTCCCTTCCCTGAGGCCATAAAAACATTCCAAAGTGACCAGGTCCTAGAGCAACGCTCCTGCTGATGTCATGCAGAGAGAACCAAGTCTTCTAGTTTGTTAATCTCTTTTACTTTAAGTAACCACATCCCTATTGTCGGGGGCAACGGTGATTTTCCATGTCAGGGGGATACATGCCCTAGCGGCATCTAAAAGATGATGAATAATAGATTCCTTATAGACCTTTTCTGGTATATGAGACGCATGGAGGAAAAAGAAGGCCGGATCTTCTGGTATTGTACCATCCATAAAAATTTGGACAATACGTCCAACCTCTGTCCAAAACTTCTTTAGTTTGGGGCACTCCCAAAAAATATGTAACATAGTACCACTGTCTCTCTGACATCTCCAACACAAATCAGAGGAGTCGGGAAAAATTCTCTTCAATCTCACTGGCGTTCTGTACCACCGGGTAAAAATTTTGAAGTTAGTCTCTTGAATTTTCGCACAAAACGATGATTCGTGCGTAAATTTTAAGAATAAGTTGTAACTGTATTGAGCTAAAAGGCTTACCCAGCTCCTATTCCTATTCACGAACACAATTCAAAAGATTAGTTCCCGTAGGTGTAATCAGTAATTCATAATTGGCCGATAGGGTATGAGACATTGCTCCCGTCTCCGAACACAATTTCTCAAAAATAGTGAGGGACCTGGTAAACTGCCCCAGGGCTGGAAGAGTACTGAAAAAGTGGGTGATCTGAAGAGCACTCCAAAATCTTAGTCTAAACTTACCCGCCTGCTCCATCAACTCCGGGACTGTCGGCCACACCCCAGCTTTTATGTAGCTAGACACCTGTACATAGCCCATATTCCATAGGTGCTTAAAAGCAACGTCATCAATCCCCAGAGGAAAGCGGGGGTTCCCCAGTATCGGGTGCAAGGGGGAATCCTCAGGTGTTATGCCCATACTAGGAAACAAAGCCGAACAGAGCCTGATAGTAGTACCTTTTAAGGGGTGTTTGATGAGCTCTCCAGGAAGATGGGCAAAGCACCAAGGGGTTCCGTCCAATGGGACGGGTGACTGGGCATATTCCATCTGCACCCAAAGTTTAAGGTCTTTATGTCTATTCCAATCAACTACCCTGCTCAGATGTGTAGCTTGGTAGTATTTGCGTATATCTGGAACCGCTAGTCCCCCAGATCTTTTGGGAAGTGTTAGTTGGTTGCGTTGCAACCGAGGTTGCTTATGTGCCCAAATAAAATCAAAAATTTAACCTCTGAGTCTGTTTTAAGTATGTATGAAGTTTTTTTTAAATCAGAAATAAAGTTTATTGCATTTTAACTACGGTAATAAACACAACAAGCACAACCAATATATAGATCAACTACTGTTTTTTCTTTGTAGTGCATTTTTTCGTACAATAAAGGTCCTTATTGAGGTGCATTTTGTGTGATAAAGAAGGTCAAATTAAGCAGAAAATCATTCAGATGCAAAATGCTTATATTGTTGCAACGTGCACTAGCTGAATGGGGTTTGTATGCTTTCCTTCAATCTGCCAATCTGTATGACTTTTAACCTGGCCAGTTAAAAAATGTAACGTGTATAAAACTATATGAGACAACCTTTTATATTTATATTTATATATATATATATATATATACACACACACTTTTTTTTTTTTTTCAATTCTCGTGAGGTGTAGACTAAATTTTGCCATTTTGCTTTTTTACAGGAGTTCCACTGGCTCACTCGTTCTAACCTGTGATTGGCTGTCACTGTCTACATGATGGAAATTTTAAGTTTCAAAACCAAAAGATACATAATGCAGTGAAATCAGTAGTAAGCAATTTTCCCAGCTTCACAAAAAATGTGTGTAGCTGGAATCAATACAATTTTTAAAATGTAAAACTTTAAGAGAAATATAATGGCTGCTGCTTCTTCGTTCTGAAAATGCTAACTGCCTGGCTTCTATGCACTGACAGACTCACTTTAAGGCGTCCAATTCCAATTTACTTTAGCACACCATTGAATGTTAAATATCAAGTTCTAGTTGGACTTCAGCATGTTAAGCAGCATGTCAGCAATTTATGAGCAGATCACTTAGGAGACTGAATACCTTGCATTGTTTGACCTTTGCAGTCATTAGCTTTTCTTGGTACTCCAGCATAGCAGGTGTGTAATGTTAGGTTATTGAGAGATCTGGAAAATCAGTAAGGTGGTGTGATGCATGCTCTATAAACCCTTCATTCCAGTAGTTGTTGGAATGAGCTTTAACTTTTTTTTTTTTTTTTTTTTAAAGAGTTCATAAAGCCTCGTTTACACAAGCTGATTTGATCCGTGCCCTGTCCAGGGACATGTGCACAGATGTTGCAACGGTCACAGCGCTGCTCCCAATGGGACATCTGTGTGGGTTCAAGGCCTGGAACTCACCCATGGTGAGTTTGGGAACACATAGCCACATGTACCCGCACCAACACAGATGTCATATTGGGACACAGTGGCTGTGTCCGTGCAGCCGCTGTCTCCAAATAGACATGAATGGGACTGCCCACACAGGAATACACAGAACACCTGTGCGTCACTGTTCAAGTAAGCATGGCCCTGCATGGGGCATGGATCAAAATTGCCCCTTGTGAATGAGGACCATATCTGAAGTACACAATTTTGACTATTACAAAAGTCTTCCTTGGGTCACTCTAAGCTCCTGTTAAGGCTAAATAGAGTGATTACATGTAGGTTTATCAGCAAATTGCTCAGGTCAATAGATTATTTCATACTGTCAGAGTATTGGTATTGCCAGAGATGTCGGCAAAAGCATTAGGTCACTTCTATTTGCTTGTTTTTTGCGGAACTTTAGCTGCGCTTTTTGGCCGCTAACGGGTCCCTTTTAAACCCTAGTTAGTGGCCAAAGAAGGGGTTAAGCACGCCCGTGTTGCGGCGCTTCCGAAGTGCTTTTCAAGCCCTGTATACAGCTCTCCCAAACTGCCCCAAAGATGCTGCGTGCAGGAATTTTCCTAATGTCCCGCAAAAGCACCGCCCCAGTGTAAAGAGACACACTGAAATGAATGTTAGGCGGTCTTCAGGCGTTATTTAGAGGCTATTTCTAGCGCTTAAACGTCTGAAAACCGCCTCAGTGTTCAGCTGGCAGCATGCAGCACCATGTGTTATGGGATACTACATCAGGAAAAAAAAGATGCAGGTGCAGCCCATTTAAAATAACGGCTGCCTTAACATTATGTACCTTAATGCAGTGTACTAGAACAGGAAGGTATAACTGGGCCGTTATGGCTGTGGCAATCTGTGCCTGGACTCTCCAAGGGGAGAAAGGAGGGCTGTTTTTATGTGCCAAGTTAAGATTGAGGTTGTAGTAGCTTTTTAAATGCTGCAGTTTCTAGAAGACTGAATAATTCACAATGAATTAATTGATGTAAACACATTTCTATAATATTGTATAGATTAAGTTGATATATTTTAGAATAATCAAAAGCTGTATATTACATTGAAATGTAGTAACATGCTTTATATGGAAAAATGCCTCTGTCCCGTGTAATGATTGTAGTACTAATAAAACAACCAAATTAAATTGTGTGTATGTTTCTAGTTTTATCTTTTTTTTTTTTTTTTTTTTTTTTTAAACACAGCTGAGATTGTAACAGATTATGAAAGAATGTGTGTGTGTGTGTATAATATTTTATTTGTATTAAAAATGTAGCTTTTACCAGTAAGGTGTGTTTATTGAAATTATATGTATGATGACATATTTTTGCAAAATAGCTGATCTCATTGAAAATAAATGCCTGGGATTTATCATTGCACTATTAAATATGTCCAGCAGATGTCAGGATTATCAAAGAATTCCCCAAAAATGGCATCTGCTGTGGAATTAGAATTACAAACCACTTTCCTGGCAATTCCATGGCAGTATACATATGGTCCAGCTGGATGATTGGATGGTCTGTATAGATCTCCAAGACGCTTATTTGCATATACCAGTTCATTGTCTTATGTATGCTGCCATGTATAGGCACCAGGAAAGGAAAATTATGGAAAGGTAATTCAATTATCCGTTTTCCTGGTGCCTCCATGGCAGCATACATGCAGCAATATATACAAATCAGCGTCTTGGAGACCCTCCAGTCACCCAGCAGGACCATATGTATACTGACTTGAATGGGCACCAGGAAAGGAAAATTCCAGAAAGGTAAGTATTTAATGTTCCGGTATTTACAGGAATCCTCTACAGCATGTGTCAAACACAAGGTCTGCAGGCTGAATTTAGCTGGAACGTGGTGGAACTCCATTTTCACCACCTCCACTCCCTTGCAGCTTTTCTTGTGGCGGCTCTCAGAGATCCCTGCCTGATGAGCGCTATGGAGGAAGATGTGTGCAGAGGTGGAGGATGGGGGAGAGTGGTGCAGAGGTCAGAGCCGAGGAGGAGTGGAGATAAAATGTGGACAGCCTGTGAAAGAGAGCTGAACTCTGCACTCTGTGCATAGCATACCCCTAAACCCTTAATTCAGTGGGGTTGATTTACTAAAACTGGAGAGTGCAAAATCTGGTGCAGCTGTGAATGGTTGGTAGCCAATCAACTTCTAACTTCAGCTTGTTCAATTAAGCCTTGACCAAAAAAAAATCTGGTAGCGGATTGGCTTCTATGCAGAGCTGCAGCAGATTTTGCACTCTCTAGTTTGGCCACACATACAGTAGCTAGATTTAATGTCAGATTAGCAAAATTTGCTAGCCCTTGGTATTGTACAAGAGCTTACCATTTACATTATATATCCACTCTCCCTGCTAATGCAAAGTAAACCTTAACTATAAGATCCAATCTAATATATCGTGTTCTATCAAAAGGGGGGGTGAAGGGGTTCTTTTAACCGCTTCCAGACCGCCCCATGTACATTTACTGGGGCAGGGCAGCCCAGGTGCGCAAAATCACATACCTGTACTACCAGGGAACATGTTTAACCCCTTGATTACCCCTCTAGTTAACCCCTTCCCTGCCAGTGTCATTTATACAGTGATCAGTGCAGTTTTTTTTGTTTTTGTTTTTTTTAGCACTGATCACTGTATTGGTTTCACTAGTCCCCAAAAAGTATCATTTGGGGTCAGATTTGTAGTTTTCTGTATTTAAATGTATTCAATGGAGTATCAGCACCACATCCTGAGATAAAGGTGTATACATGAAGAGAAGAGAATTGGGACTTTAACAGTGCTGTAAACCTCCTCCTGGAATAATTAGTCGTACATCATGTAAAGTAAAAAGTATTTTTAATAAATTGATAAAAGGAGTGTCTCAACCTATGAGACGCCACTTTTCACAGCATCATACCACTAAATCTCATTACCTCCCCAAGTCTCCAAAAAGTATCGCCCCCTCTGATCAGATATAACAGAATATCAGAAAATACATCAGTGGAGGGAGATAGCACCAAGGAGACAGCCACAACTCAATGCATTTCGCCTTGTCAGCTTCTTCAGGGGTTCCAGTGGAGGGTGGATGTGTAAGTAGTGATGCTGTAATAGAAATAGATAATATACATCCAAATATGCAAATTACATAACTAAATAGTCATGATGTACATAGAAACATGAAAACTTACATTTAGAATATTGATTCTGGGGGACCCAAATGAGGACATGGACACACCTCTACCAGGGCACTAGCGTGTAATACAAGTAATCGTTCAGCATAGAGCAGGCAGGAGATCAGCCCAAAGAGGGCCCCACCCAGATAGGCCGACTGGGGAATAAATATACAAAGGTTTAACGATTCAGCCAATCCCAATCCACATATAAAGAAACCACTACAAAGAAGATAGCGAGAGATAATATGAAATATGTTGAACAAAAATGTACCCACCATATCCATTCCATCTCAAAAACTATCAGTATTGCACATAAAGTACCATACCTTGGAAGCAGTATCAACTCAGAATAGGGAATAACTTGCTAAAAAAAAAAAAAAAAAACTTCATACAATCGTGGCAGGCATGATAAGAATCTGTAATCAACATGAGAAGATATACTTTCTTTAATACCAACAGTCATCAAAACAGCCCTGTCATTTCATCCAATAAAGGTTGCAAATAATATATCTTATTAATCTATTGTTCTTAACCATATAGATTGGAAGGTCTGCTCTGCCAGCACTGTGTATCTCCCAGATACAGACCCACAACTAACAATGAACAAAACTGCCTTAAAGGGGTTGTAAACCCTCGTGTTTTTTCACCTTAATGCATCCTATGCATTAAGGTGAAAAAACACCTGCCAGTGACAGGCCCCCCAGCTCCCCCCGTTTTACTTACCTGAGCCCTGGAACTTCACCTGGCGGAGACGCGCTCTCTTTTGCCCGGGGTTCTTGGGTCTTGATTGGATAGATTGATAGCACACAGCCATTGGCTCTCGCTGCTGTCAATCAAATCCAATAACGCAGGCGCCGGGGCCAAGTCCTACATTCGGCGTCTATGGACGCCGAATTAAGGACTCGGGAGCCCGCCCGCAAGGTAACCTCCTTGGGAGAGCGCTTCTCCTAGGGGGTTATCTGATGTGGGGAGGAGCCGCCAGGGGACCCCAGAAGATGAGGTTTGGTGCCACTCTGTGCAAAATGAGCTGCACAGGGAGGTAAGTATGATATGTTTGTTATTAAAAAAAAAAAAAACGAACCCTTACAATCACTTTAAATAGAAAGGGATTGGCGCCAAAAACGCTGTCCTATGACGTCCGCTTTCGGATTGAAGCAGCTGAGAGACTGGCACTGCAGAATTCTCACGCATGCGTGGTAATGGCTGGACGTGCTGCTGGAGCCAGCCAGTGAACCAAAGGAAACCCCCCTCCACTCAGATAAACCAAGGGCAGGAAAGGCATACAATGGCCACCGGGGCATATAATGCTGCCACATCCCACCACTAGCCCAAGCAAAAACAACAATTCTTTCTCAATGTGAAATTATGTATGAACTGATGGTAATGCTGCCATCTGCTGGATGAATTAATACTACTCCTGCTTATCTAATCCACAAAGGTGAAAACTCAAGATTGCCATCTTGTGTCCATATTTCAAAATGCATCAAAAATTCTATATTAAGCATCTCCCATATAGAGACCAAAACATCACTGATATAATATATAGGGACAGATAAATAGTGTGGTAAAAAAACTGATAACGGAGGGGACCCCCATGCTGGACACGGCAGACCAACCTTTAACATGCATGAACACTATCACCATCTCCCTGCAAAGTATTGTCCCCCATTTAATTAATTTTTTGTAATTCCAAAAGCACAAAAAAATGAGTATCACTGAGTCCAAAACATCCTGTAATCAATGCTAGCTACAAGTACAAGGGTATAATCCCAAAAATATCCTAAGCAAAATTCAAATACTATATGTTATGATCCTCAGTTCTAACAGATCATAATAGTGGGAATAGAATGGGGGAGGAAAGGTCAGAGGAATGGTCTGAAACGTATTTCTTATTTCAGTCCAGGTGACTTAGTAGCCTGAAGCCTGAAAATCCATTGGGTCTCCAGCTGAAAAAGCCTTTTGTCAATGTCTCCTCTGACCGATCCTCCCACGTGTTCCAAGGCAAAGAACGTCATATGAGCCAACTCAAAGTTATGATATAAGCCAATATGTCAACTTTTTGGTGATTCCATTTTACCATTTTTAATTTCATGTACACAATCCCTTATTAGTTTCTGAAAGGGTCTTTTGGTTTTCCCCACATAAAATGCTTTACAGCTACATTCCATATAGTAAACAACCCCCTACTGTGTCATAGTTTATGGCTTCCTTAGGAGTCCATTGCTGTCCATTCGTAGGGTGGATTGTCTTCGCCATCCATATCCAACTAAAGTAGTTGCATTTCCCACATTTAAATGTATTGTTACGTTTGTTACTCCAGTGGATTCTAGAAACGGCTTCTATCAAATGGCTATGAGTTAGATGATCTCTCAGAGATCTTGCCCTGTGATACATTATCAATGGTCTTTCACCTATATATTTTGCAACTATGGAATCATCCTCTAGGAGATGCCAGTGATGTTGCAGAATTTTGTTTAATTTTACATGATTATGGGAAAAACCCGTAATGACCTGAGTAGGATCCTTATTGTCCAATATGCATTGAGTATATAGGAGTGATTATCACAATCTCTGTTTGGTTCTATTAAAAGCTTTTTTGAAATACTTTTTTGCTGTATCCTCTTTTCAAGAGGCGTGATTGAGAATCCCTTGCCTGAGTCTGGAAGTCCTCTTCCCTGCTACAATTTCTTTAGCCTCAAATATTGGCTATATGGAATATTGTTTTTGAGTGCCAATGGATGGGCACTACTAGCGTGAAGGATCGAATTGGCCGACATTGGCTTACGAAACAAATAGGGTCATATGTGTCCGCCGCAATGTCGCAGGCCCGCTAAAAATTGCAGATCGCCGCCATTACCAGTAAAAACAATTTAAAAAAAATTTAAAGTCCCTAAATCTATCCCCTATTTTGTAGACGCTATAACTTTTGTGCAAACCAATCAATATGCGCTTATTGGGATTTTTTTTACCCAAAATATGTAGCATAATACATATTGGCCAAAACTGATGACGAAATTTGTTTTTTACATTTTTTTTTGGAAATGTATTATAGCAGAAAGTAAAAAAATTATTTTTTTTCAAAATTTTTGCTTTTTTTTTTTTTTTTTTTTTGTTTTTTTTTTTGTTTATGGCGCAAAAAATAAACAGATGATCAAATACCACCAAAAGAAAGCTCTATTTGTGGGGAGAAAAAGGACATAAATTTTTGGGTACAGCGTCGCATGACTGTGCAATTGTCAGTTAAAAGCGACGCAGTGCCATATCAGTAAAAATTGCCTGGTCAGGAAGTGGGTAAAATCTTCTGGGGCTGAAGTGGTTAAAGGAAAAACCAGATACTTGCTGGCTGCTGAGCAGGAGTTAGTGGAGTGGCTCATCAGACTAAGGCCCCTTTCTCTTCTATTTTTGTTTTTTCAAATAATTTTTATTAAAGGTTTTGTAAGTTTACATACAACAAAACAAACAACATGAAATATCCATGTCTCAATATTGCAAATACCTTGCAATCAATACAGTTGTCCTCACTTATGATATTCTCTAAAAAAATTATTAGATTTAACTTAAGAATTACCAATACATCAAAGCATAGATCAAAGAATCAAATAGATAATAATCAGAGCTGTATTCTTGCTTCTAACAACCTAATACTTTGTGAGGCATAGCAAATGTAGGCCCAGAATAAAAAACAGTAAAAAAAAAGAAGGGCAATAAAACCCTAACCAATTTGAGGTTTAAAACCAATCTACTGCTAACATCACACCATAAACATGTTAATTCTCATTAGTAAACATTTGATGCGTACGAACACCCTAGCAATCCAAGGTAAGCTTACTCAAACACATCATTAACAAAGTAATTAACATTGTAATAGTTGTAGAGAAATAAAGGCTAGTGGGGCCAGGCCCGGCACCTGTAACCAAGGATCCCATAATTTATTACATTTGAGCAGAGTACCACGGTGCTTCAGTATATGGGTACGCCAATCCTCAAACGTAGGAGGTAATGGCGCTATCCAATTTAACAGAATACATTTACATGCCAGAAACAGTAGCAGCAGTCCGGGCATGGGGTGTGTAGAGTTCTTCATCTAAAAACCCTAATACACATGTCAAAGGGTTGTTATGGAGGTATACCGGAAACGCTTGGTTAATAACCAAAATCACTCTGTTCCATTATCTCACCAATTTGGGGCAGCGCCAGAACATATTCAGATGGTCAGCAGGGGTACCTCTGCACCTGGGAAATTCTGGACTACTAAGACCCTTTTCAGATGGAGCAGAATCTGTCAAGTGGATCTGCCTGCTCAGCGGTGGATCGCTCCTCTGATCCCCGCTGAGCAGGCAGATGACAGGTCTGTATAGGGGAGTGGACACGGACACAGCCCGCTGTTCTCTATGAGGCGGTCGGATGAAAACGGACTGCTTGTCTGTTTCCATCCAACTGTCATCTGTTCCACTGGGCAGATGGAAAACGGATCCCCATCTGTCTGTTTTTAGCGGATCGGATCGGATGTTGGCGGGTGTCAGCGGACACGTTCGCTGACATCCGTCGCTCCATAGAGAACAATGGGTGGTCCAATTGGGTCCATCTGAAAAACAGACAAGCGTACCTGATTGGTCAACTGGTGTGAAAAGGGCCTGAAGCTTAACTTTCCTGGCGGTTTTCCAGAGTGTGGCTCGGGGTTAAATTTCAGCACCATTAGTGGTAACCCCGAGCCACACTCAGGATTGCATTGCAGGATCCTGGTGCGGTATACTTACCTTGTCCCCAGGATCCTGCGAAGTCCCCCCCCGCTGTGTCTGCGGGCTCTGTCCTCCGCCCGAAGCCTCTGTGTGCCGGGCTCCGTTCTCTGCGAGCTTTGCGACGCACAGGGGCGGAGCCCAGCGGCAAATTCAAAAAAGTGAAAAATCGTAATACATACAGTACAGTGTAATCTTACAGATTACATTACTGTGTGAATTTATTTCACATCCCTTTTGTCCCCAGTGCTTTGTCCAGTGCTCCCTGCATGCAGTTTTATATTATATATACTGTTCTTTCTGCCTGGAAACTTGAGATTGTCCATAGCAACCAAAAAGTGTCCCTTTATGTCGAAAGTGGTTTTAGACCACCTAGAAAACAGCGATAGTAAATTAGAACACTTGCAGAATTGAGCCATAGTGAATCGTAGGGAAATTAATTTTATTATTATATTATTATTTTTTATAATTATTTATTATATTATAATTTATGATTTTGTGTTTCAAACTTCATCATACCTGGGATATCTACTGGACTCTTGGTGGACAGATTTAAGTGTGTTATTGCTAAGAATTACAGGCCTACAATATAAAACGCCAAATTTCTATGCAAAATAATTGTACCGCTTTGAGATGCAAAAATCTGACATAATCATACCGCCAGGGAGGCTACGTCTAGGCACAAACACTTTCATTTAAATATGTTCCTCAATAGTCACAAAGTATATAAATCCACTTTGTGTGCATTAAAGAGGAAGTAAACACTGATGGTTTGACTGTTGCCCAAAACAGTTACATTCAAGGCATTCTGTGAATGATAACTGTCATATTTGCTCTCAGCCAAACTGGCAAACCATCAAATAGCTGGTGCCATAACTGATTACACATACAGCGCCATGGCAAATGTAGATCAAACAAAGGCTAAGATGGCAGCTTCCTTGGCTGTAAAGAATAGGAAGGTTTAGTTCAGCTTTAAAGCGACTCCCAGCAGCCACAACACCTTGGAGGGTGGGCAGGGGTTGTTCCCTAGCAGATAACACATAAGATAAAGAAAAATAAATGTTAATGCTTACTGATATCATTTTCTTTTCCATCAAAGTCTTCCTTTAAGCCTGGGTTCATACTGACAGCAGGAATAAAATGGTGCAAGTTCAGCTGAACTCGCTCCATTTTATTCCCGCATGTCGGTCCCGACTTCGGGGGCGATTTCAGAGACATCTGTGCGGGTTGCTGCACAGATATCAACTGAAATCGCCAAATGTAATACAGAAACTACTTTTGGGAATCGGTGCGGCACCGCAAAGTCGGCGTCGCACCGGTTCGGACGATGCCAATGTCAAATCGCATGCCAAATCTCTCCAATGTGAACCAGGGCTAAACTTGATAGAAAATTGTAATGCTCAATGAAGAGTCATATCCTAGTGTACAGCTCCTTCCTTGTGCCTGGAGACTGAATAGAGCTGTGGGAGAATAGGAATGCTCGGAAATTGGGCAACTAAGTGAACCCGTTGCTTTGTCCTGCATGGGTAAAGCACAGGTTCACTTCAAAGCTGAATTCCGAGATAAGCAAATATCTTCGTGCTGGTTCACATAGGGGCAACACGACTTGCAGGTCGACTCACCGAGGCGACCTGCACACGACTTCAGCGGCAAAACGACTTCTGTATAGAAGTCAATGCAAGTCGCCTGAAGTCGCCCCAAAAATACTACAGGAACCTTTTTCTAAGTCGGAGCGACTTGCGTCGCTCCTATTAGAACGGTTCCGTAGTACAGAACGGGACGCGACTTGTCAGGCGGCTAAGTCGCCTGACAAGCCGCCCCTGTGTGAACCGGGGCTAAATTGAAGGGGCATTCTTATCGTAATCTTGTGCTTTTTGTGTGTCTTGTGCATTTCTTCTGGATCTGCAGTAATTTTTTCCCCTGTGCAGGAGCTTCCTGTAAAACTAAAAAAATGGTCACCATTGCTCTCTCATCATGTGCAGGGTGACTGGTCTTGTATCCACCCCTCCTGTATTTTCTGTAGGCAGCCTGTACAGGATGGAGCTGCTAGGCAGCGCTGCTCTCTACACAGGCTATGTACAACAACATACTTTTACAAGGTAATATCTGGGTTTACAAGGGCATTTAAAGTGGTTGTAAACCCTTACAGACCACTTTTACCTACAGGTAAGCCTAGATTAAGCCTTACCTGTAGGTCCAAGAAATATCTCCTAAACCTACATGGTTTAGGAGATATTTGCAAAAGGACAGGCACCGCTGTCTACAGCGCATGCGCCGTAGACAGAGGCGCACTGAGCGTGGCGCTGCTAATGGCGATATGCCGTTAGTGGCGGTTCCCGTGCGCATGCGCGGGAGTGACATCATTGCGGCTCCGGCCAATCACAGCGCCGGAGCCACGATACCCGGAAAGAAGATAGATGCTCTGTAGCAGAGGGGACAGCGGTGACATTGCAGGCTCCTGTGTCAGGTAAGTGACACATAATGGGCTACTATGCAATGCATAGTAGCCCAACATGCTTTACCTTTGCAGGGAAACAAAGAGGAAGTAAAACCCAGTGGGTTTAGTTGTGCTGTAAGGTGCTGGAGTTGCATAGCCTGGGCTTTCTGCTCTGTATTCCCACCACTGACAGGACAGTGTAGCAATGCGTTAGTAACCAGAATTTGTTCCCACTACATGGCAAGGAGAAAGTTTCGGGGATAGTGTGGAATGCTGGAGGTGATCATCTGGACCTGCAGCCAGCAAGGAGAGCTGCAGAGAAAGAGAAAGAAAGAACAGCCCACATGGATGAATCACGCAGGAGGTGGTAGACAACACTCCCCCGGGGCTCTTTGTGGATTTTGTGTCACTGCTGCTGAGCTCTCGTGTTTTTACTGTTCGTACAGTATGAGCTATTGCACTATTTGGCCTAATTAACATGGGTGTAAATATGGACTCTGCCTGGGAAGCCCAGGTGCTGCATATAGCCGCACACAGACATGAATAGCTGAGAGCAGCTGTATGTAGGTATATGGTGGTACTTGCATAAACCCGTGTATAACCTATGCATGTATTCTCTGAATGTAAAAGGTCTGATTTCAGGAATCCTTCTGTATGCTACATACGGGTTTACAGGAGTACTGGCATGTACCTGTGCACAGCCATTCATGTCTATGGCCAGCACCTGGATTTCCCATCATATTTGGCCTCATACCTTCATGAGCATGAGGCCTTTGGGTACAAGGATTGTGGCATATGTTACTCTGTAGGCTGAAGTATTGAATCCTTCCCACTGTTTACACAGTATTGCTAGGCCTACAATTCACCACCCAACAGGCCAACCTTTGAGCCCTACTGGGTTACCATGGTTACCTCTATAGACTTGCCATTTTTGGATTTTTCTGTGTATGGATGTGTATAAGAAATTCAGCCCACACTCTCTGCAGTCTCTGGCAGTTTCCTACCTGAATGTTCCTACTTATAGTAACTGCTTACATACAGACTTTAATTCCCGCTGTTGAGGTGATGTGTAAGAAATGTATATAAATGTCACTAACAATAGATATATATATAACTAGAGAACAGATTGGTACAGAAACAAGTGCAGATTATAATGGAACTACTTGGGAAGAGATGCCATTTAAACTCAAACCTACAAAAAAGTAAATTTGTTTTCATCTATATTTATACAAGAAGGTCACATTTTGGCAGACGCCTCTTACTGGCTCCCTTCTGGAGCTCATACAAATAAGGTTACACAACTTAAAGGATAAGTTCACCTTTTTTTTTTTTTTTTGAAATAATAAATGCACATCTTTTGTAGGTAAAAAAAAGTCCATTTATTTTAATAGGAGCCTTGAAAGCATTGAATCCGTGATCATCAGATCGCGGGTGCAATCTCAGGCTCCTGCAGACTGTCAGTGTAGCTGTCTACTCATGCCTCCTACAGGCAGGCAGTTACACAATGACAGGAAGAAGCAATAAACTACTAGAGCGCTCACCAGAGCCTTGGTAGTCTATTGAGAACAACAAGCCGTCGTCATCTGCAATGCTTGATGGTAGTTGTAATTCTCCCATTTACAGAACTCTGCCGTATCTTTTTTTTAAAATTGTGACAGAGAGTGCAGGGAGAAGATCCCTGGCTTGCTGTCACAGCAGGGGCTCAGGAGGGTGCAGAGGATGCTCATATAGGCCTGGTTCACACCTATGCATTTTCAGTTAAGCAGAAACTCACTACAGGTCATCTAACATGGTTTCCTATAGGTCATGTTCACATCTCTGTAGGGTGGATTCAATTTAAATCAACTTGATTTAAATCACAATTTAAATCACTAGTAAAAAGGCTTGATTTAAATCAACTCGATTTAAATCATAATTTTTAAAGAGCAACTGTCATCTCTGTCCCGCAGCAGCTGCTCCTCCTCTGACCCGCTGTTGACTCACAGACGGTCCCATTCACTTTAATGGTACAGCTGATGATGTGGCAGTGACACAACAAAGGTGAGGGATGTGGCGGCAGCAGGTGAGTGGATGCCCGCTAACAGGCGCTGTCATGATGGATCTGAAATGACAGGTGCTCTTTAAATGTAAGGACTTATTCTTGCTGGTAAGTAAAAAACGGGAGTTATTCCTGCGCTACCAGTTGGGGAAGTCGGTCTCCTAATCAGTTAATTGAGACTGTGTGCAACTTCTCTTGTTGGAAAGCTGCATGCACCGAAACAGAGGGCTCAAACACCAGCCCAAAACAAAATTGGTAAGAGAGAGAGGGGGAGGTGGTGCTGCGCTAACCAGAGATGTCTCTACTTGTGGGAATAAATAATATATTATATCCTGATATTCATAGATCACGGGAAGATTAAATAGTAAAAAACATCAGCAAATCGCATAGGTTAAAATTAACTATGTGAATTCAATTAATACTTGTATATATAGGAATAAATACTAGTGTAAGGTAAAGACAAATAGTAACAACAGATTAAATAGTAAAACTCAGTAAATCGCATAAGTTGAAAATAGATATGGTGATTCAAAATAAATATGTGGATCCAATCAGTGCTTAAAAATATGAGAATAAATACTGGTGTAGGGTTAAGACAAGTAGTAACAACCGATTAACATATATTGAAATGTGTAGAAATCCAATATGACTAATAGTGCTCGTGCTCTTGTGACTAAAAACTCAAAAATTAAACTCATTTGTTAAGGTGCAACAATAGATGGAGACAGACAGTTATAAATCAAGTGGTAAATGACAACCAAGTGAGATAAACAAAGCAAACGGAATGGTCGCTATATCCTAATATTGCGACCTTGTGCAATAGTGCGACTAAAATGTGAATGATCACATATGTGGCAAAACCACTCTGATCATTGAGTGTCCAGAGTAAAAATAATTATAAAAATATATTCAAAGTGTCCAAAGCAAAAATGTGTTCAGAAAGCCAGTGTTTTAAAACGCAATCCCTCCAATGGCAGTGAGGTGTTATTTATAAAACATTCTCTATCTTCTTCATGCAGCATGCACTAGGGTAGGCAGTGGCCCCTTACCTAGCGGTGCTAGGTCAACCGCATATGAGTTGTTAACTCTCGTGGTCCTGGGTCTCTCCTGTATCTCTGTGTCCAGACTTGCTGACTCTACAGGATCCTGTATGGGGCTGGGATATGTCTAGCTGAGGTCCTGGGACAGTGCCGCTCCTAACTCCTCCTCCACATCAAATCTCCATTATATGCAAAATATAGGATAAAGTGCCCAGATAGTGAAGTATGTTTTTATAGGTCACTTTATTCACATCAATCATATACAAGGTACTCACATTAGCAGCTGTTCTTACAAAGCATAATATCCAACGAGCAGCGAACTCGTAACGCATTCAGCAAGGTAAAACGAAAAAAGCCTATTCCGTCCCTACGCGTGACGTCACTAGACCACGTGACTTCTTCAGGGGATAAACGAAATAGGCTGATGTATGTCTTAAATAGTCTCTCTCATAAGTATAGGTTGGCGGCCATTTTCTTGAAGCCGCGCCGGCGATCGTTCGGTCACCCATGTGCGCGGCCATTTTCTCGGTTGGTGAAAGGTCTGGCCAATGAATTTCAATGGGAGGAGATCGAATTGTTATTGTGTTTCCTTGGTGATAGGGCGAAACGCCCTTATCTCGTTTGTATATCTTACAGAGGTGGTTTGTTAGACCACATCGAATTCTGTGAGGGTGCAGACTCATTAGCATATCGAAAAAATAATAATGAAAGTAAAGGCTAAAACTGGGTGGTGTTTCTCTGTGACGATGTGGAAAGGCATTATAAAAATCTTTATTAAACATATTAAACTTAAAACGTAGGGCCCTCAGGTATAAAAACTTGTGAGCAGCTACAGGGATATTTAGATAAGTGAAAGGGACCAGTTTCTTCAATATAAAATCTGTATAAATATATATATAAAAACATGGTGATACGTTAGTTCCTTCACAGGGAGGGGATGGAATAGGCTTATTTCCCCCATCCTTTAAGCAATACACTTGATCAGCAGGGGGGAGGGGGGGGGGGAGGGGGGGGAGGGAGAGGAATAGAAAAATCCAGGGGGATACATGTTGACATCCAGACTCATTTAAACATTTAGTCTGGATGTCAACATGTATCCCCCTGGATTTTTCTATTCCTTTTGCTTGTATTGCTTAAAGGATGGGGGAAATAAGCCTATTCCATCCCCTCCCTGTGAAGGAACTAACGTATCACCATGTTTTTATATATATATTTATACAGATTTTATATTGAAGAAACTGGTCCCTTTCACTTATCTAAATATCCCTGTAGCTGCTCACAAGTTTTTATACCTGAGGGCCCTACGTTTTAAGTTTAATATGTTTAATAAAGATTTTTATAATGCCTTTCCACATCGTCACAGAGAAACACCACCCAGTTTTAGCCTTTACTTTCATTATTATTTTTTCGATATGCTAATGAGTCTGCACCCTCACAGAATTCGATGTGGTCTAACAAACCACCTCTGTAAGATATACAAACGAGATAAGGGCGTTTCGCCCTATCACCAAGGAAACACAATAACAATTCGATCTCCTCCCATTGAAATTCATTGGCCAGACCTTTCACCAACCGAGAAAATGGCCGCGCACATGGGTGACCGAACGATCGCCGGCGCGGCTTCAAGAAAATGGCCGCCAACCTATACTTATGAGAGAGACTATTTAAGACATACATCAGCCTATTTCGTTTATCCCCTGAAGAAGTCACGTGGTCTAGTGACATCACGCGTAGGGACGGAATAGGCTTTTTTCGTTTTACCTTGCTGAATGCGTTACGAGTTCGCTGCTCGTTGGATATTATGCTTTGTAAGAACAGCTGCTAATGTGAGTACCTTGTATATGATTGATGTGAATAAAGTGACCTATAAAAACATACTTCACTATCTGGGCACTTTATCCTATATTTTGCATATAATGGAGATTTGATGTGGAGGAGGAGTTAGGAGCGGCACTGTCCCAGGACCTCAGCTAGACATATCCCAGCCCCATACAGGATCCTGTAGAGTCAGCAAGTCTGGACACAGAGATACAGGAGAGACCCAGGACCACGAGAGTTAACAACTCATATGCGGTTGACCTAGCACCGCTAGGTAAGGGGCCACTGCCTACCCTAGTGCATGCTGCATGAAGAAGATAGAGAATGTTTTATAAATAACACCTCACTGCCATTGGAGGGATTGCGTTTTAAAACACTGGCTTGCTGAACACATTTTTGCTTTGGACACTTTGAATATATTTTTATAATTATTTTTACTCTGGACACTCAATGATCAGAGTGGTTTTGCCACATATGTGATCATTCACATTTTAGTCGCACTATTGCACAAGGTCGCAATATTAGGATATAGCGACCATTCCGTTTGCTTTGTTTATCTCACTTGGTTGTCATTTACCACTTGATTTATGACTGTCTGTCTCCATCTATTGTTGCACCTTAACAAATGAGTTTAATTTTTGAGTTTTTAGTCACAAGAGCACGAGCACTATTAGTCATATTGGATTTCTACACATTTCAATATATGTTAATCGGTTGTTACTACTTGTCTTAACCCTACACCAGTATTTATTCTCATATTTTTAAGCACTGATTGGATCCACATATTTATTTTGAATCACCATATCTATTTTCAACTTATGCGATTTACTGAGTTTTACTATTTAATCTGTTGTTACTATTTGTCTTTACCTTACACTAGTATTTATTCCTATATATACAAGTATTAATTGAATTCACATAGTTAATTTTAACCTATGCGATTTGCTGATGTTTTTTACTATTTAATCTTCCCGTGATCTATGAATATCAGGATATAATATATTATTTATTCCCACAAGTAGAGACATCTCTGGTTAGCGCAACACCACCTCCCCCTCTCTATTCTTGCTGGTAGTTACAATCTTTAATATTTGCAAAAAAAATGAAGGTTTCCTATTTAGAATAATAAGCTGTCAGGTTAGTAAAACGGCGATATCAGAACAGATTTAATCATACAGTTTGTAGTGTACATAGATTTGCAAACCAATGGAATAAAGCAATATTCCTAAACTTTGTTTTATCTCATGTTTACTGTGAAATTGTGTGAATGCATCAATGCAGTGCATGTTATTTTGGCTTGCAGAGCTTGGATTCATTGAATGAGGTTTACCAAAAATGTAAATATTGCAGAATATACAGCCTCATGCTACATGCTGAATAAACTAAATTATTAATGTATCTTAAATAGAAAACTATCTTTAGATCAATTTTTACTCCAAAAGCATTATATTAAAATAATTTTGATTAAAAAAGTTTTTATCCACCCTGCATCTCTGCATTTTCCACTGGTGTGTTTTTTGGAAAAGTTCAGGGACTTTTTTCCCACAGCAGGTTAAATTTTTTGGTTCCATAGACGTCAATGGAAACGCAACAAAAACGCATTTTTGATGCATTTCTGCTGTGTTTTTGCTGGTTTCTTCTGCAAGACACCTCTCAGAAACGCAAATAGTGTTACAAATGCATCAAAATGCACATGAACAAACACAACACACCCAGAAAACTCTTCAACTGTAACCTGCATAGATGTGAAATAGGCCTTAGTAACATGTTGCAAAGGTTACAATGTCCATAGGTGAATAGAAGATGGAAACTAGATAGGAATAATTATAATGCCCCGTACACACGGTCGGACTTTGTTCGGACATTCCGACAACAAAATCCTAGGATTTTTTCCGACGGATGTTGGCTCAAACTTGTCTTGCATATACACGGTCACACAAAGTTGTCGGAAAATCCGATCATTCTGAACGCGGTGACGTAAAACATGTATGTCTGGACTATAAACGGGGCAGTGGCCAATAGCTTTGATCTCTTTATTTATTCTGAGCATGCGTGGCACTTTGTCCGTCGGATTTGTGTACACACGATCGGAATTTCCGACAACGGATTTTGTTGTCGGAAAATTTTATCTCCTGCTCTCCAACTTTGTGTGTCGGAAAATCCGATGGAAAATGTCCGATGGAGCCCACACACGGTCGGAATTTCCGACAACACGCTCCGATCGGACATTGTCCATCGGAAAATCCGACCGTGTGTACAGGGCATAACAGATAGTAAATCCTGAGGATTGGTGCAGCCTGCTGAGCCTTTGAATGATATTCTACAAAATACAGCCCTAGCTGCCATTGCTTGCATTTATTTTTATTTTTTTTAATGCCTGAGTGTGATGCTAATTCCCCATCTTCAATCATTTATAAATCACTGGCACAAAACATTCATGCAGCAAGTGAAGGTCTTGATTTGAATGCCTGATCCTTTTGACTCAAGAGGATTGATTTACTAAAGGCAAATAGGCTTTTGACTTTGCCTAGGAAGTTGCTCTTTGCATGGGCCTCTTCCCCAGAGCTTAGTGATTGGGGAAAAATATCACTTTGCAAAGAATGCCCAATCATGTGCAAGGAAAATGGGGGAAAAAACCCCAGCATTTTTGCCTTCACATGATATGGATGTTGGAAGTCAGCAGAGCTTCACCTCATTTATAAAATTCTGGGGGAAATTCCCATGCAAAATGCAACTTCTCTTGCAAATTCAACAACCTGCTTGCCTTTATTAACTCAACCCCAGAGATTCAGAACTGGGTACAGAAAATAAAGGATCAGTGTGAAAGCCCAAAAAATAGCAACTTCAGGAGGGCAATAGCAGCCTACACCTTTCTTTCCCAACAGGTTTCCTTTAAGGCCCTTGTATGGTCGCATATGGTGACCCATCACATTTGGCTACCCGCTGGAGTACGCATGCGCGATGCCGTCATATGCGGTTCAACACTTTACGACAAAACAGTATGTGGTTCCACCCCTAAGTCCAGGTTCAAGCCCCACCATCCAAGTGGACATAGAGTTAGAATATAATTATGCCGAGCGAAGGGGCCCTGCTGCAAAGTGGTGTCTTACAATCAATAATTATACAGAAGAGGTTTCACTGCTCCGTATTGTCTTAAAATTTTTTGGAACGTATATGGGTAAGTTACGCATGCGCAGTACGTAATTTGTCAGTTGAACGTCACTTCCGTAGCAAAATGTGATGGGTAGCCGAATGTGACGAAACACCCTGCCTGTAATGGAAATCTGTATGGGTGACCAGGAAGGATGGGGCACAAATACCCCTTGGCTCACATTTCTGTAAAAAGCAATACAAGTCTGCTTTAATGTTCTATGGAAGCTGAATTCATAAGGATTAGACAAGAGCATGAAAATGACATGTTCAGTTATTATGGAATAAAAGTGTTATTTCCCGAAAAGGTGATTCTGTCTAGAATACGGAATTTAAAATCCATTGATTAAAGGCAATACCTAAAAGCAATCTTTGCACTGTGACTGTCAGGAGACTCGCCTCCTAATTTTGGAAAGTCCATTCAGGTTATCTGAGTTTTATATTATTCCTTGAAGCCACATATAGTAGGCTTCCCATACTATTTATAGGAGATTCTGGAGCCTCTTGTCACTTGACAGTACAGTGGGGCAAAAAAGTATTTAGTCAGCTACCAATTGTGCAAGTTCTCCCACTTAAAAAGATGAGAGAGGCCTGTAATTGTCATCATAGGTATACCTCAAATGATGTATGCTCTGCTACATCATTCCTACGCTGCATTGTGTGCGCAACAGAACAGACAGTAGAAATTCTCTGGATTAAAATGTCACCTGCTGATGCATTTCAGGCCTTTAACTCCACCCTTAACCACTTCTCATCCGTAGGATGTCATAGGATGTCCTGGATATTCAGTGGTTGTACCAAGATGATGCCTGCAGCTACAGCCATCATCCTGCATAGTTGCCAACAGTCCCGATTTTCCCGGGACAATCCCGATTTTGGGACCCTTGCCCCGATCGGAGGCGGTCCCGAATCAGGATTTCCATTAGGAAAATCGGGAATGTTGGATTTTTCATTTTTGGAGCAGCTGGCTCCAGCAAAATGGCCGCCGACGCCGCCGCTTGATCTTCCCCCTAGTGTTCAGTGGAGAGAGGAAGGGGGCTAGATCCGTGCAGCCAATGAATCGGCTTCTTTAGCTGCACGGATCGGCCCCTCCCCTCTCCACTGAACAACACACGGCGCCGGTGTCTTGCCGAGAAAGTTCCCCAGCTATTCAGCTTCGTTCGGTTATTTCCGCTGGCTCGTACTGCGCAAGCGCTGCGCCTGTGCAGTACAGGGGGGTCCTTACTTGCCGAGGGGAACTTTCTCCGCAGAACACCGGCCGCTCCTTGAGTTCCTGGACGTGTGGTGGGGGCGTTATGGGAGGGGAGGGTCTGCACTGAGGGGGGCCTGCACTAATAGAGGGGGGCTGCACTGAGGGGGTTCTGCACTAATAGAGGGGGTTCTGCACTAATAGAGGGGGGTCTGCACTGATAGAGGGGGGGTCTGCACTGAGGGGGGTCTGCACTAATAGGGGGGGGGCTGCACTGAGGGGGGTCTGCACTAATGGAGGGGGCTGCACTGAGGAGGGTCTGCACTAATAGAGGGGGGGTCTGCACTAATAGAGGGGGGTCTGCACTGAGGGGGGCCTGCACTAATAGAGGGGGGGTCTGCACTGAGGGGGTTCTGCACTTATAGAGGGGGGGTCTGCAATGATAGAGGGGGGGTCTGCACTGAGAGGGTTCTGCACTAATAGAGGGGGTGGTCTGCACTGAGGGGGGCCTGCACTAATAGAGGGGGGCCTGCACTAATAGAGGGGGGGCTGCACTGAGGGGGTTCTGCACTAATAGAGGGGGGGGTCTGCACTGATAGAGGGGGGGGCTGCACTGAGGGAGGTCTGCACTGATAGAGGGGGGTCTGCACTGACGGTGGTCTGCACTAATAGAGGGGGGGCTGCACTGAGGGGAGTCTGCACTGATAGAGGGGGGTCTGCACTGAGGGGGGTCTGCACTAATAGAGGGGCGGTCTGCACTGAGGAGGTTCTGCACTAATAGAGGGGGGGTCTGCACTAATAGAGGGGGGATCTGCACTGATAGAGGGGGGTCTGCACTGATAGGGGGGTCTGCACTGTAGGGGGTCTGCACTGATAGAGGGGGGTCTGCACTGAGGGGGTCTATACTGATAGATGGGGGGACTGCACTGAGGGGGGTCTGTATTGAGGGAGAGGGGTCTGTACTGAGGGGGGTCTAAACTGATGGAGGGGGTCTGTACTTAGTGGGGGGGGTCTGTACTGAGGGAGGAGGATCTATACTGCTGGAGGGGCGGTCTGTACTTAGTGGGGGGGTCTGTACTGAGGGAGGAGGATCTATACTGCTGGAGGGGCGGTCTGTACTTAGTGGGGGGGGGGTCTTTACTGAGGGAGGGGGGCTGTACTGAAGGGGGACCATAGTTGGTGGAGGGGGGGTGACACCAATTTTTTTCCACACCGGGTGACACCAGCTGTAGTGACGCCACTGGCTGTTGTCTCTGCAGCAATTTAACTTTAATGTACAGGAGGGGGGTTAACTATATACAGGAGGAGGGGGGTTAGCTATATACAGGAGGAGGGGGGTTAACTATATACAGGAGGGAGGGGTTAGCTATATACAGGAGGAGGGGGGGTTAGCTATATACAGGAGGAGGGGGTGGGTTAACTATGTACAGGAGAGGGGAGGGCTAACTATATACAGGAGCGGGGGTTAACTATTTACAGGAGGGGGTTAACTATTTATAGGGGGGGTGTTAACTATGTACAGGAGAGGTTACTATGTACAGTGGGGGTAACTATGTACAGGGGGGGGGTAACTAGGGGGAGAGGGGAAACTATGTACAGGGGGAGGGGGTAACTATGTACAGGGGGGTAACTATGGCTCTGCCTGGGACACTGATTTAAGGACTGAGGCTGGGAACACTGGTGTAAAGACTGATTCTGCTGGGGGCACCTGATGCAAGGAGGGACTCTGCTAGGGGCACCTGATGCAAGGAGGGACTCTGCTGGGGGCACCTGATGCAAGGAGGGACTCTGCTGGGGGCACCTGATGCAAGGAGGGACTCTGCTGGGGGCACCTGATGCAAGGAGGGACTCTGCTGGGGGCACCTGATGCAAGGAGGGACTCTTCTGGGGGCACCTGATGCAAGGAGGGACTCTGCTGGGGGCACCTGATGCAAGGAGGGACTCTGCAGGGGGCACCTGATACAAGGACGGACTCTGCTGGGGACACCTGATGCAAGGACAGACTCTGCTGGGGGCACCTGATGCAAGGAAGGACTCTGCTGGTGGCAGGCAACGTGGCTAGTGACACGCTCAGGGATCCCCCTGATTCGGCTATGGTGAGTTGAATGATTTAATTTTATATTGGGCGGCACAGTGGTGTAGTGGGTAGCACTCTCGCCTAGCAGTAAGAAGGGTCATTGGTTCGAATCCCAACCATGACACTACCTGCCTGGAGTTTGACACTACCTGCCATGACACTACCTGCCCCCAGCACCAACGTCTTCACCCCATCTTCTTCAGGATTCAACATCTTCACCAATCTTGATTGGCTCAACGGGATGACATAACTCCCATGCAGCTTGCAAGCAGATATCTTTTATTGCAGAAGAGACAGTCTCTTCTTTAACCTCTTCATGCCACCTCCTGGTGGCCTTTTAAGTGGGCTTTAATGCCAGGAAGCAGCTCAGCTTCTCTATCACGTGACTGCTGACATTGGCTCTCACAATAGTCACATGATCAGGTGCGCTCCCAGCGCAGTCAGTAATCTGAACCTACCATTGACACATAGTAAGCTGGATTTCAGGGAGATGTGAAATGCTATTTAATTTACCTATGTATTAAAGACCAACTTGGGGCTAAAAATTTAAAAAAAATAATATAAACAAACACAAGGTGCTCAAAGGGAATAGAGGTCTTGGGGAAGGGTTGGCGTTTTTTAAAGAAAAAAAAAATCACACAGCTGACATAAATTACTTATTTATTGTCATATCTGCCTCTTGTAGGGAATACTGTTTTACACAGCATTGACAGCAAACATTTTCAAGCGTTAACAGGTTAGCAGGAGGAGAAAGCATAACAATCCTATTAGTATGCTTCGTCTCCTTCATTGTTCAGTCACAGACTAGGGCAGGCTGATGACCAAACTGTAAAATGTAATATATTACAGTTCACATTATCTTAGACATAGGTGTGTGCAGCCTATTGCATTAGGGTGTGCGCCCTAAAGCTCAAACACACATGCATGTGTGTGTGTCTACATATATATGACCCTGGTAAATTGATCTCTCTGCTGCCACAGTGAGCATAGACACTTCTCTTATGGCAGAGCCAGTAAGAGGTAGATCTTTCACATGTTCCTGCTGCTACACAGAGCGATAATACTAATGCGCATGGGGTTATTAGGGTGTGCCTGGGCACACCCGGCACACCCTGTGCGCACGCCTATGATCTTAGATGTGGTGGCTGAATTGATTTCTTTAGGTTTACTCTTTTGTTTTTTGCTTGTTGAGCTTAAAGAGGTTGTAAACTGCGGAAGTTCAAAAAAAAAAAAAAACATGCAAGGCAACGGCATAATGTGCTAGTATACATTGCATACTAGCACAATATGTAATATTCACCTGGGAATAAGGCTCTCCAGCGCTGTAAAGTAACCGCTGAAAGGGCTGACATGTTCCCCGTCTTTCTTCCGTGTTCACGAGCACCAGCGATGTAATTGGCCAGAACCGCGATGACATCACTCCCCCGTGAGAGCCCTCCATTCCGGCACGAAGCTCTGAAGTTTTGGCAATGTATGTCAGACCTTTAGAGCCCATGCACCAGTGATGTCACTGGCTGCATGCAGGGTGAATATCTCTTTAACGGAGCACATTTAGGAGATATTCATTTTACCTATGGGTAAGCCTTATAATAGGCTTACCTGTAGGTATAAATTACCAAGCGGGGTAAAGTGATACTAAAGTCTTGTTTTTTTGCTTTTTTTTTATTAAAAATAACAAACATGTTATACTTACACTACCGTTCAAAAGTTTGGGGTCACATTGAAATGTCCTTATTTTTGAAGGAAAAGCACTGTACTTTTAAATGAAGCTAACTTTAAACTAGTCCTAACTTTAAACAAATATACTCTATACATTGCTAATGTGGTAAATGACTATTCTAACTGCAAATGTCTAGTTTTTGGTGCAATATCTACATAGGTGTATAGAGGCCCATTTCCAGCAACTATCACTCCAGTGTTCTAATGGTACAATGTGTTTGCTCATTGGCTCAGAAGGCTAATTGATGATTAGCAAACCCTTGTGCAATCATGTTCACACATCTAAAAACAGTCTAGCTCCTTCCAGAAGCTACAAAACTGACCTTCCTGTGAGCAGATTGAGTTTCTGGAGCATCACATTTGTGGGGTCAATTAAACGCTCAAAATGGCCAGAAAAAGAGAACTTTCATCTGAAACTCGACAGTCTATTCTTGTTCTTAGAAATGAAGGCTATTCCATGCGAGAAATTGCAAAGAAATTGAAGATTTCCTACAACGGTGTGTACTACTCCCTTCAGAGGACAGCACAAACAGGCTCTAACCAGAGTAGAAAAAGAAGTGGGAGGCCGCGTTGCACAACTAAGCAAGAAGATAAGCACATTAGAGTCTCTAGTTTGAGAAACAGACGCCTCACAGGTCCCCAACTGGCATCTTCATTAAATAGTACCCGCAAAACACCAGTGTCAACATCTACAGTGAAGAGGCGGCTGCGGGATTTTGGGCTTCAGGGCAGAGTGGCAAAGAAAAAGCCATATCTGAGACTGGCCAATAAAAGAAAAAGATTAAGATGGGCAAAAGAACACAGACATTGGACAGAGGAAGACTGGAAAAAAGTATTGTGGACGGATGAATCCAAGTTTGAGGTGTTTGGATCACAAAGAAGAACGTTTGTGAGACGCAGAACAAATGAAAAGATGCTGGAAGAATGCCTGACGCCATCTGTTAAGCATGGTGGAGGTAATGTGATGGTCTGGGGTTGCTTTGGTGCTGGTAAGGTGGGAGCTTTGTACAGGGTAAAAGGGATTCTGAATAAGGAAGGCTATCACTCCATTTTGCAACGCCATGCCATACCCAGTGGACAGCGCTTGATTGGAGCCAATTTCATCCTACAACAGGACAATGACCCTAAACACACCTCCAAATTGTGCAAGAACTATTTACAGCAGAAGCAGGCAGCTGGTATTCTATCGGTAATGGAGTGGCCAGCACAGTCACCAGATCTGAACCCCATTGAGCTGTTGTGGGAGCAGCTTGACCGTATGGTACGCCAGAAGTGCCCATCCAACTTGTGGGAGCTGCTTCTAGAAGCGTGGGGTGCAATTTCTCCAGCTTACCTCAATAAATTAACAGCTAGAATGCCAAAGGTGTGCAATGCTGTAATTGCTGCAAAAGGAGGATTCTTTGATGAAAGCAAAGTTTGATGTAAAAACAATGTTATTTCAAATACAAATCATTATTTCTAACCTTGTCAATGTCTTGACTCTATTTTCTATTCATTTCACAACGTATGGTGGTGAATAAGTGTGACTTTTCATGGAAAACACAAAATTGTTTGGGTGACCCCAAACTTTTGAACGGTAGTGTACCTGCTCTGTGTAATGGTTTTTCACAGAGCAGCCCAGATCCTCCTCTTCTCGGTTCCCTTTTTAGTGCTCCTGGCCCCTCCCTCCTGTTGAGTGCCCTCACAGCAAGCAGCTTGCTATGGGGGCACCCAAGCTAAGCTGCAGCTCCCTGTGTCCATTGAGACATGGAGCCGCGGCCCGGCCCTGCCCCCTCTCTCTCCTCATTGGCTCGCTAACTTTGATAGCAGCAGGAGCCAATGGCACTTCGCTGCTGTCTCAGCCAATGAGTAGGGAGAGTCCCGGACAGCCGAGTCTCTCGTGCAACATCGCTGGATCGAGATGGAGCTCATGTATTGGGGGGCTGCTGCACACAGAAGGCTTTTTATCTTAATGCATAGAATGCATTAAGATGAAAAAAACCTTCTGCCCTACAACCACTTTAAGGCTGTTATTTTTCAACAGTCAGTTAGAGTGTAGATATAAACCATTTAACACTGAAAAGGTGCTTAATTTGTTAGTCAAGTTCATCTAAATCTGCTAGTGCATCTAAGGCAGGCCATAGATTATTCAGTTTTCTGTAACCACTACTGGTGTAAGCAGATCGCTTGATTTCCCCATCAACACAGTCAGCATTGATGGAGGAATCCCTCCGCGTGTTGTGTTCTGCTGGCAGCAGTAATCACATCCGAAAAGTCCAACAGGCTGGTTGTACTGAAGTCGATCATTGGATCGAGTGATAACTGTTGTCATCCTACCTATGATGATCAGGGATGCATGCACTGTCCTGTCACCATTTGAGGAGGCCACAAGGATGGTGAGCAGTGACAGTGCATGCATCAGTGACACTGTCCCTCTTGTCCACCTGTTGGAGCACATGCTGGACAGGGCAGAACAGAGGGAGGAAGATGAGGACTTCCTTACCTCTCAAGGCCCCCTTTATCCAGACAGTGTTCCTGCGTGCCTGCTGATCACACAGGAAGAGGACGAGGAGGAGGAGGAGGATTGTGTCAGCATGGAGGTGAAGCCTGGCACTCAGCATCAGCAGCAGTCTTCAAGGGATCATTTACAGTCTGAAGAAACCCATGGACTTGTACGTGGCTGGAAGGAGGTAACTGCGGATCATGTCGTCCTTAGTGACTCGGAGGACTCTGGTCCGAATGCCTCAGCAAACCTACACTGCATTGCCTCCCTGATCCTGCAAAGCCTGCGGAAGGATCCTCATATTCGTGGTATCAAGGGGAGGGATCATTACTGGCTGGCAACCCTCCTTGATCCACGTTACAAGGGTAAGGTTGCGGACCTTATCTTGCCATCGCAGAGGGAGCATTGCGGTTGAAACATCTTCGGGAGACCTTGCAGAAAGGTTTGTGCAATGCGTTTCCAGAGCCTGAGAGGTTACAATTTCCTGGTCCTCCTGGACAACGTGTTGCTGAGGCTTCGGTCAGTCACAGAAGGAGCGCTGGAGAAGGTGGCTGTCTGACCGATGCGTTCAGACAATTTTTTAGTCCGCAGCCCCAAGGTATGATCGGTTCCAGCAACCATCGCCAGCGTCTGATTCACATGATGCAGGAATACCTAGGGGAAAGATCAGACTTGGACACCTTTACCACTGAAAATCCTCTGGGTTACTGGGTCTTGAGGATGGATCACTGGCCAGAGCTTGCACAATATTCAATTGAGCTACTGGCCTGTCCTGCATCCACCGTTCTTTCGGAACGCACATTCAGTGCTGCTGGAGGCTTTGTATCCAAACACAGGGTGCGCCTGTCCACCGAATCGGTCAATCAGCTGACCTTCATAACAATGAATTAGTCTTGGATCACCAGCTACCAGGCACCTGATGCTGATGTAAGAAATAATTATTTTTTAATGTGAGACCCCTTCAAGACTGCCTATGCTGATGCTTAGTGACTATCCTGTCATGCTGAGTGACAATCCTTTTCCTCCTCAATTTTCATGCTGATAGCTTGTAAGAACATTTTTGGTTCTGGGCACCGCTACCAGTGGCTAAGGCCCAATTTTTCTGCCCTTGTTTAACAGGGGCGTATAATTACAATTTTTGAAGCAATACTTTGCAGCAGGGCTCATTCCTGCGCTCCAACTATAGTATCTGTGAGGGGTTGCAGTGTTGTGGCACCAGCACCAGTGCCCAAGGCCCAATTTTTCAGCTCCTGTTTAACAGGGACATGTAATTATAATTCTTGATCTAATATTTCACAGCAGGGCCCATTCCTGCGCCCACCAAGAGTAACTGTGAGGGCTTACAGTGTTGTGGCAACACCACCATACCTCCCAACATTTCGAGATGGGAATGAGGGACACCTACTAGCAAACATATGTAGGCATAGGACACGCCCCCTAGCACGCCCCTTAAAGGGGACATAACCAGGTTAATAAAATCCGCAAGTGCTTTTTTTTTACATTGGCTTTTAAAAGTAACAATTGACACAGCAATTTAGAATTTGGATGAAAGGTTTAGCACTGGGAAACACTTTTTGAAAGATAAAAAGTGCATTTTATATACAACTATATAGATCAGACCAAAATGAGGGACAAATGAGGAGGAATGAGGGACAGAGGGACATTGCTTCAAATCAGGGACAGTTGGGAGCTATGCCACCACCACCAAAGGCCCAATTTTTCTGCCCCTGTTCAACAGGTGCATGTAATTACAATTCTTGATATAATATTTCACAGCAGGGCCTGTTCCAGCGCCCACCAAGAGTAACTGTGAGGACTTAGTGTTGTGGCATCACCACAACCACCACCAAAGGCCCAATTTTTCTACCACTGTTCAACAATGGCATGTAATTACAATTCTTGATCTAATATTTCACAGCAGGGCCCGTTCTTGCACCCACCAAGAGCAACTGTGAGGGCTTACAGTGCTGTGGCAACACCAACATCTAAGGCCCCAATTTCTGCAGAGTATATAGGGCAGGCCCCTACTTTCAAACATCCAACTTACAAACGACTCCTACTTGCAAACGGAAGGAGACAACAGGAAGTGAGATGAAATCTACCCCTAGGAAGGGAAATTCTCTCCTGTAAGAGTTAATATCGGGAAAACGTGTCTCCTCTCCACTGATGCTTTATCACCAATCCTTGTTTCACTAAAAAACCCACATTTTCAAAAGACATTTGTCATTGGGACAGAAAGTGAGGTGAAATCTTCTGAAGAGGTGCACAGACAGCAAAACATATGTTACAGGAGTGATAACCCTTCCCTATGTTTTCCAAAAAGCTTAAAAATAGATTTTTTGGCTGGAGCTACACTTTAAAAATGTACCAGTTCAAAATTACAAACAGATTCTACTTAACAACAAACCTACAGTCCCTGTCTTGTTTGCGCCGCCTGTATACTGCTGTTCAGAGTATATAAGGCCTGGGGGCCCCACGCCTTTCCTTTTTTTAATTTGGGTGCGGCGCTATGAAATGGGGTACACAAGGGCATTTAAAAAAAAAAATGCATTGGGGACATTATTTAACATAACAAGGGACATTGTTGCAAACTTATTGTATTATGAGAGCAGCAGGAGGGCAAGATCAGGGAATGGACAGAGCTGACAGGCAGGGAGGGGGAGACAAGGACAGAGGAGAGAGCAGATGACGGAGGCACATAAACTGACCAGGGTGTCGGGGCTCAACAGCCAGAAGCAGGCAGAATCAGCCAGATATTTCAGGTGATAGAGGAGGCCAAATTACACAGGACAAGCTGTATAACATGCTTTAAGGGATCAGGATAATTTTTTTTCAAAGTAACAAACGCTTTAAGGCCCCTTTAACACTTGTGCGACCTGAAAGTCATACAATTTTACCACAATTTTTTTGCCGCAACTTTAACAGTGATTTTGATGTGACTTGAAGCTATTCCTGTGTAATGTGGAGGTCTATGGACCTCAAGTCGCATCAAAGTCGCACCAAAGTAGTGCAGGGACTACTTTGAAGTTGCTGCAACTTGAAGTCACACAGATATGAATGGTACTCATTGAAAATCATGGGGTACGACTTGTCATGCAACTTTGCAGTCCAAAGTCGCAGGACAAGTCGCCATGGTGTGAAAGGGGCCTTAGCTTGTTTCACACCTACAGGTGAATCTCATTTGTGGGGGTGCCGTCAACAAATAATGGCACCACAACGTGTCTGCTAAAGGGCAGCATTCTGGACCTGCATATACCTGAACCTAGCCTTTAAGTAATGAGTGATTTATTTATTTTTATTTAAGTAACAAATATGTTCTACTTACCTGCTCTTTGTACTGGAATTGCAGAGAGCAGCCCCAAACCTCCTCTTCTGGGGTCCCCCGTTGGTATGCCTGGCTCCTCCCTGATGAGTGCCCCCACACCAAGACTCCTTCTATGGGGGCACTCATGTGGGCTTGATCCTGAGCCAGGATGTGTGTGTTTATTTAGCCCCCCCCCCTCCCCTTCTCTCTGCTTACAGGATTTAACTGACAGCAGCAGGAGCCAATGGCTCCCACTGTTCTTGGCCAGGTCTGTGACAGATGGCACAGCTCTGGATCGAGTGATAGCTCAGGTAAGTATAAGGGGGAGGGGGGGGGATACTGCTACCTGGACATTTTTGACCTTGCAGGGATTGCAAGATAAAAAATTTTTGTGCCTCTCAAACTACTTTCCGACCTTGAAGAGGGGGACATACCCGAAAGCTTGTCCTGAAAAATTGTATGTTAGAGCACAAAAAAAAGGTATCATGGACAGTACTAAATTTTCTCTGAACTACTATTAACTTTTTTGTTAATAATATTAAAATGATCTTATACTTATCTGCTCTGTACAACGATCTTGCACAGAGTGGTCCCTTCTTCTTTGGACAGAGGAGAAGCTTCAGCCAGGCACAGCAATGGATTGATAGAGTACTTGTGTAAGTGTTTTTTTTTAGAGGGGGCTAGGACATGTAGGGGGGTGTTTTTCAGAACCACTCTAAGGCTGGGTTCACACATATGTGAATTAAATGTGGGTTTCCCCGCATCCAATTCGCACGACAGGCAAGTGTGACCAGCTCACACCTGTCCTGAGCGGCCGCGGTCCGGATTGAAAAAGGGTCCGGTGCGTCTAACTGGATACGCACTATACAACTTTTGTTCGATTTCCCTTTAGATTTACGTTCAACTATGTAGTGCAAGGGCCCGCCTGATTGCATACAAATTGAAAGTGTTAGGTTTGACCTCAGTATATGCTTTTGGTACGTCTAAAGGTAAAAATCTAAAGAAAATTGTATAGTGTGTATTCAGCTTAAGATAGAAGTAATTTCCCTAATAATTGTAATGCCAGCACCATTCTGTAAACATCCTACAACTTTAAATATATTTGTTTTAGTATGGTTACCTTGTTTTAATTGAATCCAAAACAAAATAATTCTAAATAATTTTGTAATGTAATGAATATTAGGCTGGCCATGGGTGGACAGATATCTTTTTGAAAACTTGGATGAGATATCTACATAAACTTTCCCTGACTGAGAGGAATGTGTGCTTTGACCCCATTTACCTGTTTAACAGTGAGGATGACACACATGCACTATTTCTGTTTTTTATGTTCTTTACTCTACCTAGTAGAGTGTCCCAGAAATCCTCAACACTGTTGGCTCTGCTGCCAGTGTTTAGGTTGTAGCCTCTCTCAACCATCCTTCTAGACAGTGGAAAGCTGTATGCTTTATTACCAATTTAGTATTTAGTTTGCTCAGTCTGTAACATCTGAAGAAAAAGTTGTTGGTTATCCTTTTTTTGCCATGGATCCTGTGCATAATTTTTCTATGCTTATTTTAACATTTTCTAAATTTTACTGCACACATACTTCCTGTAACCCTACTACCAACTTGCACAATTTCAGTCTCCTTATGCCTTACTACTGTGTTCCTTTTATTCCCATCTAATGCCCCTGCTTTCAGAGAAGGCCCTCACTTTTTTGATATGCCAAAGAAGCAGACATTTGACCTCTGAAGGTTGAATCAACATTCTACTTTTAGAGATGGTCAGTGGTAGCTAATACTAGACTCAACATACCACATGGCTCTACTGTGCATACTATGTACTGGCTGCAGTAAGGATGTCTGCCACTAATGGAAACACTAAACTAAATTATAATTAGTTGAGCAGTTAAGTGCACGGTGAAAACATGGGATCTCTCTCTCTCAACAGGGAACCAAGGACAGTTGCCTCTCAATAACATGCAATGCAAGAGGGCTGCTTTTAAACCTTTAACAGGACAGACAGTGTTTGAATCTAGGTTGCAAATGTGATCTGCCAGCACAGTATAGACAGGGATAATTATGGCGATATCCACTCCCTAGCTGCCTAATAAAGTGAGCTAAAGCTGGCCACAGGTGGATTGTGTTTTTTTTTTCTTTTGATCAGGCGGCGGCATCCAGATTCAACAACAAACATGGGAAATTTGCTGCCAGGTCCACGGACCCTCAGGCCATCACAGTTGATGTTGTGGTGTCTTCATTGGATCAATTCCACCTTATTTAAATCTTGCCAACTCTCAAATGTCTCCGTCGTCTACACACGATTGAGCTGGAGGGCGTTCTGATGATTCACTTTGCAATAAACTGGCCGAAGGGGGCCTGGTAATTGGATATACTCTGTCTCCTAGTAGAGTTTCTGTGAACCTCTCTGTATCACCCTAACCTTCTGGCCCAAGGGCTGGTTCACCATCCTGCTTCTCAGTCCCCTGCTTTAATGGCTTTGCTGTTTGATCACCCCTACTCTCTTGAAGATTAGGAAGTCAACTTCTCACAAAAGCTATCGTCACACCTGGAAAGCCTAATTTGCATGGTGCAAGACCAAATAATTTCATCCTAGGAAGTACTTGTGGGAGGCAGCTTGTCATTACTCCAGTCTGGTTTAGATCAGCATTTAACCTTGAGTAGTCAAGGGCCAAATCTTTGCCTTGGCTGTTCTGTTTCAGAGACTTTTGGCCACTCATTTCCTAGTTGGGGCATTTTTTCAGGTTGTTGTGTATACATCTCTTCTGTAGTATGTTCCCCTGTGACTCTGGTTCTGCAAACCTATAAGAGCTATTTCCTTATCTGACCCTACTCATAAGGTGGCAGCTCTTGTTTCTGTCAACCTCTATGAGCAAGGTCTCTGAGTTTGCAGCCTTATTTTGTAAATAGTGTTCCTAGTGTTAGACAAAGAGAATGTTATCCTTCCCACTTATCCTGCTCCAAAACATATAAATTAAATTGGGACTGTAGGCCACACCCGCCCACACCTATTCCTCAGATACAACCATAAATAACACCACCACACCATGTTTTGGCAGAAATGGCTGCAGCACTTTATTGGTTTACAATGCTTATAAACAACCATTATAACTAATCCAACTTGCATAACATAAACGTCACATCATCAAATAGGCTTTGCCCAGTTGTCAGAACTCGGGCAGCTTAAACTTTATTTAACAATGAATACGCCCACCCCAGATTCCGGGGTGACCCGACCACACAAAATGCCGCAAGGGGGGAGGGAGCTCTTCTTTCCTTTTGCTGGCTGCTGCAGAGGAAGCCATAACACCTCTGCAGCCCTTATATAACCTACTCAGGGAATTCCAGAAACTTCCAGGAATTCCCTTTGGATGAACCCAGATCCCTCTTCAGAAATATTTAAAGGGACAGTGTCCCCTAACACCCTATCTAACCTTAACCCTTTAAAATGTACTAAACAGGGCCGGGTCGCCCCGGTCCCTAGAAAGCGGGCCCAAATAGGTGTGCTCGCTTTTTACAATCTCTACACTGCCTTGATGTGGTACCCACTGTTATTCTACCTCTTGGCTACAGTCTCTTTTAGACAATTGGATGCCCTGTTTTTTGCTTCCTGAGGATTTCTGCAGGGGGCTCCCTGCTGCTTATGCCACCTTTGCTAGGTGGATTAAACAAGTACTTATTTGAGCCTAAAAAATAGGGATAGATAAGATATATTGGTGCATCATGGGCTTTTCCGGATCGGGCAGTTTCTCAGATTTGTAAGGCTGCCACCTGGTCTTTTGTTCACACTTTTTTTTTTTTTTTTTTTTAACCATCAACCATTTTATTTGTAATTATTTACTCTACTAGTGACTAACCGCAAAAATAAGAATTTCAACATGTCAACACGTTATGTAGCAACTATATACAAAGAGTTGTACTATAATAGAGTGTTCGGTAACAAGGCCATCTTTTCCAACAAATTAAGGAGGGATCTGAAAAAAAAAGGGGGGGGGCTAAAAGGCGTCCAGTGAAGGGAGTAGCCAAACCACACTACCAAGTTTATTATAGATGGGAAAGACTATTATATATGTACCTATACAGTATCTCACAAAAGTGAGTAAACCCCTCACATTTTTGTAAATATTTTATTATATCTTTTCGTATGACAACATTGAAGAAATTAGACTTTACATGGAGTTCACCAGAGCTTCACAGGTTGCCACTTGAGTCCTCTTCCACTCCTCCATAAAGACATCACGGAGCTGTTGGATGTTAGAGAGCTTGCGCTCTTCCCAGGGCCAGATTAGGAGCATTATGGGCCTGGTACTAAGGATTTTGGTGGGCCTTAAAGGCTGTGTGTCGGCGTGCACCCTGAGGTGAAAGTGAAAGGGTGCAGCGGCGCAGGCCCAATGCTTTGGAAGTCCCAGGCTTCCATAAGAGCCCTGCATCGGCGTGCATGGCACATCCTGAGGTGAGGTTGAAGGGCACAGCTGTGCAGACCGAACACAATACTGCAGAAGCTGAATACCTGGCTTCCATTAGGACTGCCCATGGTGCTCGTTATTAATCCCAGGAGAGCGTAATGCACAGAGTGCTGGGCTCATGACAGTATAATACACAGAGAGCTTGGTTCAGGAGAGCGTAATGCACATGTGGCATTGGTGAGGCTGCATTGATGAGCACTGGTGAGACTGCACTGATGGGCATTTGCAATGCCCATCAATGCAGCCTCACCCGTGCCCATCAATACAGCCTCATCAGTGCCCATCAATGCAGCCTCATCAGTGCTCAGCCATCAGTACCCATCAATGCAGCCTCATCAGTGCCCATCAATGCAGCCTCATCAGTGCCCAGCCATCAGTACCATTAGCGCCCATCAATACAGCCTCATCAATGTCCAGCCATCTGTGCCCATCAATACAGCCTCATCAGTGCCCATTAATACCATCAGTACCCATTAATGCAGCCTCATCAGTGCCCATCAATACCATCAGTACCCATTAATGCAGCCTCATCAGTGCCCAGCCATCAGTACCCATCAATGCAGCCTCATCAGTGCCCATCAATACAGCCTTATCAGTGCCCAGCCATCAGTACCCATCAGTACCATTAGCACCCATCAATGCAGCCTCATCAGTGCCCAGCCATCAGTGCCCATTAATGCAGCCTCATCAGTGCCCAGCCATCAGTGCCCATCAATACAGCCTCCTCAGTGCCCATCAATACCATCAGTACCCATCAATACCATCAGTACCCATTAATACCATCAGTACTCATCAATACCATCAGTACCCATTAATACAAACTCATCAGTCCCATCAGCCTTACCTGGCTGTACCCAAGCATCGAAGAGAGCCGCTGCAGCCCGCAGCCAGTTTACACAGAGCAGCCCCCGGGGATCTCCCACTTACCTAGCGCATTCAGTGTCACACTAAGTCCCGCCTCCTGGACCTGGTCGGCTACTATGGTGGATGGCTCCAGGAGACGGGACCTCGTGTGTCACTCAGTTGTGCCGGGTAAGTGCGAGATGGAGATCCCCGCTCTGTAAACGGGCGGTGCTGGCCCCCCTCCTTCCCTGGCTTCAGCCAATAGCCCCGAGTTCCCGGCCAAACCCAGGCCTTGGGATTCGGGGCTAATTGGCAGTACAAAGACTTAGACCTGCCCCCCCTCCCGACGCCACTGAGTGCAGCGCGCTGTCACTTGTAGCACAGAAGCCGGGCTTCTGTGTTTACAAGTGACAGAAAGTAGTGACAGTGAGTCTGGCCAGCCAGGGCCTTTTTTATGGTAGGGGCCTGGTGCTAAAGCTCCAATAGCACCTGTTAATCTGGCCCTGGCTCCTCCACCTTCCGATGCCCCACAGATGCTCAATAGGGTTTAGGTCTGGAGACATGATTGGCCAGTCCATCACCTTTATCCTTAGCTTCATTAGCAAGGCAGTGGTCGTCTTGGAGGTGTGTTTGGGGTCTTTATCATGTTGCAATACTGCCCTGTGGCCCAGTCTCTGAAGGTAGAGGATCATGCTCTGCTTCAGTATGTCACAATACATGTTGGCATTCATGGTTCCCTCAATGAACTGTAGCTTCCCAGTGCCAGCAGCACTCGTGCGGCCCCAGACCATGACACTCCCACCACCATGCTTGACTGTAGGCAAGACACACTTGTCTTTGTACTCCTCACCTGGTTGCCACCACACATGCTCGACACCATCTGAACCAAATAAGTTTATCTTGGTCTCATCAGACCACAGGACATGGTTCCAGTAATCCATGTCCTTAGTCTGCTTGTCTTCAGCAAACTGTTTGTGGGCTTTCTTGTGCATCATCTTTAGAAGAGGCTTCCTTCTGGGATGACAGCCATGCAGACCAATTTGATGTAGTGTGTAGCAAATGGTCTGAGCACTGACAGGCCCCCCACCCCCCCCACCCCTTCAACCTCTGCAGCAATGCTGGCAGCACTCATACATCTATTTCCCAAAGACAACCTCTGGATATGATGCTGAGCACGTGCACTCAACTTCTTTGGTCGACCATGGTGAGGCCTGTTCTGAGTGGAACCTGTCCTGTTAAACTGTTGTATGGTCTTGGCCATCGTATTGCAGCTCAGTTTTAGGGTCTTGGCAATCTTCTTATAGCCTAGGCCAGTGATGGCGAACCTTGGCACCCCAGATGTTTTAAACTACATTTCCCATGATGCTCAACTACACTGCAGAGTGCATGAGCATCATGAGAAATGTAGTTCCAAAACATCTAGGGTGCCAAGGTTCGCCATCACTGGCCTAGGCCATCTTTATGTAGAGCAACAATTCTTTATTTCAGATCCTCAGAGAGTTCTTTACCATGAGGTGCCATGTTGAACCTTCAGTGACCAGTATGAGAGAGTGAGAGCGATAACACCAAATTTAACACATCTGCTCCCCATTCACACCTGAGACCTTGTAACACTAACGAGTCACGTGACACCGGGGAGGGAAAATGGCTAATTGGGCCCAATTTGGACATTTTCACTTAGGGGTGACTTTTGTTGCCAGCAGTTTAGACATTAATGGCTGTGTGTTGAGTTATTTTGAGGGGACGGCAAATTTACACTGTTATACAAGCTGTACACTCACTACTTTACATTGTAGAAAAGTGTAATTTCTTCAGTGTTGTCACATGAAAATGATATAATGAGATATTTACAAAAATGTGAGGGGTGTACTCACTTTTGTAAGATACTGTATAAACATAGCTCTATCTATCTATGTATCTATGCACATTTATCTAATACCTCAAGGTGTCTAGCCCAGAAGGTCAAGCCAATAAAACTATTCATGAAGGGGTGCCTATGTCTATTAACTCATAAAAGGTAGAAATATAGAAGATTCAAGAGACTGCACCCATGGTGTCTATACCACCCTAGACTTAAAATTGTTTTTGTTGGCTGAGGCTACGAACTCTTCCATGCGCATTATGGTTCACTTCAACAACCCATTCCCGTATTGTTGGGATTACTGTTGATTTCCAATATCTGGGTATCAGAGTTCTACCTGCCATCAACAAAAGTTTAAATATTTACTTTTAATAGATGTAATTGACCCAGGATCAGAGCTAGAAGGGAAACCTCTGGGGTCTCTAGGCAGTTCTAAACCGTGATCAAGTGGCTTAGATGGAATATGGCAGACCAATATGATTTTCTTGCCAGGCAAGACCACCACATGTGTAAATGTGTACCACAAGGCTCATTACATCTCCAACATTGGTCTGATTTGGCCAGTTTGATTTTATTTAATAGGGTCGGGCAGCGATACCATCTGGTTACGATTTTATAGTTTCTCTCTTGCGAATGGGAAGCTAAGGTTGATTTAAAAGTAAAATAAAAAAGTTATCCCATTCCTCAGGGGCCTATTTAATGCCTAATTCTCACTCCCAGTCTCAGATCTAAAAGGGGCAGTGAGGGAATGCATGAGATTGGAGGATTCCATATATTTTAGGAGTATGTATACATTTTTGATCAGAGAGGCACAACTCCTCAAACTTGGTCAGGCCCCTACAAAGCCACTTCTTGCCCAATCTATCATAGAAATGATGTAGTTGGAAATATTGCAGCCAATCTCCTCATCCAACGCTAGGAAGAGAGCTAAGCTCACTCAGGAGTTTCAATCGCTTTGAAGTAAGTGCATGTTGGCTAGGAGATGGGTGTGGTGGTTGTCAGCACAAAAAGCCCTCGTCTGACCTATCGGGGAGAAATCCCACATTACCCAGTATCGGAGTAAGGGGTTGCGGGCGCAACCATATACTATATGTAGTGATGGCCTTGTCCCAGACAAAAAAAGCGAGGAGAGCAGTAGTGTTAGCTGTGAAAGATGGGGGCGGTCCGTTGGAAGCAGCCATGGGAGAGAAGTCAATAGTACTGGCAATAAATCCGACTCGAGAGTGACTCACTGCTTAAGACCCCTTTCACTGGGGCCACGTTCGCGCTCAAGGGCCACTCGTTTTAGTGCTGCTTTTCGGCCGCTAGCAGGGCGCTTTTAACTCCAAATATGGGGTTAAAAACTCGTTTTGCAGCGCTTTTAAGGCACTTTGAAAGCGCTGCCCATTCATTCCAATAGACAGGGGTGTATACAGTGCTCCCGAAATGACCCATAGATGCTGATTGCAGGACTTTTTCTAATGTCCTGCAAGCGCACCCTCCGGGTGTGGAAGCACCCATTGCAATGAATGGGAGGCAGTTTTCAGGCACTTTACAGGCGCTATTTCTAGCGCTAAAACGCCTAAAAACTGCGTGAAAGGGGTCTAAGAGAACCGTGGTGGAACCAGTCTAATATTCTCAGTAGTGCTGCAGTATAGTATTATTCCATATGAGGCAGACCTGCTCCACTAGCATGTTTCTTCCTCACCAGGATATCATACCTAAGTCTAGCTGAAGCTCTCGACCAAATAAACTTAAGTAGTATAGAACGTGCTGATCGAAAAAATAAGAGTGGGAAAGATGTAGAGAAATCTAGGGAGGATGTCCATCTTAAAGAGGGACATGCTTCCCAGCCATGAGTGACGCATTGATGACCATTTCTTAAGGTGCTTCTGCATGTTGTTCAGGAGCGGACAGTAATTTAGCTCATATAGTTTATGTAGTTGCAAAGGTATTTGGACTCCTAAATATTTGATAGAGTGCTGTGCCCACTTGAATGGAAATTTATCTGCAATAAAATATTGGGTGCCTGCAGGCAGTGATTTATCTAAACAATATGATTTGGTAACATTGATCATATAATTACTTAAAGTACCAAATAGTTCCAGTTCCTTTAATAGTGAAGGGAAAGCTATTGTCGGGTTAGTAATATGAAGCAGGAGATCCTCTGCACATAAGCTAATCTTATATTGTTTGCTAGCGATGTGCACGCCTTGTATAGAGTTATTAAAACGCAAAGCTACCGCCAAGTGAAAGACGACATCCTTGATGAGTCCCATTAAATATATGGACCGGTTCCGAAAGTAAACCATTTGCCCTAATCCAAACTGTAGGGCAGGAATAAAGAGGCATTGTTTTATGGATAAAATCCAGGGATAGGCCGATTTGCACCAATGTTGCTTTCAGGAATGCCCAGTCTAGACGCTTAAATGCTTTTTCCACGTCGAGTGAGAGGAGAGAAAGAGGGATCTTTTGTGATTGACAATGCGATCTAAGCGATATTATTTAAATAGTATTATCTCGTGCTTCACGAGTGGTGACAAAACCAACCTGATCAAGACTAATAATTGATGGAATGACCGATTGAAGTCTATCCGCGAACAATTTGGCATATATTTTAAGATCAACATTAATTAAGGATATTGGGCGGTAACTTGAGCATTCGACTGGGTCTTTCTGATCTTTATGAACAAGAGTAAAATGAGCCTCCTGTGGTTGACAAGAAAAAGCGCATGAGTCAGCGATTGAGTTGAATATAACATCCATGATTGGAGCTAAAATATCATGAAACTGTTTATAAAAACCGCTTGAAAAAACATCTGGGCCCGGGCTCTTGCCTGAGGGAAGTGCATTAATCTTTTGCAGTATTTCCTCAGTAGTAAATGGTGTATACAATGAAGAAACAGCAGACTGATCTAATCTAGGCAGAGCAGTTATCGACATGTATTGGGAAAGCTTTTCACGTCCCCCCGTGTTGGTGGAGTTTGTGACGGGGTTGGAGATGTTATAAAGAGTTTTGTAATACTCATAAAACATTGAAGCCATATATCCTTGCATTGATTGTACCAGCCCGTTCTTAGGACATCGTAGTTTGGGAATATGTGTACGTCCTATTTTTGTACGTATAGAGTTAGCTAACGGTCTGCCAATCTTATTACTAAACACGTAACTAATTCTACGTATGCAGTCCTTATGTCGATAGTACATCTGATCAAGTAGCTGAAGAAGATTCTTATGTTTCCTTTCCAATTTTTGGAAAAGATTAGCTGCAAGGGTGCGTTTATGAGCAAGCGCTAACGTGTGGACTTCCTGTAAAAGCCATGTAATATCCTTTTGTTCACACTTTTATGTTTTACTCAGGCCTCCTCTGATCTCTGATGCCAGTTTTATTTATTATTTTGCTTCTCAGTTGGTCTCCTTTGGGATGTCCCATGGTTGAAAACCTAATGATCCTGTGTCCTGTCCTCTATAGCTAAGAAAATATGATTTTGACTAGGCATGTGCAATTCGTTTCGTTCCGAATTCGTTTTTTAACGAATTTCGACAAATTCGTTAATTCGGGAATATCCGAAATAACGAAAACCCGTTTAACGAATTTTTTCCGAATATTCGTAAATTCGATAAAATTGGACATTCGTAAATTCGGGCATTCGAACATTCGTACATTCGCAATTTACATTCGTACATTCGTACATTCGTGCATTCGTACATTAGTAAATTAGTGAATTCGTAAATTTGTACATTCGAAAATTCGGAAATCTGAAATAATAGTTAACTAATAATAACTTAACTATTAGTAATTACTAGTAACTTTTAAATTATAGGTATTGTAATTTCCTTTTAAATTTGGCTGTTAGTGAACGTAACACGTACAAATTTATCCGAAGTTATGAATGATCCGAAAAACGGAATGGAACGTAATGAATTAATAATAATAAATAACAATAATAATAATAACAACGTTTTATTATTATTATTTATTATTAATTTGTTCCGTTCCATTTGTTTAGATGCAGCATTCGTTTTGGATAATTCGTAACTTCGGTTAAATTTGTATTTGTTACGTTCACTGACCGTCAAGTTTGAAAGGAAAATACAATACTTATAATTTAATAGTTAGTTACTATTTCAGATTTTTGAATTTTCAGGTTTTTGGATTTTCAAACTTCGAATTTACAAATTTCCGAATTTTCTAATTTACAAATGTACGATTTTACGAATGTATGAATTTACGAATGCACAAATGTAAAAATGTACGAATGAACGAATGTACGAATGAACGAATGTTCGAATTTCGAATGAACGAATGTACGAATGAACGCATTTACGAATTTACGAATGAACGAATTTACGAATCGCGATCATAACGAATGACCCGAAAAACGAAAAAAATAATAAACTAATGAAACGAAAACGAAAATAAACGAATTTTTTTGGTTGTGCACATGTCTAATTTTGACCTGCAAGTAAAATCTGCTTTTGGAGTACAGTACAGGACACTGAACCCTCGCCTCTGTTCTCTATGATCTTCCTAGCTATCATGGGGAAGGGTTGTAAAAAGCAGTGGTCCTTCCTCAAGTACCTCCAATGGGCCATGTTTTGGGAACTTCCCTTAGATAAAATAGCTCTTATCAATAGAATGTCATTGATATTGATTTAAATCAGCTGTGCAAAGTAAAGGAAAACCTGAAAACGGGGCCCGTTGGGGGTACTTGAGAATTGCGGTTGAGAACCGCTGGTATAAAGGATGTCACTGTGGTTTTTTCTTTTCTCCCAGTGTCCAATCACCTGAAGGTAGTTGCATACAACCCATGGATACAGACTAAAGATCCCGTGTACTGTAGTCCAAGAAACAGGTTTTTACTAGCAAGTCATAAATATTGTTTTTGTTTGGTGAACCAAGCAGGTTCTCATTTTACAAAACTCAGAACAGTGCATAAAATGTACTTGTAATATCTATTTATTATTTTTTCAAAAAGATGAATCAAACGAAAATTGGAAAAGGAAGAACAAATACAATCTGCCTAAATTCATAACAAAAACAGATATATTTATACTACCTCTTAGGTATAACTTAATCCAAATATTATGCAACAAACGAAGATAGGATATATTATTATTATTATTATTATTATTATTATTATTATTATACACGATTTATATTGCGCCAACAGTTTATGCAGCGCTTTATAATTTAGAGGGGGGACAGCACAATTACAGTACAGTTCAATACAGAAGGGACAGGGGGGCCCTGCTCGTAGAGCTTACATTCTAAATGGAGGGGGTGGTGGTACAAAAGGTAATAGATGGGGGGAATGATTTCATGGGGGTGGCTCGGGGACAGTTGTTAGGTGGGTGTGGGATAGTCTTCCCTGAATAAGTGAGTTTTCAGGGATCTCCTAAAGGTGGACAGGTTAGGGGCTGAACGGACATACCGGGGCAGGGAGTTGCAGAGGATAGGAGAGGCTCTGGAGAAGTCGAGCATGGGAGGAGGTAACAAGGGAGCTAGAGAGCAGGAGGTCCTAGAAGGAGCGGAAGGGGATGATTTGGGCGATGTCTGCAGATGAGGTTAGTGATGTAGCTGGGAGTGATGTTGTGGATGGCCTTGTATGTTGTGGTTAGCATTTAGAATTTTATACAGTGGGGTAGGAGAAGCCAGTGAAGGGATTGACAGAGAGGGGCAGCAGTCACGGGTCGATTAGTGAGGTGTATTAGTCTAGCAGCAGCATTCATAATAGACTGAAGGGGGGATAGCCTGCATAAGGGTAGGCCATTAAGGAGAGAGTTGCAGTAGTCAAGGCGGGAAATAATCAAGGCGTTTCCCAGGGTATCCCAGATTAGAATGGTGTGTGAATGAAGAGAAGGAAGGATTATCTTAAGGAAGTAAGAGGGCTTGGAATAACAGACAAAAAGTATGCATAAAGTTTAAATAGTGAAGGTGAAATGTTTGCAGTGGTCATATCCCTGCTGTTACCCCTGGACAGAGCCCCCCTAATGGTTTGGATCATCTGTCACCATGGGGAGGATTTTGCTTCTCATGATGGACATTTATTTATCGCAGATTATAATGCAGCACCATTCATTTACATACATATTGTACATTCACATCAGTCCCTGCCATCAAGGAGCTTAGAGTCTAAGACCCCCTAATGCACATTCATACATACACATACAAGAGCCAATTAATCTACCAGCATGTTGAAATTATCCAAGCTGGGCTAAAGAGATGAGGACCATCTGGACTTCACTTTGACGCTATACACTAATCCACCACTTGATGACAATACACAACGCTTGTTTTAATACATGAAGGTGAGAGTTTTGAGAGACTGATACTAACAGGAGATCATCTATGAAGATATATATGAACTTTGACTAGCTTATTTCATTATTCACTAAGTCACTTTATGTAGTTTTTACTACTTGAATTAAATTCTTCACTAATTTTTTTGATGTTTCACTTATATGGCACAAATAGAGAGCACCTTTAATCTACATATTTATTCTTTATTTTTTGAGATGTCATTCAGCATTAGGCACTTTACATATGTATAAGTCACCTCATTATGTGTGAAATGATGGGATTGCGCAAGATCACTTTTATTTTATATCTCATATTGGTGTAGTGTGAACACATTTTAGATTTTGCTGCTATCCTAATTTACATCATCACATATATTATATATTTTTATTATATTTTAAGCACATTTACTGCATTTACTCAATAGTAGCGCGAAGGACACATCACTTCATTTATTTAGGCATACGTGTGTGCTGTGCTGCATTGTTTGTCTTCCATATTTCCTCTTGCTTTTGATGCTATCACAAAATGTTCATCACAGGCCTTTTTTCTTTTCATTTATTGACAAGAAGTATTTACTTTGAGCTTGGGAATTGGCTCTAAAACAATGGGCAATTTTTCAGTTTATAAGACTTCATTACTCTCGTAATTTGCACCTTTTTTTTTTACTTCTTTTTATTGAGATCAGGTTAAAAAAAAAAAAAAATGTTAAACCTTAAAGTGGACGTAAACCCAATGTCATCCTTTCTAAACTACTGCTATAGGGGTTATCTACTGTATAAGGATATACATGCCTCCTGCATGTATCTTTACCTGTCAAATGTCTCCCCTCTCTCTGTTATGAGAGCCGAAAAACTGCAGATTCTGTGGGTGGGTCTGTTGTCTGGAGCTCGGTGGGTGGAGTCGTGATGTCTTTTTCTCCTGTGTATTTCTTACACTGAACTTCTGCTATGATCTCTAACATCCAGTGAAAAAGACAGGAAAGTAACCAGATGATTTCAGCATGCCTAATTATGCTGAGGTGTGGAACATCCAATCCTAGCAGAGCAGCAGAAGAAAGGAGTGGGAGGGAATTAAAAAATAATGCATGTGTCTTAGGCTAGTGCACGAGATATGTAAATCACCTGTCACTCACAGCAAGGGGGAGTATTTGACAAAGTTTTTCTCTGTTTGTCAAGATTTATCTCACTGAACAATAAAAGAGGATTGCTCAGAGATGGAACCCAGTCTTTGTGGCAAGACTGGGCTCAAATGATAGGAAATTTTATACTCTATATTATGACATAAAAAAAAAAAAAAAATCGGTTTACATCCACTTTAACTAGTACAATAGTACCAAAAACGACTCGTGCTCAGATGCATCAAAGCAGAGGAGAAAAGATAAAGGGGCATATGTCAACTGCACATAGTTAAAAACCAAAAAATTGCTGCGCTATGTGAATAAATACAAACAAATATGGATAACAGTGATCAGTCCATAAAAGTGTTCAAACAAATGATGATGAAATCCTTGCAATCGTTTCCCATGGATAGTAGGCGACTATATACCTAAGTGCACCTTCCACCATTAAAATAAAAGATGTGCCCTTACCAAATATCTAGACTCCATGGTATAGGAGTCTAGTCAGACATGGATTCACACATCATGAGGGATACATCCACTGGATATAAACGAGGATGACATTGAGGCCAACCATGCTGGTTCCTCCCTCTCCCTCTCTCTCACAGATATTGTATAAAGAAAGAAGAAAATTGCCACATGGTGTAAAATCGTGGTGGTTTTATTGAAAAAGTTGCTAAAAGTTCTACAAAGCAGGGATAAAAGTTCCTGAGTTAAAAAAAATCTGCACATCACAATCAAACTAGCGTTGTGTAATTTAGCACAAATTTTATGCCTAATTACACCACACTAGTTTGATTGTGATCTGCAGATTTTTTCAACTCAGGAACTTTTATCCCTGCTTTGTTGGACCTGTGGAAAATTTTAGCAACTTTTTCAATAAAACCACAACGGTTTTACGCTATGTGGCGATTTTCTTCTTTCTTTATATAATATCCGTGAGAGAGAGGGAGAAATCAGCATAGTTGGCCTCAACGTCATCGTCGTTTATATCCAGTGGATGGATCCCTCATGATGTGTGAATCTATTATAACGTGGAGTCTAGATATCTGGTAAGGGCATATCTTTTATTTTCACAGTGGAAGGGGCACTTGGGTGTATAGTCGCCTACTATCCTTGGGATACGATTGCAAAGATTTCATCACATCATTTATTTGGACACTTTTATGGACTAATCACTGTTGTCCATATTTGTTTGTATTTATTCACATAGCGCAGCAATTTGTTGGTTTTTATGTATTCACACAAAGTGTTCTGTTGTGATTGCCAGCTTCTTTTTTGATCACTTATTAATTTTTTTTCACCTGCGCAATTACTACATCTTTTTTAACTGCACACAGTTCCCCACAGGGCTAGTGGAGGACCGATAAAATTAAAAAGGCAATACAGGACCAAGGTCTGGTGTTGGACTCTTCAGGTCTAGGCTATTTTTGAAGCGGTCTCTAGGTCATCTCTCATGGTAATGGCGGAATGTAATTTAGACTAAGACCTAGTATAAGAGTCAGTAGTATCTGAATTAATCCAGAGGACCCATGCTTTTTTAAATTTACATGGACAGATACCGAATTCACCAGAGACTTCCAAAACTCCAGTGATGGGGCCACAAGCGATTTTTATTTCAGAATGATCACCTTCCTTGCCTAAACTAGACCCAGTAGAGTTCTGGTTGCTCTAGTAAAAACCAATGCATCTGCAAGTCCCAGCAGACAAACATTGATTTGTAGAGGAATGGGGATAGACACCAGTAATGTTGTAACTGTCGGTACTCCTAGAGCTTATGAATGTAGTCAGCCAAATTACTCCAGCAGGTAGGGGGAATACTCAGATAGAATTTATGCAGCCCTAGGGGCGTTAGATCCTATGTAGAATTTTAAACTAAATCAACCTATCCCTAGCTGATACTAATTGAAGAAAGGGGTATTCCCAGACGTCCTCCCAATCCTATAGTCCAGGTTATGCACCCCAGCCTGCCATTTAGTTTGTAATTGTTCCAGTCTATTGTGAACAGAGGATAGGAGAGCTTTGTAGATGTTTGAGAGTGATAAACAGAAGTATCCTGGGTATTGTCTAGGACAGGGGTCTTCAAACTATGGCCCTCCAGTTGTTCAGGAACTATAATTGCCATCATGCCTAGTCAGTTCTGTGAAGGTCAGAGTTTTATAATGCCTCTTGGGGTGTGTAGTTCTGCAACAGCTGGAGGGCCGTAGTTTGAAGATCCCAAGTCTAGGAGGTTATTGAAGGCCCCTGCTAATAGGATTTTAGAAATTTGAAAGGGGGTAAGTTTTTCCGAGAGTACATACAGAATGGAGTGGTAAAAGGAAGGTGGGATATATACATTAGGAAATGCATATAAGACCGCTTGGATATCAAGAATAAGTAGAACATATCTTCCCCCCAGGTCCGTAAAAACCTGCTCAACCTTGCACAACAGAGGTTTATTAACCAGGATGGTAACCCCCCTTGCATATGAGAGTAGGTAGTGTGGAAGGCCTGCCTCACTAACGATCTGCAAAGGGCCAGAATTTTATTACCCAACAGATGTGTCTCTTGAAGAAACATCAGAGAGCTCTTCGCAAAAAAATGTGTGTAGCTAGGACCAAAATTGAAAAAGGTTTGCAGAGTTTACTGGTACACATGAGATGACACACCCATTTCTTAAATAAACATTTATGCTTGGTAAAATTATTTACAATATTTTTTGTTATTGCATGATTGAACAATACCTCTTTACACAATCCAACAAATTTGTACAATTGCACTGTGTACATATATCACCTGATTTGTTCAGACCCACAGTGTCAATGTGTTTCTCGTGTGTAGCTTCTTCAGGACCACCCAGGGATTCAAAGAAGAGATATTGATACTACCTAACAAAAGATATTTCATTAATCTTCAATCCATAATTGTTTCATATTCATTGACAAAAATATCTTATGTCCACCTATCAATGTGCAAAACTTTCACTGGGAGAGACAGAGAAGGTGGCTGGAGGCGACATATACCCTTGGGATGGACAATAGGACAAGAAGGCCGGCCTGGACCCCCCCCCCCACACACACACACACAGGAATTTAGACACACAATTATCACAATTGTGCATAAGTAAAGAAATCCACTCATGGGTCTGTAAATGTACATTGCTTGCTGACGCACTGACAGGTTCACTTTAAGGCATGCAACTCCTATTTACTTTAGCACACCATTAAATGTTAAATATCAAGTTCTAGTTGGATTTTAGTATGTTGAAGCAGTAGACTTTACTAAAAAAATAAAAAAATAAAAATCTTCTCCTTGCAAGGTAATGTCATAATGTGCTAGTAAGCACAGCATACTAGCACATTATGAAAGACTTACCTCAAAACGAAACCCTCCAGTGGCACGCTGTCACTGCTGACAGGGCTTCCACCTTCACCCAGTTTCCCTTTTGGGTTTGCGGGCTCTGGCTGCTTGAATGGCTGAGCCGTGATGATGTCACTCCTGCACATGCACGTGGGAGTCTTGGCTACCTCACAGAGCTCTGAAGGAGCCATTCCTTCAGAGTGCATCGCCGGTGACATCATCGACTACAGAGACACTGAATATCTCCTAAACGGTGCACGATTAGAAGCTATGCCTTGTACCTATAGGTAAGCTTTATTATAAGCTTACTTATAGGTAGGTACAAGTGTCTATACGGAGTTTACTACCACTTTAAGCAGCACATGAACAACTTTATCTGCAGAGCACTTAGGAGACTGAGGACCTTGCATCTTTTTGCCCTTTGCAGTCATTCGATTTCATTGGTACTGCAGTAGAACAGATGTGTGTAATGTTATGTTAGTGAGAGATCTTGAAGATCAGTAAGGTGGTGTGTTGCAAGCTCTATCAACCCTTCCTTCCAGTATTTGTTGGAATGAACCTTAACTTTTTTAAAGATTTCATAAGGCCTTGTTCACATGGGGTGATTTAATGTGCACAGGTGCCATTTGCACAGGTGTTGCCTGCATCCCCATGCCAGCCATTCCATAGCTGTCTACTGGGATGCAGCGGCAGCACAAACACAGCTGCTGCTCCCAATGTGACAACAATGCAGGTGCGGGTACATGGCCTTGAATGCACCCAGAGTGAGTTTGGGGACATGCAACAACACCGCAGATGTTATAGGGACACAGTGACTGTGTCTGTGCAGCCGCTGTGTTCAAATAGATGTGAATGAGCTGCCCACACAATGATGCATGGGACACTGCCCCTGCATGGGGCATGGATCTAATTGTCCCTTGTGAATAAGGGCTATATCTGAACTGCACAATTTTTACTATTATAAAAGTTTTCCTTGGGGCACCCCAAGCCCACAGCAGTTTCCTGTTAGGGATAAATAGTAGGATGATTACAAGTAGGTTTAATAGCAAATTGCTCAGGCAAATAGATTATTTCATTCTGTCACTTCAAAGAGTATTGCCAGACATGTCAGCAAAAGCATTATGGTCTGTTCACATTCCATTGTTAAAACATGCAATGCCAGCCATTAAAAGAGGAGAAGAAAAAGAAAATTGGCCAAAACAAGTTACTTTTCAATGGCATCCCCAACACACTAATGCGGTGCTTTTGCTTTGCGGCACACTGAAACACGCAGTACCATGTAAGTTGGGAATTTGCAATGGGAAAAAAGATGCAGGTGCATTTTTTTTCTATTTTGGTGCTTTGGTAGCCCATTTAAAATAATGGCTGCCTTAAAGTGGATGTAAACCCTCACATATACCCAGTGAAGTGAACAGCCTCAGATGATACACAGAGATGAAACAAATCTCCCTGCATAAGTTTTACATGTATATCTGCTGTCTTTAGCTGTATATATCCTTTAGAAAGTGCTCTTCATTGTTACAGATTTTCTCTTCCTGTTCGACACCGCAGTGAAGCCTGGGCATACAGCCAAGACAGCTGATTTGAGGAAAGGCACACACCCCGTCTCCTCATAGGTAGAGACTTTCAGCACTGTTCGTTGAATAGTTCAGGGCTCTGCTAATCTATTTATAGCATTCTACCCAACACAAAACTCCGGCTGCTTTTATCACGTGTCGGCAGGGGTGGCCCATCCATTAAGGGTGCCGCCCCCTCTGTCACGCCTTACCCCTCTATGTAGAATGGATAGATTCATGCATTGCATGAATCTATCCATGGCCACCGCTGCCACCCCCTATTCAGGCGTCCGGCCCCTTTTTTGACACCGGGCGCCTGAATTCCAGTGGCGGGGGTGTTTTTTTGAAGCACCTGATTGGAGCTCTACCTGATTAGGCTCTAATAGGCTTCAAAAAGGTGGACTTGCGCTCACAGTCCGCCCAGATGTGTTAGAAAAGCAAATGCATATTTGCTTTTCTAACACTAAACCACCTCTCCGTCAATCAGGTTGCGCAGGTCTAATACACGTTACCTGATTGGCTGAAGGCACAAGCGCTCAGATTGGACGCCTAGCAGAGCAAAACAACAGAATAGGGTGAAGCATGGATGGCACAGGAGCCGTCCCACAGCTCGCCACCGTCACCCCCTGCCTGACCTGCCACTAAGATGGGGTAAGTGCCAGGTGGGGGTCACAGTGGCGGCATATGATGGGCACAAGTGGCAGCATTTGATGGGCACAAGTGGCTGCATATGATGGGCACAAGTGGCGGCATTTGATGGAGCACAAGTGGCTGCATTTGATGGGGCACAAGTGGCGGCATTTGATGGGCACACGTTGCAGCATATGATGGGCACAAGTGGCAGTATTTGATGGGCACAAGTGGCAGAATGGCACGGGTGCGCAAATGGGAGTACCTGTACGTCCCTAGCTCCCCCCCTGTGCCTGCGGCAGTCGGATTCATTGCAGAACTGCTCAATCTTCAGGTCCAGGACCTGCTGATCGGTTCTGGCGAATAAAAATGCTTTCCCTGCCTGTAAGTGTAAACACAGGCAGGGGAAGTGATGTCATCTCCCCTTGTGGAATTCTTTTCGGTTCCAGAGAGAGGAGAGAGGACGTCTAAATGTGAGTTTCACAACACTACACTAACACCAGTACACATAGGTACACTTGTCACCCCCGATCACCCCCCAGTTAACCCATTCACTCCCTGTCATTGTGTCACCAATTGCAGTTGTCAGATTTTTCACTGATCGCTGCATTGTTGTCATTTGTGACTGTAATAAGTGTTAGGGCAGTTAGTAGTAGGCCCAGGTAGACCTAGGGCACTCCCTAAACAAGGTTTAACCCCTTGATCGCCTCCCAGTTAACCCTTTCACCCCCTGTCACCAGTGTCACAAAAAGATCTTTTTTCTGATCGCCGTATTAATGTCACGGGTTAGCCGGTTAGTTGATTTGTTTCACTGTCAGGTTTTTATAGCATCAGGTACCCCCATATACTACCTAATAAAGGTTTTAACCCCCTGATTGCCCCCTAGTTAACCCTTTCTCCCCTGTCACCAGTGATCACCGTATTAGTGGTTTGGGTTAGTGTTACGGGTGACGCTGGTTAGTTAGTTTGTTTTTTATAGAGTCAGAGTACCCACCGTACATATTGCCCAATAAAGGTTTAACCCCCTGATCACCCGGCGGGTGACATCAGTTAGGTTTTAGCATCAGTTAGGGTCTGCATCACCCCAGGCAGTGTCACATTAGTGCCAGTAGCGTTAACACCCACACACACACCATACACCTCCCTTAGTAGTATAGTGTCGGAACGGATCAATATTTGATCTGATCAGATCTATACTAGCATCCCCAGTAGTTTAGGGTTCCCAAAAACGCAGCGTTAGCGGGATCAGCCCAGATACCTGCTAGCACCTGCGTTTAGCCCCTCCGCCCAGCCCACCCACCCAAGTGCAGTATCAATCGATCACTGTCACTTACAAAAACACATAACTGCAGCGTTCGCAGAGTCAGGCCTGATCCCTGCGAACGCTAACAGTTTTTTGGCAGAGTTTGAAGCAGTCCCTGACAGTCAGGTGCTCTTTTTTCCTGTGAGTCTCACTAGTGTACCAGTAAATTTAGAGGCCAAAATGTCCAATCGAAGGTACACTAGTGAAGAGGCTACACGTTTCTGAGCATGACAGATCAGAGTGAAGAGGAAGTCACCCATCTGTCAGATTCAGGCTCAGTATTCAAACCCGTAGACAGCAGCAGCACCCTGGCAGATAGCTCTGACGACAGAGTAGTGGTGCCTGCCAAGGTCAGGCGTACCTGACCCCGTTCTTCTGCTGTTGTTGAGGTACAAGAACCCCAGGGCTCTCGTATGGAGCAGAGAGCCAGTACTAGTGCCGCTCATCCTTCTGATGAACTGGCAAGCACCAGCGACCTAGTACACCCTGGTCGTAGTCAAACCAGCACTGCAGTATCACGTGGTGATGTGGCGAGTCCCATAAGTGCAGTTCAAGCTGGTGAGGTGGCTAGCACAAGTAGAGTCCCGCAGCCACCAAGAAGACAAAGACAGGCCCGTCGAGCACATAGTGCCCTTCCTGCTGCATTTGCCAATCCGAATTGGGAGCCCACCACTTCTGTAGCACCCTTACTTCCCCCATTCACTGGCCAATAGTTGATTTTACGTCACTTGATTTTTATTTGCTGTTTTTCTCAGAAGATCTCTATAGATCTATTGTGGACCAAAGCAATTTGTATGCTGGTCAATTCATCACCACTAATCCCCATTTGACCCTTGACAGAGAATGGAAACCTATTACGGTTTCCGAATTGAGGACCTTTCTGGGCCTATCCCTCCTCATGGGCATAACTAAAAAGAGTGAGTTGCGGTCATATTGGTCCACTGGCCCAATTCATCATATGCCCGTGTTCTCTGCCTCCATGGCCAGGGCACGATACGAGCAGATCTTTCGGTTCATACATTTTAATGACAATGAACTCTGTTGTCCTCGGGGTGACTCTGAATACGATCGGCTCCACACAATTCGGCCCCTCGTAAACCACTTCAACCAACAATTTGCAGCCTTGTTTACTCCCGATCAAGTTGTCTGCATTGATGAGTCCCAGATTACGTTTTCTGGCCGCTTGTCTTTCAAACAGTATCTTCCCAGCAAGCATGCCAGATATGGGGTCAAGATGTATACGCTCTGTGACAGGGCCACAGGCTATTCATATAGTTTTATGGTTTACGAGGGAAAAGATAGTCACGTGGAGCCGGAGAACTGCCCAGACTACATGTGGGACTTGGTTGTGTGGGACTTGGTGTCACCCTTATTTGGAAAGAGGTACCACTTGTATGTGGACAATTATTACATGAGCGTGCCACTTTTTAGTCACTTGTTTGATCATGGAATTGGTTTATGTGGCACTGTGCGATCTATTTGCCGGTGCTTACCCCAGCAGCTTGTAGATTCCCATCTTAGGCTGGGGGAGAGAGCCTGCTTGAGAAGTAATAATTTGCTCGCAGTGAAGTGGAGGGATAATCGGAATGTTTTCATCCTGTCCCCCCTTCATGCAGACACAACTGTCCAAATTCAAACGGCGACTGGTGTTGTGGAGAAACCCCTCTGTGTCCACAAATACAACCTTAATATGGGAGGGGTGGACCTCAATGACCAGTTGATGGCGCCATACCTAATTGCCCGTAAGGCCAGACGCTGGTATAAAAAAGTGTCTGTATACTTATTCCAATTGGCTCTGCTGAATGCTTATATGCGATACAAAGCATCAGGACGAACTGGATTCTTCCTTAAATTCCAGGAAGAGATCGTCACAGCCCTTCTGTTTCCAGACGGTGCTGTTCCCCAACTTCCCAACGCAAATGCAGTAAGCCGGCTGCATGAGAGGCATTTTCCGCATGTCCTCCCTGGTACCCCTACCCAATGATCTCCCCAAAGAAAATGTCGTGTCAGTACGAAACGCGGATATAGGCGTGTCCCTCCTGTCCTAACCATCCTGGTCTTTGCATTCTGTGAATGTATTTAAACGCTACCACAGACTAGTGGAGTATTAGCGTAGTTTACAGCACTGCACAGACTTGGACACACTTTCACAGGGTCTCCAAAGATGCAATCACATTTTGGGAGACCCGAACCTGGAACCGAACTTTTACATTTAGAAATAAAAGTGTAAAAAAAAAATAAAAATATATATATATAATAAAAATAAACAAAAATATTTGTTGTTTTATTGTTCTCTCTCTCTCTATTGTTCTGCTCTTTTTTACTGCATTCTATGCTTAACTGCAATGTTTTATTGTTACTATGTTTTATCATGTTTGCTTTTCAGGTATGTAATTCTTTTATACTTTACTGTTTACTGTGTTTTATTGTTAACCATTTTTTGGTTTTCAGGTACGCCATTCAGCTGCAGCACTGATTTATTTATCTTGACAGCAACAACGCTTGCTCCCACGATACTTAAATCAGCGACTCCAGAGATGTAGGAGGTGATTTTACTATCACAGTTAAAAAAAAAGAGCATATATGCCGAAGCATGGGGGCAGGGGTGGAGGGGCAATTTGCCCCTAACATTAGAGGCAGATTGTCCCCATGCTTCGGTAAATATTTTTTACTCTTTTTTTGGCACAGATTGTTGTTTTATTGAGTTAATGTTCTATTGTTACCATTGTTTGCTTTTCAGGTACGCCATTCAGCTGCAGCACTGATTTATTTATCTTGACAGCATTTGCTATCACAATACGTAAATCAGCGACTCCAGCTCTGTAGGAGGTGATTTCACCACAACAGTTAAAAAAAAAACGGTGCATGTATGCCCATCATTAGAAGTGGGTGGATGCAGGGCGGTATTCTAATGGTGGGCATACTCACCGATCAATATATTTTTTTCGTTCAGCCCACAGGCTGCATAAAAAAAGAACATTACAATATATGCCCAAAAAGGACCAGCAACGTATTGGTATGTTGCTGGAATTTGAGTGGTTATACCAGAATGATACCTGCAGGTTTAGGTATCATCTTGATATCGTTCTTTTCAGCCAGCGGTCGGCTTTCATGTAAAAGCAATCCTAGTGGCTAATTAGCCGATAGACTGCTTTTACAAGCAGTGGGAGGGAGTGTCCCCCCCTTCCCCATTCCCTCCCGTCGTCTTCCTTGGTTTTCTCGGCCTCTCCTGTTCCACCGGGGAACCTGATAATGCTGCGGGTGGTTCCGCCAGCTGACCATAGGACTGATCAAAGAATCAGATCAGAATGGCTCCAATGATCTCTATGGCCTAAGAAACCGGAAGCTACGAGCATTTCATGACTTCTGTTTCGCCGGATATAAACAGCGCCATTGGCAAAATGGGAAAGCATCTTATCACATCGATCTTGGTGTGGTCAGATGCTTTGAGGGCAGAGGATAAATCTAGAGTCTAATAGACCCCAATTTTTATTTTAAAAAAGAGTACCTGTCTCTACCTATTGCTATCATAGGGGATATTTACATTCTCTGTGATAACAATAAAAATTATAAAAAATAAAAAAATTAAAGTAACAGTGTAAAAAAAAAAAAAAGCATCCCTGTCCCCCCCCGTGCTCACGCGCGCAAAGGCGAACGCATTCGTCAGTCTCGTGTCATATGTAAACAGCAATTGCACCGTGCATGTGAGGTATCACCGCAAACGTCAGATCGAGGGCAGTCATTTTAGCAGCAGACCTCCTCTGTAAATATAAAGTGGTACCCTGTAAATGCTTTTAAAGGCTTTTAAAAATGTACAGTGGGGACGGAAAGTATTCAGACCCCCTTAAATTTTTCACTCTTTGTTATATTGCAGCCATTTGCTAAAATCATTTAAGTTAATTTTTTCCTCATTAATGTACACACAGCACCCCATATTGACAGAAAAACACAGAATTGTTGACATTTTTGCAGATTCATTTAAAAAAGAAAAACTGAAATATCACATGGTCCTAAGTATTCAGACCCTTTGCTTAGTATTTAGTAGAAGCACCCTTTTAATCTAATACAGCCATGAGTCTTTTTGGGAAAGATGCAACAAGTTTTTCACACCTAGATTTGGGGATCCGCTGCCATTCCTCCTTGCAGATCCTCTCCAGTTCTGTCAGGTTGGATGGTAAACGTTGGTGGACAGCCATTTTTATGTCTCTCCAGAGATGCTCAATTGGGTTTAAGTCAGGGCTCTGGCTGGGCCATTCAAGAACAGTCAAGGAGTTGTTGTGAAGCCACTCCTTCGTTATTTTAGCTGTGTGCTTAGGGTCATTGTCTTGTTGAAAGGTAAACCTTCGGCCCAGTCTGAGGTCCTGAGCACTCTGGAGAAGGTTTTCGCCCAGGATATCCCTGTACTTGGCCGCATTCATCTTTCCCTCAATTGCAACCAGTCGTCCTGTCCCTGGAGCTGAAAAACACCCCCACAGCATGATGCTGCCACCACCATGCTTCACTGTTGGGACTGTATTGGACAGGTGATGAGCAGTGCCTGGTTTTCTCCACACATACCCCTTAGAATTAAGGCCAAAAAGTTCTATGTTGGTCTCATCAGACCAGAGAATTTTATTTCTCACCATCTTGGAGTCCTTCAGGTGTTTTTTTTAGCAAACTCCATGCGGTCTTTCATGTGTCTTGCACTGAGGAGAGGCTTCCGTCAGGCCACTTTGCCATTAAGCTCTGACTGGTGGAGGGCTGCAGTGATATTTGACTCTCTACAACTTTCTCCCATCTCCCGACTGCATCTCTGGAGCTCAGCCACAGTGATCTTTGGGTTCTTCTTTACCTCTCTCACCAAGGCTCTTCTCCCCCGATCACGGACGGCCCGCTCTAGGAAGGGTTCTGGTCATCCCAAACGTCTTCCATTTAAGGATTATGGAGGCCAATGTGCTCTTAGAAACCTTAAGTGCAGAAGAAATTTTTTTGTAACCTTGGCCAGATCTGTGCTTTGCCACAATTCTGTCTCTGAGCTCTTCAGGCAGTTCCTTTGACCTCATGATTCTCATTTGCTCTGACATGCACTGTGAGCTGTAAGGTTTTATATAGAAAGGTGTGTGGCTTTCCTAATCAAGTCCAATCAGTATAATCAAACACAGCTGGACTAAAATGAAGGTGTAGAACCATCTCAAGGATGATCAGAAGAAATGGACAGCACCTGAGTTAAATATATGAGTGTCACAGCAAAGGGTCTGAATACTTAGGACCATGTGATATTTCAGTTTTTCTTTTTTAATAAATCTGCAAAAAATGTCAACAAGTCTGTGTTTTTCTGTCAATATGGGGTGCTGTGTGTACATTAATGAGGAAAAAAAATGAACTTAAATGATTTTAGCAAATGGCTGCAATATAACAAAGAGTGAAAAATGTTCCAACTGTATGTAGTCGCCGCTGCACGGTTGTGCGCAATTTTAAAACGTGGTGTTTGGTATCTATGTACTACGCATAAGATCATCTTTTATGTTAAACCAAACATTTGGGCAATATAGTGTGTTTTAGTGCATTCAAATTCAAAAAAGTGTTTTCTTTATCGTACATCATGGGACACAGAGCCTAAGTAATAACTTAATGTGTTATGGGCCACCTTCTGGTGTTGACACTGGTATATCCAATACAGGAAGTTCACTCCTCTATATAACCCCTTCTCCTTCCAGGAGTACCTCAGTTTTTTCGCCAGTGTCTTAGGTGTTGGTCACGAGTGAACATGTGCTCTGAGGAGCTCCAGGAGGGATCCATGCTGGATTTAAAAAACCTCCACAACCGGATCCATCCACGCCACTGAGGCCACAGGATGATACCCGGGCCTCGCATAGAAGAATGAGGTTTTGCCTGTAACACCTCTCTTTGAGGGCTGGACCCCAGGAACCCGGACTCTTTTTGGTCTTGCTACATTACCTAAAGTTGTCCTGAGGGGTGCTATACAGGTCCAAAGGAGTGGAACCCCTATTAAGGGACCTGGTCTTTGAAGGTTTACTAACGCTGCCCGCCGTGATGGCTGAAGTCTGGATCTGTCTGTTTTCAGCAGTATCCTGCAGCGAGGAAAAGTTAAGAGAAAAGCTTAGGAACTGCAAAGTCCACCTATGCCTTTTCTTCCATATGTAACATTGTAATGCCTTAAAGTCTCCTCTAGAGGGAGTAAGGATACACATACCCTTTTCAGCAGCTCTGTGTCCAGCTACAACAGCGTGGTGTGTCCCAGTAGCAGGAGGGGGTTCATTATTATTCCTCTCCCCCCAATTGGGGCAACTAAGGGGCTGGGGGTATATGTACAATGCAAGGTACATTACATTTACATCCTATCTGTAGTCAGTTTGAGCAGTGTTACATAACCCAGTGTGACAGCACTAAAGGCTGATCCACACTTGTAAGTAAGCCTCAACTGCTAAGAACCCCCCCGCGCCAGCCCCCCCTCCCCCTCGAGGGGTGCAGGGTGGCTTTACTATATAAACATTTTACCGTATGTTCACTTGCCTTTTAGCTTTGTTCTAATGCAAGGAAGCCAGCTTCTCTCAGGTAATGAGAAGAAATCCCAGAAACGCAGCTGCAGCCTCCTCTCTGTGTCTCAGACCCCAATGCCATGCCTTCTGCGCATGCGGGCTGAGGTTCATTTTTTTTGAAAAGAGGAGGAGGGCAGGTTGATGGAAGGAGCTTGGCTAAGGCAGTCGGCGCGGTGTGCGGGGCTCAGCGTCCACGTGGAAGCACACAGCGCACAGGCAATCAGGCTTACACCTGAGAAGTCTTAAAAGGCTGACGCTCTTATGACTAAATGTCTCCCAGAGCAGCTGAATGAAGAGTCTGCCACACAGGACACAGGAGCGCTGGAGCACGTGAGGGGTTCACACAGGCATTTCCAGTACAGGAAAATACATTGTTGTTTAGCATCAGATTAATCTTTATGCTGCCATTGTTATTTCTATACTATTGCTCAGCAAATAGTACATTTTTATTACAATGCCTCTGCTGTTGTGCTTAGCACTATGGCTTCCAAGGTTACCACAAAGACACCAAAAGTTCCACTCCCAGGCGCTGGGAACTCCAGTTATGCCTCCACACTGTCATCCTCTCCAGAGATACCAGATATGGCAAGCCAGGGTGAGTCCCTGGAACCGATTGGTGGTGCGACTGCTTCTCACACTTCAGCCCCTGTATATGTGACTGAAGATGCATTTTCCTCTGCCCTGCAGGGCCTAGGAGGAAGATTAGCGGCTTTAATCGCATCCTCTATCCAAGTGGATAGGAAGCGTGATAGATCCCCCTCCCCCACTTCTGACCCTTTACCAAGGGAACAATGGGGACAGGATGAGGTATTACCCTCAGGCAATCGAGAGGAAAAACTAGCTGATTATTCCTCTGCAGAGGAAACAACAGTTGATGATTAAGCTTCAAAATTTGAGGTGCAAATCCTTACGAAAATGGTTCGGTCCACTTTCATGCTACCCCTAACAGAGTCAGTTGAAAGTCCGGTTTCTTTCTTGGGTTCTTTAAAACCTTTACAGCCTTTTCATGCGTTTCCGGTCCATGCATTACTAGAAAAGCTTATTTATGCTGAATGGGATCATCTGGATAAACATTTTCTCCCTCCAAAGAGATTCTCAGTTCTCTATCCTATGAAGGAGAAATTCACCAAAAAATGGAAGGTTCCAGCAGTTGACACTGTGAGTTCCAGTGTGAATAAAAGTTTAACTTGTTCAGTAGACAATGCACAAATGCTTAAAGATCCAACAGATAAAAAAGTTTGAATATCTGTTAAAATCCTCTTTTTCCTTGGCAGGGACCGTTACTCAGCCTGCAGTAGCAGCAATAGGCATCTGTCAGTCCCTAAAGGACCAGTTCACAGAGGCTCTTAAAGAGCTCCCTGCACAACAGGCCCGTGAGTTGGTCGAACCACCAATTCATTATGTTTTGCCATAGACCCTATGAAGGACTCCCGCCTTGCGCTTGTGCTAGTACACATGCGTAGGACCCTTTGGTTAAAAAATTGGTCAGCCGAAGCTCCTTGCAAAAAGCTTCTGGCTAGTTTCCCCTTCCATGGGGAGCGACTATTTGGCGATAATTTGGATAAATACATCCAAACATTTTCTAGTGGGAAGAGTACTCTTTTGCCAGTCAAAAGAAAGTATAAACATCCTTCATTTAAACTAATTTTTCTCCTGCGCCAGGGGCATCTGCCTCTAGGCAGTGGCGAGCGGCCTCCGCCGTCAGACTGTAGAGGGAAACCTCAGGGTCAGGCCCAGGCTCAAAGGAAGACCTGGGGCCGGAAATCTGCAAAACAGAATACTAAATCCTCATCATGAAGAGGCGCCCCCCCTCACCAGAGTAGGGGGAAGACTTTTGCATTACTCAGAAGTCTGGCAAAGGGAAACCAGGACAGATGGGTCATCTCCATGGTGTCTCTAGGATAAAACTAGAATTTCGGGAGTTTCCACCATCTCGTTTTCTGAGATCAAACGTTCCCAAAGATCCAGGGAAAAAGCAATATCTGTTTCAAGCATTAGATCGATTATTGGCTCAGGGGGTGATCATACAGATTCCCACAGAAGAGCAAGGTTTGGGGTTTTTATTCAAACCTGTTTACGGTACCAAAACTAAATGGGGTAGTCAGACCCATTCTAGATCTAAGGAATCTAAATCAGTTCCTGAAGATCCGCTCCTTTTGCATGGAGTCGGTCAGGTCAGTAGTTTCCATCCTACAAGGAAGAGAACTTCTGGTGTCCATTGACATCAGGGATGCATATCTGCATGTCCCTATATTTCCGGCTCACCAAAAGTTTCTGCGATTTGAAGTAGAACAACAGCACTTTCAGTTTGTAGCCTTGCCCTTTGGGCTAGCTACAGCACCCTGGGTGTTCACAAAAGTACTGGCCCCACCTCTAGCCAAGCTAAGGGCACAGGGCATAACAGTCTTGGAGTACCTAGACGATCTATTGTTAATAGACCAGTCAGTGGCTCGCTTGGAGCAAAGTGTACGCATTACAACCAGTTACCTGGAAAGTCTGGGTTGGATTCTCAACCTAGAGAAGTCTTTCCTAAAACCGCTAAGAAAGCTGGAGTATTTGGGCCTGATCATAGACACAGCCTAGAAAAGGGTGTTCTTGCCTCCGGCAAAGATCAGCTCCATACGAGACCTGGTGCGCATGGTCAGGTCGAAAAGAAATCCCTTAATTCGCCTTTGCATGAGGTTATTAGGAAAGATGGTAGCCTCATTCGAAGCAGTTCCCTATGCCCAGTTCCATTCGAGACTGTTGCAAAACAGTATCCTGTCTGCTTGGAAAAAATGATCCAAGCTTTGGACTTGCCAATGCGGCTGTCCCCAAGAGTGTCACAAAGCCTCAGTTGGGAGCAGTACTAGAGAAGACGACTGTCCAGGGACAGTGGTCAAGAACCGAAAGAGCCTTGCCCATCAACATCCTAGAGATTCGGGCAGTGCGTCTGGCTCTGAAAACCTGGACTTCCAGGTTAAAGAATTGTCCTGTCAGGTTCCAATCCGATAATGCCACGGCTGTGGCCTATATCAATCACCAAGGGGGCACCAAGAGTCTCTCAGCACAGAGAGAGGTGAACCATAGTCTAACTTGGGCAGAAATTAATGTTCCGTGCCTATCGGCAGTCTTCATTCCGGGAGTAGAGATTTGGCAGGCGGACTACTTAAGTCGCCAGCAGTTATTCCCGGGGGGAATGGTCTCTTCACCCCGACATTTTTCGAGCCATTTGCCAAAGATGGGGGACCCCAGACCTAGATCAGTAACATCCAGATTCAACATGAAGTTAGTCAATTTTGTGTCCAGGACAAGGGATCCTCTCGCATGCGGAACAGATGCGCTGGTAACACCGTGGGATCAGTTCTCACTGATCTATGCATTCCCCCCTATTCAGTTGCTGCCATGACTTCTTTGCAGGATCAAGCTGGAAAGAAAGCTGATAATTCTGGTAGCACCAGCATGGCCCAGAAGGTCATGGTACGCAGAAATCGTAAAGATGGCAGTGGAGGGTCCATGGTCCCTCCCACTAAGGCCAGACCTGCTCTCACAGGGGCCGATATTCCATCCGACTTTATGAACGCTAAATTTAATGGCCTGGCTATTGAAACCCACATTCTGAAGAAACGTGGGCTTTTCGGGTCAGTTATCTCTACTTTGATTAATGCAAGGAAACCAGCTTCCAGAACTATATATTATAAAGTTTGGAAGGCTTATGTTTCCTGGTGTGAATCCAAGGGTTGGCACCCTCGAGATATATCATAGGCAGAATTCTTGCCTTTCTACAATTAGGCGTAGAGATGAAGTTGGCCCTGAGTACTATTAAGGGTCAAGTCTCAGCCTTATCGATTTTATTTCAAAGAACTCTTGCTATGCATTCTTTAGTCCGGGGTTTCATGCAAGGGGTGATGCGAAATAACCTGCCAGTTAAATCACCTTTGAGCCCTTGGGACTTGAACTTAGTTTTGTCAGTGTTACAAAAACAGCCTTTTGAACCGATACAGCATATTCCCTTAGTCCTTTTGACAAGGAAGCTGGTATTTTTGGTTGCTGTATCCTTAGCATGGAGGGTTTCGGAATTGGCTGCTCTTTCTTGTAAAGAGCCATATTTGATTATTCATGAGGACAGAGCGATGTTACGCCCTTGTCCAGGCTTTTTGCCGAAAGTGGTTTCAGGTTTTCACCTGAACCAAGATATTGTCTTGCCATCGTTTTTTCTTAAGCCGTGTTCCAGGGAAGAAAAGTCACTACATTGTCTTGATGTGGTGAGAGCAATGAAAATCTATTTAAAGGCAACTGCTCAGAATTTTAAGACTGATGTCTTATTTATTCTGCCAGAGGGTCCTAAGAAAGGACAGGCAGCGTCGAAATCCACTGTCGCTAAGTGGATTCAACAAGTGATAATTCAAGCTTATGATTTAAGGGGTAAGATTCCCCCGTTTCAAGTTAAGGCCCACTCTACCAGGTCGGTTAGTGCTTCTTGGGCAGTGCGTCACCAGGGCTCCATGACTCAGATCTGCAAGGCCGCAGCTTGGTCTTCAGTACATACATTCACAAAATTTTATCAAGTGGAAGTAAGGAGGTATGAGGATATCGCCTTCTGGCGCATTGTGCTGCAGGCAGTATAAGTCCTCAGGTCTGGGGGTGCCTTACGGGTTGTCTCTCCCTCCCCTCAAATAGCATTGCTATATGACGTCCCATTAAGTTATTACTTAGGCTCTGTGTCCCATGATGTACGATAAAGAAAATAGGATTTTTTTAACAGGCTACCTGTAAAATCCTTTTCTTGGAGTACATCATGGGACACAGAGGTCCCTCCCCTCTTTTATGGGATTTAAGTATATTGCTTTGCTACAAAAACAGAGGTACTCCTGGAAGGAAGAGGGGTTATATAGGGGAGTGAACTTCCTGTATTGGGTATACCAGTGTCAACACCTGAAGGTGGCCCATAACTCATTAAGTTATTACTTAGGCTCTGTGTCCCATGATGTACTCCAAGAAAAGGATTTTACAGGTAAGCTGTTATAAACATCCTATTTTTTCCCCCCAAAAATTACGTTTGAAAAATCACTGCGCAAATACCGTGTGAAAAAATGTTTTGCAACACCCACCATTTTAATCTGTAGGGCCAATATATAATGTTTGGGGGTTCAAAGTAATTTTCTAGCAAAAAAAACCTATTTTTTCATGTAAATAAAAAGTGTAAGAAAGGGCTTTGTCTTCAAGTGGTTAGAAGAGTGGGTGATGTGGGGCATAAGCTTCCAATGTTATGCATAAAATACCAGGACAGGTCAATGAACCCTTTTGGAAAAGTAGAGAAAAGTAGAAAGCTATTTGCTGATAGGCATGCTGAGTCCAGGGAGAATTTTATATTTTGCTACAAGTTTAGGGAAAATGACAATAATGTATTTTTTTCCACAAAGTTGTCACTAAATGATATATTGCTCAAACATGCCATGGGCATATGTGAAATTACACCCCAAAATACATTCTACTACTTCTCCTGAGTAGGGATGAACTGAACACCCCCCTGTTCGGTTCGCACCAGAACATGCGAACAGGAAAAAAGTTCGTTCGAACACGCGAACACTGTTAAAGTCTATGGGACACGAACATGAATAATCAAAAGTGCTAATTTTAAAGGCTTATATGCAAGTTATTGTCATAAAAAGTGTTTGGGAACCTGGGTCCTGCCCCAGGGGACATGGATCAATGCAAAAAAAAGTTTTAAAGAGGCACATATTTCCCGTGTTTAGAACAGTCTGACAGCAAAATGACATTTCAAAGAAAAAAAGTCATTTAAAACTACTCGCAGCTATTGCATTGCCGGTCCGAAAATACACATAAAAGTTCATTGATAAAAACGGCATGGGAATTCCCCACAGGGGAACCCCCGAACCAAAATTTAAAAAAAAAATGATGTGGAGGTCCCCATAAATTCCATACCAGGCCCTTCAGGTCTGGTATGGATATTAACCACTTGCCGACCGCCTCACGCCTATATACGTGAGCAGGTCGGCACGGGCAGGCAAAATCACGTACCTGAAACGTGATGCCTTCCCGCGGGCGGGGGGTCCGATCGGACCCCCCCCCGCTGCCCTGGGTGGTCGGGTCTTGTTCGCGGGCGATTGGGGGTCAGGGGGAGGCCATCCATTGATTGCCACCCCCTCCCGATCGCTCCCACGAATCAAATGCTTCCTCTCCCTCTGTAATGTAAACAGAGGGAGAGGAAGTGATGTCATCTCTCCTGGAGCCGGTCTTTTTGATCCGACGCCGAGGAGAGAAGACATCCAAGTAAGTGCACCAACACCACACATTCAGTAGAACACGCCAGGCACACTTTTCACCCCCCTGTCACCCCCCGATCACCCCCCGATCACCCCCCTGTACCCACTGTCACTCTGACACCAATAGCAGTGTTTTGTTTTTTTTTGCATTGGTGTCAGTTTGTCAGTTATAAGTGTTAGGGCAGTTAGGTTAGCCCCCTTTAGGTCTAGGGTACCCCCCCTTAGGTCCAGGGTACCCCCTAACCACCCCTAATAAAAGTTAACCCCTTGATTACCCCCCGTCACCAGTGTCGCTAAGCGATCGTTTTTCTGATCGCTGTATTAGTGACACAGGTGACGCTAGTTAGGGAGGTAAGTATATAGGTTCGCTGTCAGTGTTTTATAGCGACAGGGACCCCCATATACTACCTGCTAAAGGTTTTAACCCCCTGATTGCCCCCTAGTTAACCCTTTCACCAGCGATCACCGTATAAGTGTTACGGGTGACGCTGGTTAGATAGTTTGTTTTTTGTAGTTTATTATAGTTTATTACAGTTTATTATAGTTTTAGGGCACCCGCCGTTTATTACCTTATAAAGGTTTAACCCCCTAATTGCCCGGCGGTGATAGAAGTTAAGTTTTTAGGATCAGATAAGGTCTGCGTCGCCCCAGGCAGCGTCAGGTTAGCGCCAGTACAGCTAAAACCCGTGCACGCAGCATACACCTCCCTTAGTGCTATAGTATCTGAGCGGATCGATATCTGATCCGATCAGATCTATACTCCCCAGCAGTTTAGGGTTCCCTGAAACGCAGTGTTAGCGGGATCAGCCCAGATACCTGCTAGCACCTGCGTTTTGCTCCTCGGCCCAGCCCAGCCCAGCCCACCCAAGTGCAGTATCGATCGATTACTGACACTTACAAAACACTAAGCACACATAACTGCAGCGGTCGCAGAGTCAGGCCTGATCCCTGCGATCGCTAACAGTTTTTTGGTAGCGTTTTGAATCAGTCGCTGACAGTCGGGAGCTTTTTTGCCTGTGAGTCTCACTAGTGTACCCCTAAATTTAGAGGCCAAAATGGCAAATCGAAGGTACACTAGTGAAGAGGCCTACAGGATTCTGAGCATGACAGATAGTGAAGAGGAAGTCACTCATCTGTCAGATTCAGGCTCAGAATACGATCCTGTAGAGGACAGCGGCTCCATGACAGATAGCTCTGACGACGGAGTTGTGGTCCCTGCTAAGGTCAGGCGTACCAGACCCCGAACTTATGCTGTCCTTGAAGTGCAAGAACCGCAGGGCTCTCGTATGGAGCAGAGAAGTACTAGCGCCGCTACTCCTTCTGGTGAACTGGCAAGCACCAGCGGCCTAGTACACCCTGGTCGTACATCCAGCACTGCAGTATCACGTGGTGACGTGGCGAGTCCCATAAGTGCAGTTCAAGCTGGCGAGGTGGCAAGCACTAGTAGTGTCCCGCTGCCACCAAGAAGACGAACACAGGCCCGTCGTGCCCATAGTGCCCTTCCTGCTGCATTGGCCAATCCGAATTGGGTACCCACCACTTCTGCAGCACCCGTACTTCCCCCTTTCACTGGCCAACCCGGAATTCAGGTGGAAACAGTTGACTTTATGCCACTGGATTTTTATTCGCTGTTTTTCACCGAAGATCTCTATAGATCTATTGTGGACCAAAGCAATTTATACGCTGGTCAACACATCGCCACTATGCCCCAGTCCACCCTTGCCAGAGATTGGAGACCAATTACGGTCTCCGAATTTAAGATCTTTCTGGGCCTTTCCCTCCTCATGGGGTTGAATAAAAAGAGTGAGTTGCGGTCATATTGGTCCACTGACCCAATTTACCATTCACCCTTGTTCTCTGCTTCCATGGCCAGGGCACGATACGAGCAGATTTTGCGGTTCATGCACTTCAACAACAATGAACTCTGTCGTCCTCGTGGAGACCCTGGATACGATCGGCTCTACAAAATTCGGCCCCTCGTAAACCACTTCAACCAACGTTTTGCAGACTTGTTTACCCCCCATCAAGTTGTCTGCGTTGATGAGTCCCTGGTTAAATTTTCTGGCCGCTTGTCATTCAAACAGTACCTTCCCAGCAAGCGTGCCAGATACGGGGTCAAGATGTATAAGCTCTGTGACAGGGCCACAGGCTATACATGTAGATTTATGGTTTACGAGGGAAAAGATAGTCACGTAGAGCCGACAAACTGCCCTGACTACATAGGAAGCGCTGGCAAGATAGTGTGGGACTTGGTGTCACCCTTATTCGGAAAGGGGTACCACTTGTACGTGGACAATTATTATACGAGCGTGCCACTTTTTAGCCACCTTTTTGATCATCAGATTGGAGCATGTGGCACCGTGCGACCTAATCGCCGGGGCTTTCCCCAGCGGCTTGTAGATTCCCGTCTTAGGCTGGGGGAGAGAGCCTGCTTGAAGTATAATAATTTGCTCGCTATGAAGTGGAGGCATAAGAAGAATGTTTTCGTTCTCACCTCCCTTCATGCAGACACGACGGTCCAAATTCCTACGGCGACTGGTGTTGTGGAGAAACCCCTCTGTGTCCACGAATACAACCTTAATATGGGAGGGGTGGACCTCAACGACCAGTTGTTGGCGCCGTACCTAGTTGCCCGTAAGGCCAGACGCTGGTACAAAAAAGTGTCTGTTTATTTATTTCAATTGGCTTTGCTGAACGCTCATGTGCTATACAGAGCTTCAGGACGGACTGGATCCTTCCTTACATTCCAGGAAGAGATCGTCAGAGCCCTTCTGTATCCAGACGGTGCTCCACCTCACCATCCCCAACCGAATGCAGTAAGCCGGCTGCATGAGAGGCATTTTCTTTATGCCCTCCCGAGTACCCCTACCCAACGAACCCCCCAAAAAAGATGTCGTGTCTGCAGCAAGCGCGGATTTAGGCGTGACACCCGGTATTGTTGTCCCCTCTGTCCTGGCATTCCTGGTCTTTGCATTGGTGAATGTTTTGAACGCTACCACACACTAGTGGAGTATTAGCGTAGGGTACAGCACTGCACAGACTAGGCACACTTCCACAGGGTCTCCCAAGATGCTGTCGCATTTTGAGAGACCCAAACCTGGTACCAGTTAAAAAAGTTAAAGTTACAAAAAAAAGTGTAAAAAAAACAAAAAAAAGTAAAAAAAAGAAAAAAACACAAAAAAAATATAAAATAAAAAAACCAAAAATAGTTGTTGTTTTATTGTTCTCTCTCTATTGTTCTGCATTCTATACTGCAATGTTTTATTGTTATGTTTTTATCATGTTTGCTTTATAGGTATGCAATTTTTTTATACTTTGTTTTTTTTATTGTTAACCACCTTTGTGTTTTCAGGTACGCCATTCAGCTGCAGAGCGGATTTATTTATCTTGACAGCAACAGCGTTTGCTCCCACGATACATAAAGCCGCGACTCCAGCGCTGTCGGAGGTGATTTCACCACCACAGTTACATACTTCAGCATATATGCCGAAGCGTGGGGGCAGCAGTGGGTGGAGGAGCGATTTGCTCCTGCCTTTTGCGGGAGGATGCCCCCATGCTTCGGCATATATATTTTTTAGGTAGGCACAGGTTGCGTTAAATGTTTTATTTTTTACTATTTTTTTTTGTATTTTGCTTTGCAGGTATGGTAAGTATTACTGTTATACTGTAATGTTACTTTGTTTTTTTGTTAACCATCATTTGCTTCGCAGGTACGCCATTCAGTTGCAGCACGGATTTATTTATCTTGACAGCAACAGCGTTTGCTCCCACGATACATAAAGCCGTGACTCCAGCGCTGTCGGAGGTGATTTCACCACCACAGTTACATACTTCAGCATATATGCCGAAGCGTGGGGGCAGCAGTGGGTGGAGGAGCGATTTGCTCCTGCCTTTTGCGGGAGGATGCCCCCATGCTTCGGCATATATATATTTTTAGGTAGGCACAGGTTGCGTTAAATGTTTTATTTTTTACTATGTTTTTTTTGTATTTTGCTTTGCAGGTATGGTAAGTAATACTGTTATACTGTAATGTTACTTTGTTTTTTTGTTAACCATCATTTGCTTAGCAGGTACGCCATTCAGTTGCAGCACGGATTTATTTATCTTGACAGCAACAGCGTTTGCTCCCACGATACATAAAGCCGTGACTCCAGCGCTGTCGGAGGTGATTTCACCACCACAGTTACATACTTCAGCATATATGCCGAAGCGTGGGGGCAGCAGTGGGTGGAGGAGCGATTTGCTCCTGCCTTTTTGCGGGAGGATGCCCCCATGCTTCGGCATATATATACGGTGCATGTATGCCCATCATTAGAAGTGGGTGGATGAAGGGAGGTATTCTAATGGTGGGCATACCCACCGATCAATATCTTTTTTTCGTTCAGCCCACAGGCTGCATGAAAAAAAGTTTACAATGTATGCCCAACAAGGACCAGCAACGTACTGGTATGTTGCTGGACTTTGAGTGGTTATACCAGAATGATGCCTGCAGGTTTAGGTATCATCTTGGTATCATTCTTTTCAGCCAGTGGTCGGCTTTCTTGTAAAAGCAATCCTAGCGGCTAATTAGCCTCTAGACTGCTTTTACAAGCAGTGGGAGGGAATGCCCCCCCCCCCACACCGTCGTCCATGTTTTTCTCTGGCTCTCCTGTCCCAACAGGGAACTTGAGAATGCAGCCGGTGATTCAGCCAGCTGACCATAGAGCTGATCAGAGACCAGAATGGCTCCAAACATCTCTATGGCCTAAGAAACTGGAAGCTACAAGCATTTCATGACTTAGATTTCGCCGGATGTAAACAGCGCCATTGGGAAATTGGGAAAGCATTTTATCACACCGATCTTGGTGTGGTCAGATGCTTTGAGGGCAGAGGAGAGATCTAGGGTCTAATAGACCCCAATTTTTTCTAAAAAGAGTACCTGTCACTACCTATTGCTATCATGGGGGATATTTACATTCCCTGAGATAACAATAAAAATGATAAAAAAAAAAAAAAAATGAAAGGAACAGTTTAAAAATAAGATAAAAAAGCAAAAAAAATAATAATAAAAAAAAAAAAAAAAAAGCACCCCTGCCCCCCCCCCCCCCCTGCTCTCGCACAAAGGCGAACGCAAGCGTCGGTCTGGCGTCAAATGTAAACAGCAATTGCACCATGCATGTGAGGTATCACCGCGAAGGTCAGACCGAGGGCAGTAATTTTAGCAGTAGACCTCCTCTGTAAATCTAAAGTGGTAACCTGTAAAGGCTTTTAAAGGCTTTTAAAAATGTATTTAGTTTGTCGCCATTGCACGTTTGTGCGCAATTTTAAAGCATGTCATGTTTGGTATCCATGTACTCGGCCTAAGATCATCTTTTTTATTTCATCAAACATTTTGACAAAATAGTGTGTTTTAGTGTATTAAAATTTAAAAAAGTGTGTTTTTTCCCCAAAAAATGCGTTTGAAAAATCGCTGCGCAAATACTGTGTGAAAAAAAAAAAATAAACACCCACCATTTTAATCTGTAGGGCATTTGCTTTAAAAAAATATATAATGTTTGGGGGTTCAAAGTAATTTTTTTGCAAAAAAAAATAATTTTTTCATGTAAACAATAAGTGTCAGAAAGGGCTTTGTCTTCAAGTGGTTAGAAGAGTGGGTGATGTGTGACATAAGCTTCTAAATGTTGTGCATAAAAGGCCAGGACAGTTCAAAACCCCCCCAAATGACCCCATTTTGGAAAGTAGACACCCCAAGCTATTTGCTGAGAGGCATGTCGAGTCCATGGAATATTTTATATTGTGACACAAGTTGCGGGAAAAAGACAAATTTTTTTTTTATTTTTTTTTTTTTGCACAAAGTTGTCACTAAATGATATATTGCTCAAACATGCCATGGGAATATGTGAAATTACACCCCAAAATACATTCTGTTGCTTCTCCTGAGTACGGGGATACCACATGTGTGAGACTTTTTGGGAGCCTAGCCGCGTACGGGACCCCGAAAACCAAGCCCCGCCTTCAGGCTTTCTAAGGGCGTAAATTTTTGATTTCACTCTTCACTGCCTATCACAGTTTCGGAGGCCATGGAATGCCCAGATGGCACAACCCCCCCCCAAATGACCCCATTTTGGAAAATAGACACCCAAAGCTATTTGCTGAGCGGTATAGTGAGTATTTTGCAGACCTCACTTTTTGTCACAAAGTTTTGAAAATTGAAAAAAGAAAAAAAAAATACGTTTTTCTTGCCTTTCTTCATTTTCAAAAACAAATGAGAGCTGCAAAATACTCACCATGCCTCTCAGCAAATAGCTTGGGGTGTCTACTTTCCAAAATGGGGTCATTTGGGGGGGTTTTGTGCCATCTTGGCATTTTATGGCCTTCAAAAGTGTGATAGGTAGTGAGGAGTAAAATCAAAAATGTATGTCCTTAGAAATCCTGAAGGCGGTGCTTGGTTTTCGGGGCCCCGTGCGCGGCTAGGCTCCCAAAAAGTCCCACACATGTGGTATCCCCGTACTCAGGAGAAGCAGCAGAATATATTTTGGGGTGTAATTCCACATATGCCCATGGCATGTTTGAACAATATATCATTTAGTGACAACTTTGTGCAAAAAAAAAAAAAAAAAAAAAAAAATTGTCACTTTCCCGCAACTTGTGTCAAAATATAAAATATTCCATGGACTCAACATGCCTCTCAGCAAATAGCTTGGGGTGTCTACTTTCCAAAATGGGGTCAATTGGGGGGGGTTTGTGCCATCTGGGCATTTTATGGCCTTCAAAAATGTGATAGGTAGTGGGGAGTGAAATTACAACTTTACGCCCTTAGAAATCCTGAAGGCGGTGCTGGGTTTTCGGGGCCCCGTACGCAGCTAGGCTCCCAAAAAGTCCCACACATGTGGTATCCCCGTACTCAGGAGAAGCAGCAGAATATATTTTGGGGTGTAATTCCACATATGCCCATGGCCTGTGTGAGCAATATATCATTTAGTGACAACTTTGTGCAAAAAAAAAAAAATTCTCACATTCCCGCAACTTGTGTCAAAAAATAAAATATTCCATGGACTCAACATGCCTCTCAGCAAATAGCTTGGGGTGTCTACTTTCCAAAATGGGGTCATTTGGGGGGGTTTTGTGCCATCTTGGCATTTTATGGCCTTCAAAACTGTGATAGGTAGTGAGAAGTGAAATCAAAAATTTATGGCCTTAGAAATCCTGAAGGCGGTGCTTGGTTTTCGGGGCCCCGTACGCAGCTAGGCTCCCAAAAAGTCCCACACATGTGGTATCCCCGTACTCAGGAGAAGCAGCAGAATATATTTTGGGGTGCAATTCCACATATGCCCATGGCATGTTTGAGCAATATATCATTTAGTGACAACTTTGTGCAAAAAAAAAAAAAAAAAAAAAAAAATTGTCACTTTCCAGCAACTTGTGTCAAAATATAAAATATTCCATGGACTCAACATGCCTCTCAGCAAATAGCTTGGGGTGTCTACTTTCCAAAATGGGGTCATTTGGGGGGGGTTTTGTGCCATCTTGGCATTTTATGGCCTTCAAAACTCTGATAGGTAGTGAGGAGTGAAATAAAAAATTTATGCCCTTAGAAATCCTAAAGGCGGTGATTGGTTTTCGGGGCCCCGTACGCGGCTAGGCTCCCAAAAAGTCCCACACATGTGGTATCCCCATACTCAGGAGAATCAGCAGAATGTATTTTGGGGTGCAATTCCACATATGCCCATGGCCTGTGTGAGCAATATATCATTTAGTGACAACTTTGTGCAAAAAAAAAAAAAATTGTCACATTCCCACAACTTGTGTCAAAAAATAAAATATTCCATGGACTCAACATACCTCTCAGCAAATAGCTTGGGGTGTCTACTTTCCAAAATGGGGTCATTTGGGGGTGTTTTGTGCCATCTTGGCATTTTATGGCCTTCAAAACTGTGATAGGTAGTGAGGAGTGTAATCAAAAATCTATGCCCTTAGAAATCCTGAAGGCGGTGCTTGCTTTTCGGGGCCCCATACGCGGCTAGGCTCCCAAAAAGTCCCACACATGTGGTATCCCCGTACTCAGGAGAAGCAGCTGAATGTATTTTGGGGTGCAATTCCACATATGCCCATGGCCTGTGTGAGCAATATATCATTTAGTGACAACTTTTTGTAAATTTTTTTTTTTTTTTTTTTTTTGTCATTATTCAATCACCTGGGACAAAAAAAATAAATATTCAATGGGTTCAACATGCCTCTCAGCAATTTCCTTGGGGTGTCTACTTTCCAAAATGGGGTCATTTGGGGGGGTTTTGTACTGCCCTGCCATTTTAGTACCTCATGAAATGACATAGGCAGTCATAAACTAAAAGCTGTGTAAATTCCAGAAAATGTACCCTAGTTTGTAGGCGCTATAACTTTTGCGCAAACCAATAAATATACGCTTATTGACTTTTTTTTTACCAAAGACATGTGGCCGAATACATTTTGGCCTAAATGTATGACTAAAATTGAGTTTATTGGATTTTTTTTAGAACAAAAAGTAGAAAATATCATTTTTTTTCAAAATTTTCGGTCTTTTTCCGTTTATAGCGCAAAAAATAAAAACCACAGAGGTGATCAAATACCATCAAAAGAAAGCTCTATTTGTGGGAAGAAAAGGACGCAAATTTCGTTTGGGTACACCATTGCATGACCGCGCAATTAGCAGTTAAAGCGACGCAGTGCCAAATTGTAAAAAGTGCTCTGGTCAGGAAGGGGGTAAATCCTTCCGGGGCTGAAGTGGTTAAGGGGAACCCCGGCCAAATTTTTTTAAAAAATGATGTGGGGCTCCCCCTAAATTCCATACCAGACCCTTCAGGTCTGGTATGGATTTTACGGGGATCCCCGCGCCAAAATTTATAAAAAAAAAGGCGTGGGGTCCCCCCAAAAATCCATATCAGACCCTTATCCGAGCACGCAACCTGGCGGGCTGCAGGAAAAGAGGGGGATGAGAGAGCGCCCCCCCTCCTGAACCGTACCAGGCCACATGCCCTCAACATTGGCAGGGTGCTTTGGGGTAGCCCCCCAAAACACCTTGTCCCCATGTTGATGAGGACAAGGGCCTCATCCCCACAACCCTGGCCGGTGGTTGTAGGGGTCTGCGGGCGGGGGGCTTATCGGACTCTGGAAGCCCCCCCCTGTGTGCTCGGATAAGGGTCTGGTATGGATTCTTGGGGGGACCCCACGACGTTTTTTTTTAATTTTGGCCGGGGTTCCCCTTAATATCCATACCAGACCTGAAGGGCCTGGTATGGAATTTAGGGGGACCACCACGTCATTTTTTTTTTAAATTTTGGTTCGGGGTTCCCCTGTGGGGAATTCCCATGCCGTTTTTATCAATGAACTTTTATGTGTATTGTCGGACCGGCAATGCAATAGCCGCGAGTAGTTTTAAATGACTTTTTTTCCTTTGAAATGTCATTTTGCTGTCAGACTGTTCTAAACACGAGAAACATGCGCCCCTTTACAGGCATACTATAGACACCCCCCAGGTACGAAATTTAAAGGGATATTACACTTTTATTGTTTGACTTTAAGCATTATTAAAATCACTGCTCCTGAAAAAACGGACGTTTTTAAAACTTTTTTTTGCATTGATCCATGTCCCCTGGGGCAGGATCCAGGTCCCCAAACACTTTTTATGACAATAACTTGCATATAAGCCTTTAAAATTAGCACTTTTGATTTCTCCCATAGACTTTTAAAGGGTGTTCCGCGGCATTCGAATTTGCCGCGAACACCCCAAATTGTTCGCTGTTCAGCGAACTTGCGAACAGCCGATGTTCGAGTCGAACATGAGTTCGACTCAAACTCGAAGCTCATCCCTACTCCTGAGTATGGCAAAAAAATAAAATATTCAATGTGCTCAACAAGCCTCTCAGCAAATTCCTTGGGGTGTCCACTCTGCAAAATGGGGTTTTGTACTGCCCTGCCATTTTAGCACCTCAAGAAATGAGATAGGCAGTCATAAACTAAAAGCTGCGTAAATTCCAGAAAATGTACCCTAGTTTGTAGATGCTATAACTTTTGCGCAAACCAATAAAATATACGCTTATTGAATTTTTTTTACCCAAGACATGTGGCTGAATGCTTTTTGGCCTAAATGTATGGCTAAAATTGAGTTTATTGTATTTGTTTTATAGCAAAAAGTATTAAATATATTTTTTTTTTCAAAATTTTCGGTCTATTTTCGTTTATATTGCAAAAAATAAAAATCGCAGAGGTGATCAAATACCACCAAAAGAAATCTCTATTTGTGGGGAAAAAAAGGACGCAAATTTCGTTTGGGTACAGCATTGCATGACCGCGCAATTACCAGTTAAAGCAGGGCAGTGGCAAATTGTAAAAAGTGCTCTGGTCCGGAAGGGGGTAAATCCATTCGGGGCTGAAGTGGTTAACAGAAAATGTGTCATGTTAAGATTGAGGTTGCAGTCTTTAAAAGCAGCAGTTTCTAGAAGACAATAATTGATTCACAATGAATTAATTGATTTAAACACATTTTTATAATATTGTACATATCAAGTCAATATATTTAGCAATTTTAAAACGGTGTATATATTACATTGAAATGTAGTAACATACTTTATATGGAAAAATACCTCTGTCCCATGTAATGATTGTAGTACTAATAAAACAACCAAATTAAATAAGTATATGTTTCTAGTTCATTTTTTTAAACACAGCTGAGATTGTAGCGAATTATGAAAGAAAGTATGGCTATGCATGTATGTATAGGTGTGTGCATATAGTACATTTTTTATTTGCATTAAAACTGTAGATTTCGCTGGTAACTCATGTTTATTGAAATTTTGTGTATGATGAGGTGGTATATTTTGCAAAGCTGCTGGTCTCATTGAAAATCATTGCCTGTGATTAGTCATTGCACTATTAAATGTGTCCAGCAGATGTCAGGATTATCAAAGAATTTACCCAAAAAATGGCATCATGCTGTGGAACTAGTATTACAAACCATAATTCACAGACATCCTCTAGGGCACATGCCAGCACCACTAAACAACAATATGCATAAAATATTTACCGGTATGTATAATAATACATTTTGCATAAAAAGAATACCTCATCCTTGCCATGTTTAATAAATGTTCTGAGTCCCATCATTTAATTCATAGCTATGGCAATTAAAGCATAGTCTTGCCAACCAGGTACATTGTGAATGTTTTTGGTTATTAGAGACTGTATACTGAATCTATCTTTTTTTTTAATTATTTATATTGAATAGACCTTTTCAGTGAGATAAACAGTAGCAACTAGCAAACCTAAATTATGTAGGATATTATGACTGCCTATAAGTACATAGAATATTAAAACGCATATACAGAACAAGGGTCTTATTTTAACACAAATTGATAAGGTTTTTGTTTTTTTTTAATCTTAGATGCACTTTTAAGTGTATATCTAAAAAAGAATTCTTAAAAAATGTATATGTCCTCTTTAAGGCTTGATTCACACCTATGCATTTTTAGTGCTTTTTGCATTTTGCAGATTTGCTCTACAGAGCGTGTTCCATAGGAAACCATGTTAAATGGGCTGTAGTGCAAATCTGCAAAATGCAAAAAGCACTAAAAATGCATAGGTGTGATTCCAGCCTAATGTATGAACTTCTAGTCCATTTTTAAAGAAATCTGTAGAGTGAAATCCAAAAGATTGTGTTTATGTCATGGACTTTTACTATATTCTTTGTGAAATATTTATTGGCTGTACACACAGTTATATTATTTTAATCGTACAGTTCAATACACTGGCAACCTATGCATACACCATGGGTTATAGCTTTGTACCTTCATTTGATTGGACACTGACAAGATTTTAGGACATGCCCCCCTGGGATGCCTCCCCAATAACCCTACCCCATTCTTTGAGCCCTCAGTTGTTTTGCTAGCTTCTATACAGGATGGACATTTTCTCCTTCCCAGAGAAACCAGCTTCACTACGTTAATATTTTCTTTTGTTATTTTCCTAAAGACTTCTTCAATCAACCCTCGCTGTCTATATAAGCAGATTTTCTGTATCGGTGAAAAACGTGGAAGCTGTACCCAGACCCCATGCTGTGGGGACAGCCTGTAATGTTGCTTTGGGCACTGCATCCTGTGTGAGGTGCTCTTCTTGGCACTTAGTGCAAGGCATTGAGTTAGCCGCAGGCTATTATTCAGGACTAGTACTGTGGTACATCACAGTGGAACCTAGTCCCTGAAGACCCCTTCAGGGGTTTGCCAACCTTATATCCAGTCAAGCATTGTGAACAGGTAAGACAAAGTCACCCTGTATAATTGATAGTTATTGTGTAATACGGGGTAAGGTTTGGAATGTATTTATTTTGCAGTGTAAACTTTTAAAACTTTGCACTAAAATTCATTCACTCAGTCTCAGATGGATGACCAGGTGTTACATCACACCACTGGTCACACACTTAAACGCCACCTCCATCTAGAGCCTTTAAGAGATACTCAGGCGTTTCTTCCTGCCCTTTCACCTTGGGGATTGCAGGAGGGTTAATGCCTGGGTTACTTCATACGCCTAACGGACACGCTTATCCCATCTCCTACACTCTACTTAGTAAATACCCCACAGGAGAGTACCCTCACTTGTAGGTATAACGGAGACCAGGCAAGACTGAGCCATCTCTTAACAGCAGGCGAACATTCACTCTGCTAAAGGCCTGCTCAACACTAAGTCTCAAAGTGACGATGCATCCCGTGCACAGGAGCAGGAGCAGGTCTTAATACCGGCTTCGGCATCTTAAATTTTTTTTTCAGACAAGTGACCTATTTGAGAAAAGTAAAATTTCCTGCATCTTTGTCACAGTTTCTCAGACAGATTACGGCGTTAATTCAGCCATCTTTGTCCAGACATCAGAAATGCCACACATCTTCTCCTACTCCCATTTCTCAACCAGTGTCAGACCCTGATATCCCGGTCCTAGAAGATGCTGAATCAGAGGGGAATGAAGAGAACATAGAAGCGATGTTGAAGACGATTTTACCACCAACTGGGTTACTCCTGAAAGGATTTTTACTCCGCGAAAGATATTTTCTAAATTCAATCCAGTTGAAAAAGAGTTTCCATCTGGGAAGCCTTCATAAAATATGTTTGGCAAGGCAAACCTTCTCGTCTTCAACGATCGCTCCTGCAACGATCCAAGCTAAGTGGAGGGGTCAGCCTTCCAGATCCCCCTTATATTGTATGGCAACCCATATGGCTAGGGTGATTGGTGTAGACACTCCCCACATAAATTGTGGGTTTCCTTGGAGCAGGAGTCAGTACCTTTTCCCTTAGCCGGCCTTCCGTGGATGGAGGCTCCACTTTGTCGACTCTCTTTTCCAAACCCACTGATTGGAACCACTTTATCTGAAATCCACAAGTACTACAAGCTGGCCACAATCTCCAGCTTCCCTTCTCCATTGACACTGATTATTGTCCACTCAGACTTCGCTCCAGGCTGGATTGATAAAGCCTTCCAACTCCAAATTGACCGAAATTTAGTCAGAGCCTCCACCTTCTTTGGGCCCACTGGGTGGGTTCGCCCATCAGTCTTGTTTGGCCATTTTACCTCCTCTGTTCTGGGCCGCTGGAAGCTCTTGCAACTTTCATATTTTCTTCGGTCCCTTCCAGATCATAACTTCTTTCACAAAACTTCTACTCCATTCGAGGACCTCTGCCTAGGGCAGTGGTTCTCAACTCTTGTCCTCAGCACGCACGAACAGGCCAGATTTTAATTATTACCCTGGGGAGATGCAGACTAGAATACTGTATTGAAAATAAAAAAGTGTGGCGCTAGTGAAAGGTGAAAGATCCTGTCGTTAGACAGGTAAACAAGAGGGGAGTGAAGACACTATCAGTGTCACTTGGTGAAGTGATAATTGATTATTAAGAAAAATATCAACAAAGTAAAGAATACAGGCATATATAGGTATGCTGGTGAAAATGCAGTGATAATCAGTTGGTTTAGATTAGGAAAAAATCAAGCGCCCAGCACCTTATTCAAAAAGGAAACACAGACACATATAAACCCATACAAGAAATCCCAACAACCTGATTAAGTGATTTAACGCAGCCAGTAGGGGAGATTCAAGTACCTGGCACCTTATTCAAAAGGAAAAAACCAACACATATAAATCAATGCAAGAAATCTAAATAATCTAGGTGGGTGGTTTAACACCACTAGTATTCAATGGAAATAGGGGCCAGGATAGGGGGCATAAAAATCCTTATGGGAGGACAGACATAGCTGGAAAAACAACAAGTCTCTCAAATGGCAAAAGTAGACTGTCCCCTTCAGTCCTATAGATAGCAAGGTCTCAACCGTCTTCTCCAGAGATGATTAGAGGTTGTTGGGAAGGGGTCCTGATAGGTACACTAAATCTTGACTCTTGTGGATGATTCCCACCAGGAAAGAGAGAAAGCAAAAGGATGCCCTTACCGGATCAGGTGGACTCACAGGCCGTGGCGGTGAGTCAAACGTGCATGTACCGTCAAACGGTGTGAGATGGAGGCTTGTGGGAAGACTCGTGTGCCGTCTTGTCAGCAGTCCTCAACTGAAGAGCCAGCTAGGGGATCAAGGTCCCCAGGATGCGGTTCCGGTCACCAGAAAGATCATTCGCTCAGAAGTCCATCATATATGTAATTGGTCAAAGAAAAGAGAAAAAACTCCACATGGTGTAAATCCTTAATGTGCCAAAACGCATAAGAGCACTTTATTGAGCAAAAAAAGACTCCAAGAGGCAATTTTTTACAAGCGGGGGGCAGTAAAAACTCGGCTCAATATATAAAACAGCATAAAAAATATATAAAAAATATATATAAAAACAGCGCAGTGGGTAGTGGTGGGGTGTAATCATAGAGACCCGACGCGTTTCGCCTCCAAAGGGCTTCTGCTGGGGTATCCCAGCAGAAGCCCTTTGGAGGCGAAACGCGTCGGGTCTCTATGATTACACCCCACCACTACCCACTGCGCTGTTTTTATATATATTTTTTATATATTTTTTATGCTGTTTTATATATTGAGCCGAGTTTTTACTGCCCCCCGCTTGTAAAAAATTGCCTCTTGGAGTCTTTTTTTGCTCAATAAAGTGCTCTTATGCGTTTTGGCACATTAAGGATTTACACCATGTGGAGTTTTTTCTCTTTTCTTTGACCAATTACATATATGATGGACTTCTGAGCGAATGATCTTTCTGGTGACCGGAACCGCATCCTGGGGACCTTGATCCCCTAGCTGGCTCTTCAGTTGAGGACTGCTGACAAGACGGCACACGAGTCTTCCCACAAGCCTCCATCTCACACCGTTTGACGGTACATGCACGTTTGACTCACCGCCACGGCCTGTGAGTCCACCTGATCCGGTAAGGGCATCCTTTTGCTTTCTCTCTTTCCTGGTGGGAATCATCCACAAGAGTCAAGATTTAGTGTACCTATCAGGACCCCTTCCCAACAACCTCTAATCATCTCTGGAGAAGACGGTTGAGACCTTGCTATCTATAGGACTGAAGGGGACAGTCTACTTTTGCCATTTGAGAGACTTGTTGTTTTTCCAGCTATGTCTGTCCTCCCATAAGGATTTTTATGCCCCCTATCCTGGCCCCTATTTCCATTGAATACTAGTGGTGTTAAACCACCCACCTAGATTATTTAGATTTCTTGCATTGATTTATATGTGTTGGTTTTTTCCTTTTGAATAAGGTGCCAGGTACTTGAATCTCCCCTACTGGCTGCGTTAAATCACTTAATCAGGTTGTTGGGATTTCTTGTATGGGTTTATATGTGTCTGTGTTTCCTTTTTGAATAAGGTGCTGGGCGCTTGATTTTTTCCTAATCTAAACCAACTGATTATCACTGCATTTTCACCAGCATACCTATATATGCCTGTATTCTTTACTTTGTTGATATTTTTCTTAATAATCAATTATCACTTCACCAAGTGACACTGATAGTGTCTTCACTCCCCTCTTGTTTACCTGTCTAACGACAGGATCTTTCACCTTTCACTAGCGCCACACTTTTTTATTTTCAATTTTTATGCGCAACAGTCTTATTGCTGTGTCGGCTGCTGTATCCACATTTAGGAGTTGGCGCAATTTCTACACCTTTGTTTGTAGAATACTGTATTCACTGAACAGTAAATTATATCACCTGGGATGTATTTCCGTTATCTTACAAACCTGGCCTGTTAGTGGGTCCTGAGGACAGGAGTTGAGAACCACTGGCCTAGGGGAAGGACCTATACGGTAGTCTCTTCTTATTATATCTTGCTTGCAGTTACATGCCAGCAAGATCTTCCCTATTTGGGAAAATGGGAAAGAGACCTTAATATCACTTTCTCGGAACATCAAAAGAACCGGATCCTTTTCTTTGCTCATAAGGGGTCGTTATGTGGCAGATATCAGGAGACCTCTCTGACCCGCTGGTACCGGACACTGTCCGTATTAGCGTCAATGTTCCCCGAACACAGTACGTTGTGTTGGAGATGCAACACTCAAGCTGGTACCCTGCTCCACATCTTCTGTGACTGCTCAAAAATGAAACCCTTCTGGATTCAGGTTCTAGGGATTGTACAGAAACTTACAGACCTCCATCTTTTTGACAACCCAGCGGCAATGCTCCTTAACTTGACTCCTATGTCCAGTAAGAGATACCGAAAGTCATTGCTGAAACATCTCCTGAATGCCGCTAGGCAGTATTTGGAAACAACAGTCCCTGTCCACTGTGTCACAATGTTTGCAAGGGTGAATGACATCCAACAGATGGAATGCCTGACGGCTGCTATCAGGGACAAAACTGAAAAACATAATACACGCTGGCTATATTGGGACATGTTTCACTTTTCAGATGAATATTTGAATTATTCTTAATTTAAGGCTGTCTACCCTCGGAGTTCGCCTCCTGGTGCCATCTACCCCTCCGCATCCCAACCCCCCCCCCTTTTTTTTGTCTTTTCTTCTTCCCCTTCTAGACTCTTTTGTGGTCTACTTTTCTACCCCTACATTCTCTGGAAAATCTGCTTTGTATGCCATTAAAATAAAGGGCTCGCCGACTATCCTTGTCTTATGGACTTATGCCATGATTGACTGTACCACCGTCAAAGTCTTGACACATTGTCACTGTAGACCAATAGGTTATCGACCTCATTGCAACATAGTTTTTCTAAGGCTGTGTTGGCCCTTAGACTGGAGTTATAGCATAACAATGTGGTATTCTATTTCTATTGCATTTCATTTCTAGTGGAATTTGTACCATTGGATGTTTTCATCATGTGACAATATAAAATAATTAAATAAGAAAAAAAAAAGTATCCAAAAAAATGGGCAGATTTTGTGGTTGACCCTGCCATCTCTGTCCTAAACATACATCTTACTGTACCCACTTAAAATGTTCCATCATTTAAAGGTACTCTTGACAGAAAATTTGGGATGCTTTTATTGGCTCTCTCTACCCCAGCAGGCCCAGCCCTGCAACCAGCTCTGGCTGCAATTTCAGGATTTCAAACTACAGCTTACTGGACCAGACAATGAAAAACCATCGTGACCCTGTTTTTCAGGATCATAAAATTGCAGAACAAAAATAAGAACTTCCATCTGCTTTTCTTTTCTGTGTAGATGCCCTTGAACATGCCATGAGACAAATATTCAGAATGGCTCTTATCTCTATAATTATACACAGGATTATCTGGCTAAAAGCTTTGACAGCAGAACCTACCTTTAAGAGATGCTTTACACATATGGCCTTATACTGTATATGGCCTCAAAATAAATGGCCTCAAAATAAAAGGGCGCCCTCATTCTTAAGACTGAGGGATATCTGTTGCGGTTTGCATCCCTCTGGACCACAGACTAGAACTGTAGATTCATTTGGAGGTTTTCAAAGGTCACAAGATACAATTCAAAATGCTACCTCCTCACTTTTTTCTGTCAAGTCAACCAAAAACTGTCCAACGGCAGCCTGATTTGAAAAAGGCCCTTAACCACCTGTTATCCCAGGGAATTGTTGTGTACCAGCTTACTTGCCACAGGACAGGTTCAAGGGATTCTACTTAAACCTGTTCATAGTACCAAAGCCTACCATAGATATCCATCCTATCTTGAATTTAAAATCCCTCAACACATTCCTTCACATTAACATTTCGTATTGAACCCATTGTCAGGTCACCTTGGGGCTAGGTGACAGATGCACTCTGTAGGAGTCGTAAGTGCACCGCTAGGTAGTGGACACTAGGGCTGATTGCTGTGGATTGAACCCTGGGAGGTTCAGGAAGCAGGTCTACTGGATCACTAACACAGATCCCACTGGGAGCTAGAGCATAGATTCCCCAGGGCGCGGAGTCTAAGAGCCAGCAGGTGTTCACCAGAGCCTCTAGTGGTGAGGATGGACTGAGCTGCAGTCTGGCTCCAGGTCGCAGGCCCCAGGGTCTCACAGCTCATGGTAGACTACAGGAGAAGAGGAAGGAGGCAGCAGGCTGGAAGAACAAGGAAAGTAAGGGATAAGCCAAATGTCAGGGCGACTAGCAGACAAGGATAAACATAACACGCCAAAGGTCAGGGTCACAAGCAGACAGGGAAAGTCGAGAACAGGCCAAAGTCGGTAACTGGAATCAGACGTAGGAAACACAGCAAGTACACACAAAGCTAACACACAATGGTTGATCAGCACTGCTGGCTTGCAGTGCACAGATTAATATAGGGTTCCCTGAAGGGCCTGGGGTAGGGCCATGCCTGGCAGAGAGGTTAGCCAGGTGTGAGTGGCTGGCCTCTTAGTCTGAACACATGAGGAGAAGGTAACCTGACAGAGAAAGATTACTGCATAACCATGACACCCGTAAATTTCGTAATTGCCTTTCTGTGACAAGTGGAAAACATGGCATCAGTGGATATACAGCATGCTTATCTACATGTTGGAGCATTTTTTAATCTTTGCAATGGAAGACAACCATTTTCAATTTGCTGCACTGCCTTTCGACCTATCCTCTGCTCCCAGAGTTTTCAGAAAGATCTTAGCACTCCTGCTTGCCTTTCTCAGAACTCAGAGCATTCAGGTGACAGATTGTCTGGATGAAGGCTGCAGCCCCCTCGCAGAAAATCTTCAGAAAATCTGCTCTCCAGCCTCCCATAAACATAAAGTATCTGGGTCTAATTCTAGATATATCTTAGGCAAAGGTCCTTCTTACAGAAAATAAAGTTCTTTCTTCAAGTGCTAATGCTCGACTACTGAGTTCCAAAAGAAATCCCACAGTGAGATTTGCCAATGAGAGTTCTGGGCCTAATGGTTTCCTCCTTCAAGTACCCTCCAACTAAACATTTTATTAGAATGGATAAAGCATTCTCTTTCACTGGATCTACCATGTTTCTATTCCCCCCAAACAAGAAACTCTTTGTCCTGGTGGATCACCACTTTAACTCTGACAATGGAAATATTCTTCCTTCCCTAAAATTGGAAGGTCTAAAAGACCCCCGATCCCTCCTTTGCACTTCACAGTATTCAGATCACCGAAAAACGGAAATTCTGAACACTGTATATTTTTTTAAAACCGGCGCCATTGGCAGCCGAGTAAACGGGAAGTGACGTCATGACCCCCCCCCCTGTCTGTCAGCTGTGTGAGTGCCAATCTTCTACCCTGCTGCTGCTATCCCCAGTGTATGTGTTTTTTTTTTTTTAAATGCCTCTGTGTACCTTGTTTCATAGAGCGGTCATGTGACTGGCGCCTCTCTCCTCTCCTCCTCCTGGCTGATGTCAGCAGGGGATTCTCAGCCCCGTCCGCTTTGCTGTCAGATCGAGAGAGGAGAGAGGCAACCAGCCACATGAGCGCCAATTTTTTTAAAAACACAAACACTGGGGACATTATTTAATATAGCAAAGCTGATTTAAGAATGTCATCGAGTGGCTTAACAACCACATTAACTTGGTTCTTTTTGTCTTGCAAAAAAACTGTTTAAACACATCAGGAATATTACCTTGAAGTCACTTACTAGCAAAATCCTTTCCTGTGGTCATCACGTTTGTTTAGACGTATCTCAGAACTAGCGGCACTTTCCTGCAAAGAGCCCTTCCTCATATTTCATGACAACGAGGTCATATCATCCTTCCAAGGGTGGTTTCAGAGTTCCATCTCAATGAGGACATTGTTCTGCCATCATTGTGCCCTGCTCCCAAGCATCAAGTGGAAGTCTCTGTGCATTGCCTGGATGTTGTCAGAGCTACTACAATGTACCTAAAAGCAACTGCTTCCATTAGACAAACTGGTACCCTGTTTGTCCTCATCTCAGGTCTTTGGAGCACCCTGCCTCAAAATCCACAATTGCTAGGTGGATATGAAATTTAAACTTATGTTTTAAAACAAACAACTCATGCAGTACTCTAATGCCACGTACAAACGAGCGGAATTTCCGTCGGAAAAATCTTGGATGGTTTTTCCGACGGAATTCCCCTCAAGCTTGGCTTGCATACACACGGTCACACAAAAGTTCGCTGAACTTTCGACCGTCAAGAATTCGGTGACGTACAACACTACGACGAGCCGCGAAAATGAAGTTCAATGCTTCCAAGCATGCGTCAAATTGTTTCCGAGCATGCGTAGGAATTTTGCACGTCGGAACTAGTACAGACGATCGGAATTTCCGATCGGAACTTTTTCCGACCAAAAAATTGAGAACATGCCCTCAATCTTTTGCTGGCTGGAATTCCGCCAGCTAAAGTCCGATGGAGCATACACACGGTGGCATTTTCGGAACAAAAGCTCTCATCAGACGATCTTATCCTGATATGGAGAGGTGATAGGGATAAACTTGGACTTTTGCTGGTGGAATTTCCGCTCGTACGGGGCATTATGGGCACACTACACCAGATCTGGGCCATTAGGCAACAATCTTCTGTCACCCAATTCTGTAAGGCCACCACCTGGTCTTCTGTTCATATTTTGTTCAAAGTTTAACCAGGTGCATGTTCATTCTTCTGTTGATACGGGTTTTGGCTAAAAGGTTCTCGCAGCAACACTCTGAACCTGGGGTTTTTACCCCTGTTGTTTTTGGACCTGTTGGCACATTTATTTTTGCCTAGTTGTTGCCCACCCTTGTATTCATTGTTTTATGATGTCCCATAGTATATGAAAAAGTTGCCATTGTCCTGTACTATATGATTAAAATAAGAAGAATTTTGACTTACCTATAAAATGGTTATAAAACAGAGGGCTTACAGAATGGGGTAGGGTTGTAGGGCAGATGTATCCTCAAGAGATTTCCAGTGCCAAACACCTGAAGGTACAAAACTATAACCAATGATGTATGCATATGTTGCTTGTGTCCTGTACTGTACTCCATTATATGTAACTTACATGAAAGTCAAAATTCCTCTTTTTTTTCCCACTCTTGAAAAAAATTTTTTGTTGTATTATGTATGCATGGTTTCTATTGTAAAACATTGTTTTCATTGTATAACGCTACTGCCCAGAGACACCAAAGATAATAAAAAAGGAAGGCACAGAACCTCATACTGGTCTCTGAATGGAAAGCAAACAGATGGTTTATTGCCTTTTGCCAATTTCTTTTCCAGTGTTTATCAATGAACCTCAGTGTTAATAGGTACTTGTTTGTACACATTTTACTGCATCTTTGTTTTTTAATCTCAAAGTATTCAGACCTCCTTAAATTTTTCACTCTGTTATATTGCAGCCATTTGCTAAAATCATTTGAGTTCATTTTTTCCCTCATTAATGTACACACAGCACCCCATATTGACAGAAAAACACAGAATTGTTGACATTTTTGCAGATGTATTAAAAAAGAAAAACTAAAATATCACATGGTCCTAAGTATTCAGACCCTTTGCTCAGTATTTAGTAGAAGCCCCCTTTTGATCTAATACAGTCATGAGTCTTTTTGGGAAAGATGCAACAAGATTTTCACACCTGGATTTGGGGATCCTCTGCCATTCCTCCTTGCAGATCCTCTCCAGTTCTGTCAGGTTGGATGGTAAACGTTGGTGGACAGCCATTTTTAGGTCTCTACAGAGATGCTCAAATGGGTTTAAGTCAGGGCTCTGGCTGGGCTATTCAAGAACAGTCATGGAGTTGTTGTGAAGCCACTCCTTCATTATTTTAGCTGTGTGCTTAGGGTCATTGTCTTGTTGGAAGGTAAACCTTCGGCCCACTCTGAGGTCCTGAGCACTCTGGAGAATGTTTTCGTCCAGGATATCCCTGTACTTGGCATTCATCTTTCCCTCTATTGCAACCAGTCCTCCTGTCCCTGCAGCTGAAAAACACCCCCACAGCATGATGCTGCCACCACCATGCTTCACTGTTGGGACTGTATTGGACAGGTGATGAGCAGTGCCTGTTTTTTTCCACACATATCGCTTAGAATTAAGGCCAAAAAGTTCTATTTTGGTCCCATCAGACCAAAGATTCTTATTTCTCACCATCTTGGAGTCCTTCAGGTGTTTTTTAGCAAAACTCCATGCGGGCTTTCATGTGTCTTGTACTGAAGAGAGGCTTCCGTCGGGCCACTCTGCCATAAAGCCCCGACTGGTGGAGGGCTGCAGTGATGGTTGACTTTCTACAACTTTCTCCCATCTCCCGACTGCATCTCTGCAGCTCAGCTACAGTGATCTTTGGGTTCTTCTTTACCTCTCTCACCAAGGCTCTTCTCCCCCAATAGCTCAGTTTGGCCGTACCTCCAGCTCTAGGAAGGGTTCTGGTCGCCCCAAACATCTTCCATTTAAGGATTATGGAGGCCAATGTGCTCTTAGGAACCTTAAGTGCAGCAGAAATTTTTTTGTAACCTTGGCCAGATCTGTGCCTGGCCACAATTCTGTCTCTGAGCTCTTCAGGCAGTTCCTTTGCCTTCATGATTCTCATTTGCTCTGACATGCACTGTGAGCTGTAAGGTCTTCTATAGACAGGCGTGTGGCTTTCCTAATCAAGTCTAATCAGTATAATCAAACACAGCTGGACTCAAATGAAGGTGTAGAACCATCTCAAGGATGATCAGAAGAAATGGACTGCACCTGAGTTAAATATATGAGTGTCACAGCAAAGGGTCTGAATACTTAGGACCATGTGATATTTCAGTTTTTCTTTTTTAAGAAATCTGCAAAAATGTCAACAATTCTGTGTTTTTCTGTCAATATGGGGTGCTGTGTGTACATTAATGAGGAAAAAAATGAACTTAAATTATTTTAGCAAATGGCTGCAATATAACAAAGAGTGAAAAATTTAAGGGGGTCTGAATACTTTCCGTCCCCACTGTACACTTTAAATAGAACTTTATATATGTTTCCTCTCCTTCCTTTTTTTTTTTGTTGCCCCTCTCCTCCCCCCCCCCTTTCCCTTCCATCCCCTTCCTTTTCTGCTCTGATTCTTAACAACCTTGTCTCTAATTTCAGATGTTTATATATGAATCTCCTAAGGAAACGTGCATTGTCTCACGAAACGCGTAAAAATGTATCGTATATACATTTAAACCTTGAACTGTCAGTTATACCTTGATTTATGTGTAGCGCAGGGGTTTTTGCCACCTAAGTTACTATGTAAATAATGTGATATATTTTTTAAGTGAGAGTTTGGCTCCCTTTAGTGTCCTTTCTATTTAATGTTATTAAGACTTTTGTTTGGTTTCATGAAAGCCATGCTATAAAGCATTGTGGGAGATGTAGTGAATGAGGAAGTGACTCAAGTGCTAAAACTCAGTCTGTGAACTACCTACCCACAATGCTCAGTTCACCTACCCACAATGCCAGGTCAGAGAACAGCCTGCTGGGTAGGCAAATAAAAGGGACAGCACGGCCATTTTCCAGCCTCTTGGGAGGCCATTCAAAGCCTGCCTGCAGGGAGGTCTGTGTGTGACTGTCAGACTGCGGCCTGTAAGGCGCGGAGCGGAAACATTTGTTCTCTGAGGAGCTCCAGAGCACAGTCAGCTGGACCAGTGTGTGGATGGACAGGAGGATCCCAGATTCCTAAAGGGTTTCTGCATTACATTTACCAGCCATCAGAAGGAGCGGTGCGGTGTGACGGCGCCAGCTTGGATCGGGACTGAGATACCAGTAAAGGAACCTTGCAAGCATCTGGGCCTGTTATGTTGAGCGAGCACTTTCCCAGATCAATATAGTGTACTGTTACCGTTTACATAGCTACAGACTGCTGGTGGGGCTTGTAGTCCCACAGAAGTATTCTCACTTACATATAGCCTGCATACAGCGGAACCGCATGATTGCTCTTCATGTGCTGTGAAGTTAATGTTGCAACACATCCACCGCTAAGGAGGAATTATTACAAGTGCCTTTTGTCATAAGTACACAACTATTAACGGATTATTCAATTCACAGTCTACTGTCTACTTATCTCTCCGTTGGATTTACAAATACTGCAATTTAATACCTTGAGCTAGCTGAAGAAAGAAGACCAGGAACTTCTATAATCTTCCATAAAGCACCTTGCATTGGAAACGTTGCATTGCAATCTAGGGGGAGCCCTTGAGCACAGGATATATCTATTGTATTGTATAACTGCATGTTCTATAGCTGTTATTGCAGAATTGGTGTGCATGCTTGGAGGTCAGTGGCAAAGCGCTCAATATAAGTATTTGAAGATATTGGGCGTCTGTCTTACTGTGCACCTGTCTGCATGCACATCTTCATGTTGGTTATTGAATTATCCGTTCCATGTTCATATTGACTGTTATCTACTGTCATTCTCTATATCTAAGTTACCATATTGTTTATTGTACCAAGTATCTTCTCAGTAAACTTCTTACGTGGATAATATACAATTGGTGTGAGACTATATCTATTAATGCAACCAGTAAAGTGACGGGTTCCAAGGATACGGTAAATATACTATGTGTTGTACCATTACTGTGTCTCTCCTCACTGTTCTCACTGGTCTCACACTAACATCACTATACAGGTGTGTCAGAGGGGTTGAGTCTGTTTTTGGGGTTGGTAGGCAGAGTAAAGGATTAAAAATTAATCAGCAGCTCCTACGGGGGTGAGTGCTACATAAGTAACTATGGAAACCCATGCATATGTGTATGTACTTATGTCTACCAGAATTATTTTTAATTGTATGTATTAAAAGTGTTTAAATGTTCAATAAAAATTGGGTATATTTTATACCGTGTGGTTTGTGTCTCACAAAGTCCCTTGGGCATCCTTCTTTGTTTATGCTGTATACTTTATATATCTCACTTTCCAAACACCAATACAACCAATTTTGTAGCGCTACATATTAAACTTTCATACAGATATTTCAGGTGTATAGCAGCATTCCAAAAAAGTACCAAAATGTAATGGCCTTAAGGTATAGCCATTGATCTTTGCCCTATTTGCTTCAGTCTTGAGCTGATAACTATCAGTGCTTGACTATGTGAGCCCTAAGCATTGTGATTGTTGGGTGTTTTAATGACTATTAAAAAGGTATCCATTCTGTGTATTATGCATTTAAAGATGAAGAATTGATTCACATTCCACCAAGATGCTTTTAACATCACTGTCAAGACTGTTTGGAGATTGGAGGTAAATTAGGGTAACCTCATAAGGACACACATGTCAGGCTGCCCAGTGCCTACCAATGTGTTTTGGAAACCTGCCAGATGATCACTCAGTTAATACCATCATTCGTTTTTCAATGTCATGAGCTTGTTAAAGAGGTAGCAGTGAATTAGAGCAACTACAGTAAAGGAATTTCAAAATGCAAAGCTGCTCAGCTGTCAGGTGGTCCTCCTACGATTATATAAAAAAATCACCCTCCTGCGCTCAAATGGTGAACTGAGAGGTGTACAGTGTAGGAATTCCTCCTATGCGCTGGTGGCCTTGCTGCCCCCTCAGGACAATGGGTATCTATATAGACGGCAAAAACAACAAGAGAAGGGCACACTGACTTAGCGCATTACCACAATGAATTTTATTTAAAAATAAATACAACAATTGTTATACTCAAACAGGCATAACATATGTACGTATGTCATAGCAAGTGGAACCAGTCACCTTCAGGTCTGCTACGTTTGTACCAATAGTGTGGGAAGAGCAGGAGGCGTCCGTGGTGGCTGACACATTTCGAGAATCAGAGTCAAAATAGTGTATGTCCAACAATCCATCTTAGTGTACACATATACACATGTCCAGCAATAGAGACTCCACCCCCCTCAGTTGATTAGGGGGTGGGGTCAAAATTGTATACACATAAAATATATAGAATTGCTTAAAATCTATAATATAATGAATAGCAGTCAGCAGGGCTGGGACATGCGGTGGGCAGGAGAGGCAGCTGCCCTGGACACTGTGGTATCATATGAGATGTGGGGGCACCACAAGGAGATTGGAGGGAGGGGATTTGTGTTGAGAGGGGGGATTTGGGGGGCGTTAGGAAGTAACAATTGTTCTAGGAGGGGAATTTGGGGAGGTGTGGTAGGAGTGTCGATTTGGGTAGGATTTGTATTGAGAGGAGGGATGGGGGAAGAGAATTTGTGCCAGGGCGGGGGGATTTGAGCTAGAAAATGAAATATTGTAGGGGGGGGGGATTTGTGTTAAGAGGGGAAATTTTGGGGGGAGGGTGATTTGTGCTAGTAGGGATGTTTGGTAGGCATTATTTGGGGCTAGAAGAGGAAATTTTTTTGGGGGGGGGGTGCTAGGATGGAGGATGGGGGGGGGGGGATTTGTGCTCAAAGCGGAAATTTGAGGGATAGGGGATTTGTGCTAAGAAGGGGGAATTTTTTGGGGGGAGGGGGATTGTGCTGGCAGCATATGCGGAATGTGAGGATTTGAGCTGGGGGGATGGGAGGAAAAGATTTGTGCTGGGGGGAGTACAGCAGGGGTGTGGATTTGTACTGGAAGGAGGGGGAATTTATGCTTGGAGGGTAATCGTGCAGATTAGTGCTCGATTTATTTTGGGGAGGGGATTTTTGCTGACACATAACGCTAATACATCTTGGGAGGGTGGGGGCGCATGGAATGTTCGCCCTGGGCTCTAGATGACGTTGTCCCGGCACTGGCTGCCAGCATATGTGCCATACCTGATATTCTCTTTCATGTGCAGCATTATTATCCGTACCTCATATGTGTAATTAATATCATGGGTATTAAAGCATCCACGCTTTGAGTGTGTAGGGGACCTATCAAGCCCGTAGGTTGTGGGTCCTATGTTAGAAACAGTATGCACACTGTTTCTAACATAGGATCCACAACCTACGGGCCTGATTATATCATATATCAACCTGGAGATATGTGTAAATAAAGCCTGGTTCACACAACTAGTTTTTTTTTTGGGTCAACCTAGTGGGCTGAACGAAAAAAAAAAACAATAAATAACTGATAGATCAGAACACGTGTTGGTTTTCAAGCATGTCCCTTTGACAAAACCAGACAGTCTTCTGTCAGACAGACAGCTGTACACACTTAGCAAATGTGGGCTGATTCCTGCTGAACCGTGAGCCGATTCACAGGAGCCACTGATCTCTACTGATTAAAGGAGTTGTAAAGTTTAGTTTTTTCACCTTAATGCATTCTATGCATTAAGGTGAAAAACCTTCTGTGATGCAGAGCCCCCCTTTTACTTACCTGGACCCGTTCGTTCCAGTGTCAAGGACGAGCCCAGCAGCTCCAGCCACTGTCTCGGGTCCTCGTTGGATAGATTGATAGCAGCAGGAGCCATTGGCCCCCACTGCTGTCAATCAGATCCAGTGACATGGGAGCTGGGGGGACGGGGTCGAGTCCTGCTGTCTGTGTCAATGGACGCAGCAGCACTCGGGAGCGCACCTGCATGGGTGCCCCCATCGAAAGCGGGTCTCCGTGGGGGCACTCGCTGAAGACGAGGAGCCAGGAGTGCTGCCAGGGGACCCCAGAAAAGGAGGATCGGGGCAGCTCTGTGCAAAACCCTTGCACAGAGCAGGTGAGTATAACACGTTTGTTATTTTGTTTTAAAAAAATTACAATTACTTTAAGCCTGCTCTTGTTGGATAGGTATATGACAGCCATGTTATAAGGTGAGTAAGGCCAATTTTGTGTCTATATATTTTGAGCTATACTTATGTGCACGAAGAAGTGATTTCCCCCATTTTTATGTGTATCGGCAGCTTCAGTAGAAGGTTTAGGGTATTCACTTTTGTCTTCATTTTATAACTTCTCCATGGTTATTCAGTTTATACAGTAGTATCCAGGATCAGTCACATTCTGAGAGGTTTTTAAAATTGAACCTCTTTAACTGGTTTGATTCTCATTAAATGTAATTATATACAGTATATACATACATACACAGTATCTCACAAAAGTGAGTATATCCCTCACATTTTTGTAAATATTTTATTATAGCTTTTCATGTGCAACAGTGAAGAAATTACACTTTGCTACAATGTAAAGTAGTGAGTGTACAGCTTGTATAACAGTGTAAATTTGCTGTCCCCTCAAAATAACTCAACACACAGCCATTAATGGCTAAACCGCTGGCAACAAAAGTGAGTACACCCCAAAGTGAAAATGTCCAAATTGGGCCCAAAGTGTCAATATTTTGTGTGGGCACCAATTTTTTTCCAGCACTGCCTTAACCCTCTTGGGCATGGAGTTCACCAGAGCTTCACAGGTTGCCACTGGAGTCCTCTTCCACTCCTCCATGACGACATCACAGAGCTGGTGGATGTTAGAGACCTTGCGCTCCTCCACCTTCCATTTGATGATGCCCCACAGATGTTCAATAGGGTTTAGGTCTGGAGACATGCTTGGCCAGTCCATCACCTTTACCCTCAGCTTCTTTAGCAAGGTAGTGGTCGTCCTGGAGGTGTGTTTGGGGTCGTAATCATGTTGGAATACTGCCCTGCAGTCTCCGAAGGTAGGGGATCATGCTTTGCTTCAGTATGTCACAGTGCATGTTTGCATTTATGGTTCCTTCAATGAACTGTAGCTCCCCAGTGCCAGCAGCACTCATGCAGCCCCAGACCGTGACACTCCCACCACCATGCTTGACTGTAGGTAAGACACACTTGTCTTTGTATTCCTTACCTGGTAGCCACTACACACGCTTGACACCATCTGAACCAAATAAGTTTATTTTGGTCTCATCAGACCACAGCACATGGTTCCAGTAATCCATGTCCTTAGTCTGCTTGTCTTCAGCAAACCGTTTGCGGGCTTTCTTGTGCATCATCTTTAGAAGAGGCTTCCTTCTGGGAAGACAGCTATGCACAGGGGCGGATTAATGCACAGGCTGGTCTAGGCTGCAGCCTAGGGCCCCACATGTGCAAGGGCCCCCAATTGGCCATGATATTTTTATTAATTTATATATATTTATGTATATGTAGAATAAAAACCATGCCTGCGTGTTATACGAATACGCCGATAAATGTTTTTTTACCAACAGGGGGTGGGGATCGGGCGGTCCGCCCAGGGTGCCACCCATTGGGGGGGGGGTGTCAGGCCAGCTGTACCGCCTCTCCTGGCTCTGGGACAGCGCTGCCAGCATACTTTAAAGTTGAGAAAACATTACTGCCAGCCCTTTCTCATGCACAGCTCCTTGTGTGTCACTCTCAATGTAAATGGAAGTCTCTTAATACCTCAATTAAAGCGCTCTGTCTGGCCGCTCTCCTCCTCCCGCTCCACCTCCTTCCTGAGTGTAGACTTTGATTTCAGGAGGAGAGCGGTCATGTGACCGTCAATGAAACAGCAGAGGAGAGCAGTCACATGACCGGGTCACGAAGAACGGCGTTAATTGAGGTATTTAGAAGCTTTGATTTACAATGAGTGACACAGGAGGAGCGGTGTATGAGAAAAGGCTGGCAGTGATGTTTTCTCAACTTTAGAGTATTCTTTCCCAGGAGACTGGGAGTCTCCTGGGAGTGCAGGGGGGGCTTTATAATGAAAGAGGCCTGTGTGATATGCAGGCAAAGGGGTCTGTGTACTATGCAGATGTCTGTGTACTGTGCAGGGAAAGGGGTCTGTGTACTATAGGCGTGTAATATAGGTCTACCCTTTTACACATGGCACTAAATAATTTATTTTCTGGTAAAGCATGCTTAGGAGGGGGCCACGCAAAAAGTAGCCTAGGGGCCCATGACCACCTTAATCCTCCACTGGCTATGCAGACCAATTTGATGCAGTGTTCAGCATAACTGAGCATTGACAGGCTGACCTCCCACCCCTTCAACCTCTGCAGCAATGCTGGCAGCACTCATACGCCTATTTCCCAAAGTCAACATCTGGATTTGACACTGAACATGTGCACTCATCTTCTTTGGTCGACCATGGCGAGGCCTGTTCTGAGTGGAACCTGTCCTGTTAAACCACTGTATGGTCGTGGCCACCGTGCTGCAGCTCAGTTTCAGGGTCTTGGCAATCTTGTTATAGTCTAGGCCAGTGGTTCTCAACTCCGGTCCTCAGGACCCACTAACAGGCCAGAATTTAAGTATTACCATGGGGAGATGCAGACTAGAATACTGCAATCCCTGAGCAGCAAATGATATCACCTGTGATGTATTTCAGTTATCCTGCAAACCTGGCATGTTAGGGGGTCCCGAGGACAGGAGTTGAGAACCAATGGTCTAGGCCATCTTTATGTAGAGCAGATCCTCAAAAAGTTCTTTGCCATGAAGTGCCATGTTGAACTTCCAGTGACCAGTATGAGGGAGTGAGAGTGATAAACACCAAATTTAACACACCTGCTCCCCATTCACACCTGAGACCTTGTAATACTAACGAGTTACAAGACACCAGGGAGGAAAAATGGTTAATTGGGCCCAATTTGGACATTTTCACTTATGGGTGTACTCACTTTTGTTACCAGCGGTTTAGACATTAATGGCTGTGTGTTGAGTTATTTTGAGGGGGACAGCAAATTTACACTGTTACACAAGCTGTACACTTACTACTTTAGATTGTAGCAAAGTGTAATTTCTTCAGCATATAGAAAAAAAATATTTACAAAAATGTGAGGGGTGTACTCACTTTTTTGAGATACTGTGTGTGTATATATATATATATATATATATATATATATATATATATGCTACATACACGCTTTTTTTTACAACACTGCAAACACTGGTAACATGCTCATAGTAGATAGATGATGGACAGGAAATGATAAGCACTCAGACCCTGTAGAAGAGACAACTCTATCTCCCAAAATGAGTTACCTGTTACCTAAACAGCAGTTTTTGATGACCTCTTTACCCAGCCTACAACTGAAACTTTTTAATACATGCGGTAACATTTCTAGGAAAGCAGAGCATGCTAGTACTTTTTGCACATTATTTATATTTTAAGGGGAAAGATTTACTCTGCTATTTATACAGTGGATATCAGTTATAGACCCATGCAGAAATCACATAGCAGTCAATGATTGGCTCAGTAAATGTGCATCTTAGTATTTAACGTTGAGAGAGGTGGCTACCCCCCAATAAAGACCATTATTGTTTTTCATCTTCCACTAGTTCTGTGAGTGCTCACATTTCTACTGTGCATTATAGTATTTCTAATTTATATCAGCAGAGGCTCAGAGCAATCCAAGGGGTGACTTACTTTTATGAATTATCAGAGCTCCTCCCCTTAGAGAAGTATTCCAAATTGAACAGTCTCCAGTTGACTAATCATGTTGGAATGTCAAGTTCCTCTTCTAAGTAGAGGATAACAGCTGAAGCTAATCCAGCTTCGTTTTGGTATTTTCCAGCAATCTACACACAGGGTTGCACATTATGTTGTTATTTATAATAGTATTTATTACATTTATAATCTTCTAACAAGTCCAAGTGGAAAATCAGCTTATAGCTGCTCTACCCACTAAGTATTGGATGGATGGACTTCTAATCACTTGGCTAAAGTATAAAAGCTAAAATTGGAGGTCTTTCCCTAACAACCAATAATACATCAACTGTATTCTGTTTAATGTTAAGAAATAAAAGTTAATGATAGATTGATTGCTATACAGAATGGATCCTTTTTTACCTTTGGGAACAAAAAGTGATAGTAAATCTCTCGTGTCGGGATACAGACGTTATTAGATTACATAGAACTCAGATTAGGGTGAACTGAATGGAGTTTATGATTTTAGTACAGCTGAAGTTTGATAGATAGCATTAGCTGATCACTGATTAGCTTCATTAATTTCTTGAAAAAAACATAATCTGGAAAAAAACACCAATGAATATTACAAAGAAATCACTGTAACACTGTCCTATATACAATACAATAATCATCATTCAAGACCTTCATGTTTAGCATTAACACAATTAATCATGGTTCCCTGCATTAGTATTATAAAAAGGGTATTTTATAAAGAATGTTTATAATAAAACTTCACATGACTCTCTGTGCATGTATTTAAAGGCTCTTTGTTTAAAATGTGTTACTTAATACTGACTCATAAATAGCATTCCCAGTTGCTGGGTTTTGGTTTTGGAAATTTTGTAGGAAAGCACTGTCCTTTTGTATTTTTTAATAATGTGATGCTGTTTTATGTATTATATTTAACTTCCATTCTGTAATTCTTCGCCAGCGGTATTTGTGATTAAGCGGAAATAGACCACACTGACTCATTCTGGTCCATTATAGAAAACCACTGTCTGCTTTCTGTAAAATAACTTTTTTAGCTTCTCATCGAGTTGCTTGCAGAATTGTCCATATGAACTATTTGCAGCTTTTGGCGTGTGTAGATGGGCATGGATATTATTTTCCATGATCAGACTGCAGAGATGTCTAAAAAAATGCACCATAGAACAACGCATTACAACATGCTGGGCTCTTATTGCACAATATTAGAATTTTTAGAACTGTAATAATCAAGCCAGATGCATAAGGAATTCTAAATCCATATAGTAATATAATTTAAATAGCCCTACATAGTCTGAATGTGTAATTAGCCCTGTCACTATTCTAATGTATCAGTTTTTTAATGCATTAGAAAAGTTAAGTATCATTCATGTAACTTTCACTATGTTCCCAAGTTACAGAGACAGCTAAAATTTCCCCAATCTGATACTTCCAGGTGTGTCAGATGCCTCTGTGACTTATCGCTGCCCATTGTTTCTGCTTCCCCAACTACTACATTGCTAGGGTGTCTGTGCAGCTCTCATGCTGTGCTGGGATCTTTAAAGGTACACTAGTATTGTGGTGGCTGGAGTGGGGCATCAGTTGGAAGAGAGGAAACAAAAAGTATATATACCCTGGTTGCCTAACATCCCCACCCCCGACCTTAACTAAAGCTGGCCTTACACCTTTGGACCCCTTTCACACTGAAGGCGCTTTTCAGGCTTTTTAGCTCTAAAAATAGCGTCTGTAAAGCGCCTGAAAAGAGCCTCTCAAGCCTCCCCAGTCTGACAGCCCGAGTGCTTTCACACTGGGGCGGTGCGCTTGCAGAACCCAAAAAAAAGTCCTGCAAGCAGCGTCTTTGGGGCGGTGCGGGAGCAGTGTATGCACCACTCCTAAACCGCCCCTGCCATTGAAATCAATGGGTTGTGGCGCTTTGCAGGCATTTTTAATCCTTTCCTCAGCCTCTAGGGGGGTTAAAAGTGCCGCTATAACAGCGGTAAAGCGCCGCTAAAGTTAGCGGCACTTTACCTAGCTAGGCTAGCGGCCTGCACCCCATTGTGAAAGGGGTCTTAGAATTTGGTTCAAATGAGAAAGTAGAAAAAACGCTTATCTGACCATTCGATGGTGCCTTCATGGACTCAATTAATTTCTGTTTCAATATTTTTATCGAAGTATTTTCACAAAAGAGAATACAAAAGTTACGACAAAGAATGCAAATCTTCCACAATGTAAAATACCTACAGAAAGGGCTGTAGTCTGGACTCGACTAATTTCAAGCAACCTTATTTTTGAGTTCCTTGAGGATAACTATATTTTCATAGAAAGATCTGACAAAGGCATGAGCATAAGACTAGTTACCATTTTCCTCATCCGGGAGTCAATTCAGTGATTAGAAATTTGTTCACTCCCATTATAGTCAACAAAAATTTTATAGAATTCGACTTTTTTTTTTGCTCGCTCAGGTTGAAACTAATTGTCAAATCGTCCCTTTTAACACTTTGATAACCGAACAAACATTCTGAATACAATGATTTTCTAAGAAACTTCTACAGGGGTAAGGCCAGCTTATAAAACTCTGTCCAGCTGAATGTTTACTGTCCGTTTGCAGCTGCAGTCAGCCTGGATCTTTTTTCTGCTGTCTGCCATTACTTAGTAGTTCCCCATAAACTTCTATAGCAGGGTCAGCAACCTTTTCCACGTTTAGTTAAATTTTTACAAATATCAGAAAACCGTCATACCAGATTGGATGCCTTATGCCCGCGTACACACGAGCGGACTTTACGGCAGACTTTGCCCGGCGGACTTTTCGACGGACTTTACAACGGACTTTCTGAATGAACGGACTTGCCTACACACAATCCACCAAAGTCCGTCGAATTCGTACGTGATGACGTACAACCGGACTAAAACAAGGAAGTTCATAGCCAGTAGCCAATAGCTGCCCTAGCGTGGCTTTTTGTCCGTCGAACTAGCATACAGACGAGCGGACTTTTCGACCAGACTCGAGTCCATCGGATAGATTTGAAACATGTTTCAAATCTAAGTCCGTCCAACTTTTGAGAAAACAAAGTCCGCTGGAGCCCACACACGATCGAATTGTCTGATGAAATCTCATCCGCCGGGCAAAGTCTGCCGTAAAGTCCGCTCGTGTGTACACAGTATTAGACTTAGCTTTCAATTTCTGCAGTCATAGTTGTTTTGCTAATGGCAATTTAAACGTATTCATTATTGTACACAGACCTGCTGCATCACATAAAGGTCTCTGATCAGCCCTAGTTTCTGTACCTTTACACCTCAGATCAGCCCCAATGCATGCACCCTTAAGCTGGGTATACACAAATAGAATGTTGTTCAATGTTTTTCAATGTAAGAATGTGCATTTCTTTTTCTAATCATTAGTGGGGTCAAATTGACATTCATTTTTCACTGCAGTGGTGAGAAAATTCGAAAAAGTAGGATGAAATTTTTTTTTCCAAACGTATGAATTTCTAATAGTGTATGTCGTTTTTGTTCCCTAAAGTCCATTAATTTCAAAATGAAATGTTATTAGCAAAAAAAAAAATAAATCTTGAACTACTTTTGTACAACATTTGAATGTACTGAGAATTTTTGTGCAAATTTTCCTAAGAATGTTCGTATGCATTTTCCTTCGAAATTCTACTAGTGTACAGTATAGCTAGCTTTAGACCTCAGATCAGTTCCTATGCATACACTTTAGACCTCAGTTCAGCCCCATTTCTGGACCTTCCAACCTCAGATCAGTCTCAGTGTAGACATGCACTTCAGACCTCAAATCAACCCCATTGAACATGCACATTTTAGAGCTCAGATCAGCAACAATAGGCAGTGATTTTTTTTATCCCAGAAGATGGTTGTTTTGAAAGACAAAGCTTTCATTGTGATAATTTTTTTTTTTTAGGATCCTAACCAATTTTTACCATTTTAAAGAAGAACTATCCCCAAGTGAAAAAAAAAATGTCTTCTTGCTAGCAGCATGGTTGGACAGAGCTGGGAAGTGGAAAGGTGAAGAAAGTTGTCAACCAATCTAACTCAGCAACCAAGTCACAGATCAGACCAAATATACCTTGCACAAGGTCTCTTGGGGGATTCTACACAGGTTTAAAAATTGGAGTGATACTTCATTACATTCTTTACTTCTAGGTCTGGCTATCACATTATTCCTTGCATTGAGCCTACCCCTGTCTTCCTATATTTTCCTTGCAGACTCCTATACAGTATGTTACTTCTCTGAAAAAATAGCTGTTGGTTGGGCCTTGTCCTGTGCAGACTAATTCTGAATGGAAGAGCCTGGTTCATTATTATTAGCTGGTGCATTCTAAACTACTACAAAATTGCTATGCCTGGGACTGCGATCTGATCTCAAATCGCTTTCAGTGCATTTGACAGTGCATTGCACACAACCCCATTCACTTAAAAGGGTAGCAATGATCAGCGCTACTGAGTATCGAACGTTAAAGGAGGATCGGTAGATTGGTAGGGCTGAAATGCAGCTTGAAGAGAGATCAGTGCAGGAGAGCCTTGTAATAGGAGAATGACCAAATGACTCCTATAAGAAAGCTGTTATACATAACCAGTTTAATCAGTTAACGACCGCCTGCCACAGTTATACTGTGGCAGGTTGCCTCTCCTGCACAAATCGCCGTCATTACAGGCACGACCTAGTACACAGGCAGAATGGGGGTCTTCCTGTAAACAAGGCGGATACCCATTCTGACAGGAGACATGACAGATATCTACTGTTCCCAGTGATCAGGAACAGTGATCTCTGTCATGTCCCAGGCAGCCCATCCCCCTACAGTTAGAACACACCTAGGGAACACGGTTAACCCCTTGATCACCCCTAGTGTCAACCCCTTCCCTGCCAGTGTAATTTTTACATTAATCAGTGAATTTTTAGAGCACTGACCAATGTAATAATGTCACCAGTCCCTAAAAAGTGTTACTTAGTGTCAGATTTGTCAGCTGCAATGTCGCAGTCCTGCTAAAAATCACAGATCTCCGCCATAACCAGTAGAAACAATAAAAAAATCCCTAAATCTCATTCCATAGTTTGTAGACGCAATAACTTTTGCGCAAACCAATCAATATACACCTATTGCAATTTTTTTTTTACAAAAAATATGTAGAAGAATATATATCTGCCTAAACTGATGAATACATTTGTTTTTTTATATTTGTTTTTGGATATGTATTATAGCGGAAGTAAAAAAAACATGTTTTTTTCTTCAAAATTGTCGCTCTTGTTTATAGCACAAAAAATAAAAACCAAAGAGGTGATCAAATACCACCAAAAGAAAGCTCTATTTGTGGGAAAAAAAGGAAGTCAATTTTGTTTGGGTACAGCTTCGCATGGCTGCGCAATTGTCAGTTAAATCGATGCCGTGCCGTATCACAAAGAATGGCCTGGTCATTAAGGGGCAAATCCTTCCGGTCCTTAAGTGGTTAAAGTACCTAAACAGTTTAGATTAAATATTGTTTTTTCTTTTAATTTGGGTACTGCTATGTGCATACCTGCAGGCATGCTGGGTGGCTGGAGGGTGGGCTGATTTGATTCCTCGGTGCAGCATGACCATGTTTTCACCTGCAGGGGGCTTTCACTGATGTCAGGAAGATGGGAGGGCCAGGCTGTGTATTTAACAGCCTTGAGAGCTCTCAGCTACAACCAATGCCTTTGATTGCTGTTGCCAGCAGAGACCCAGGCAGACCAAACTTGGCATACAGGCTCTGAAAAATCTGTGGAGATTATTGCCCCGTACACACGGTCGCATTTTCCGATGGAAAATGTTCGATGGGAGTTTGTTGTCGGAAATTCCGACCATCTGTAGGCTCCATCCGACATTTTCCATCGGAATTTCTGTCACACAAAATTTGAGATCTGGATCTCAAATTTTCCGACAACAAAATCCGTTGTTGTAAATTCCGATGGTGTGTACACAATTCCGACGCACAAAGTTCCACGCATGCTCGGAATCAAGCAGAAGAGCCGCACTGGCTATTGAACTTCATTTTAATCTGCTCTTCGTACGTGATGTACGTCACCGCGTTCTTGACGTTCGAAATTTCCGACAAGATTTGTGTGAACGTGTGTATGCAAGACAAGTTTGAGCCAACATCCGTCTGAAAAAATCCATGGATTTTGTTGTTGGAATGTCCGATCGTGTGTACAGGGCATAACTGTGCAGGCACAGATAGTTGGAGGGCTGAATGAGAACTACAGTGAGGTAAAAAAAGTATTTGATCCCCTGCTGATTTTGTATGTTTTCCCACTGACAATGAAATGATCAATCTATAATTTTAATGGTAGGTTTATTTTAACAGTGAGAGACAGAATAACAACAAAAAAATCCAGAAAACTCATTTCAAAAAAGTTATTAATTGATTTGCATTTTAATGAGTGAAATAAGTATTTGACCCCTTCTCAAAACATGTCTTAGTACTTGGTGGCAATACCCTTGTTGGCAATCACAGAGGTCATACGTTTCATGTAGTTGGCCACTAGGTTTGCACACATCTCAGGAGGGATTTTGTCCCACTCCTCTTTTGCAGATCCTCTCCAAGTCATTAAGGCTTTGAGGCTAATGTTATCCACATATTTTCTATGGGATTAAGGTCTGGAGACTGGCTAGGCCACTCCTGGACCTTACTGTGCGTCTTCTTGAGCCACTCCTTTGTTGCCTTGGCCATGTGTTCTGGGTCATTGTCATGCTGGAATACCCATCCATGACCCATTTTCAATCCCCTGGCTGAGAGAAGAAGGTCCTCATCCAAGATTTGATGATACATGGCCCCGTCCATCGTCCCTTTGATGCGGTGAAGTTGTCCTGTCACCTTAGCAGAAACCCCCCCAAACCGTAATGTTTCCACCTCCATGTTTGACGATAGGATGGTGTTCTTGGGGTCATAGGCACCATTCCTCCTCCTCCAAACATGGTGAGTTTACAGCGCTCCAAAAATGCCCTGCCCATTGAAATGAACGCTTTTAACGCCTTCTTAAGTGTACGTGAGGAGTTAAAAGCGCCCCGCTAGTGGCCGAAAAGCGGTAAAGGGCCGCCAAAACAATCGGTGCTTTACCGCGAATGCCTGGCGCTTTCAGTGTGAAAGCAGCCTAATCCACAGCCTAAAATGCTGCTGCCTGCACCAGTGTTTGAAGCTGCAGAGCCATGCGGCAGGGGGTGGTGTGGTGTGCATTTTAGTGCATCACACAGCTCCCCCTTTTTTTTTACTGAACTTAAATGAAGTGTCACTTTGTACACTTCACATAATGTAACTGCGTGGTGCTGTCCAGTGACATGCAGGTTCATCCAGAGTCGTGTGATATTATACAAACCTGTTTGTGGTCCAATCTGAGGAATTTATGTTTTGACTCTATGTATCAGGGATGTGGTCCACAATCAGTTTAAGCAATTTGTTGCGGTAGAGCAGGGGTCTCAAACTGACGGCCCTCCACCTGTTGCAAAACTACAAGTCCCATGAGGCATTGCAAAGCTGACAGTTACAAGCATGATTCCCACAGGCAGAGGCATGATGAGACTTGTAGTTTTGCAACAGCTGGAGGGCTGCCAGTTTGAGACCCCTGCGGTAGAGGGTTTCCTTAATGTTACAGGATATTGCACAGCTCTGGAATGCAGTGACACAGTGGGGGTTATTTACAAAAGGCAAATCCACTTTGCACTACAAGTGCACTTGAAAGTGCAGTCGCTCTAAATCGAACTGGTAGATCTGAAATGAGTGGAAGCTCTGCTGATTTTATCATCCAATCATGTGCAAGCTAAAATGCAGTTTTTTATTTTCCTTGTCCCCCTTGGATCTACAGCGACTGCACTCCCAAGTGCACTTTCATAGCAAAGTGGATTTTCCTTTAGTAAATAACCCCCAGTGCGTTCTAGTGTGAACATGACACACCAAAAACGATTCTTTTCTGTGTGTCAATGCAGTTACCTGTGTTTTTCCATGCGGAACAATTCACGATACAGCACATAGTGTGAATGGGCTCTTAGTGATCCTGCCGCTGAGGATTTTGACAAATTGTCAGTCACAGGATCGCTAATGACAGAGTTGCCCGTGTGTCATTAGCCTCTAACAAGAGTTTTATATGAAAGATAACTATTTATCACAGAGAGAAATGGTTGCTTTGTATCACCTAGAGGTGACAGCCTGAGGTAAAAATATATGAATGTAATAGTCAGTGGAAAGGGTCCCCTTTCTGAGCCATAACTCAATACACCAGCAGGCTTTTCACACAGCCTGAGTTAAATATATCAGTGAGGAGCAGGTTGAGGGAGAGCTGTGTGCAGACATTCCTCTGGACACACACACAGGAGGGTCACACTGACTGGCTGTGAAAGAAAGGAAGGAAGGAGGACACAGACTGCACAATCCTGATCTACACTGTATAAGAGAATTAAACACAATCCAGGGAAGACACACTGATAGGCTCAAGGTGGCAGACACACAAGCCTGTAGTCTGATACACACCCACTGGCTGGGTGGAGGCAGCAGGGTGCATACAGACACTGGCACACACACACACATACAGATTCCACTCAGCCTGAGCTCACTTTCTACACAAGGGGCTTTTTCCTGCAGGGGCTGCCAGCATGGTTGCAGTCAGACTAATTGCAATTGGATTATACCTCCAGCTTTTTTTCTGTTATGTCCTCTCCCAGACTTCCTTCATGGACAGTGTCTTCCCAATACCTGCAGGTAATCAGCACTTTGGATATATTTTCCCCAAGCATCCCATTCATAGGTATTTGATTTGCCATTGCACCTGCAGGCTGCATGCATGTGATATATCTGCAGTCATCTTTTCATTGACACTTCATTAATATTGTCCTGCTGTTCAGTTCTGTAGAATGTTCTTGACCTGCAGCTTGTTTGTCTGCATGTTGACTTCTATTTTGGTCTGGGATAACCGGTGTAGAACTGAAGCAAGGACAAGAAAGGAACTGACCACCGTATGTAGGAATAGAGACATTACCAGTCTCCTTTTAGATTGTACAGTGAAATATTCATAAGGTCATTGATTTTGTAACTTCTAAACCTGCAAAGCGCCATGCATGAGGATGCTTGTCATGCTAGATCAGCTGGAAAACAGATGTGCTTTCTAGTAAATCATTTAAGAATTTAGCTTCAAACTCCAGGGCTCTATATTGCATTAGGACAGCTTTTGTCAACCTTTTTTTTTTTTTGTTACCATGGGGGAACCCTTGACATTTTGTTTCAGGTCCCATACATGGTGCATTAGCGTGATCAGAATGTTGTAGAGATTAATGTACTGAATGATTATGAAATTAAATAATAGCAATGATCTGAAAAGAAAATTTTAATCATCCCTTACATTAGTGATCATTGTAGACATGATCCCTTACACTGGTAGTCGGTGTAGAAGGAACCCCTTAAATTGTTGGCTCGGGTAAAAGTCACACTTTACACTGCTGGTTGGTGTAGCAGTGACCCTTTGAATTGGTGGTTGGAGTAAAAGTAGCACCTTATATTGGTGGTCAGTGTAAAAATGTTCCCCTACATTGGTGGTCGGCGTAGATGTGACCCCCTTGGATTTGTAGTTAGTGCAGAAGTGCCCCTTTACATTAATGGTCATTGTAGAAGTGACCCCTTACATTGGTGGCCATGACCCCCTACATTGGTAATCCATGTAGAAGTGACCCCTTAGATCGGTGGTTTGTGTTAAAGTCGCCCCTTATATTGGTGGTTGGTGTAAAAGCGACCCCTTAGATTGGGGATCAGTGTAGATTAGACCCCTTACATGGGTAATCAGTATAGAATTGACTCCTTACATTGGTCGTCCGTGTAGAAGTGAGCTCTTTACATTGGTGGTTGGGGATGTGACACCTTACATTGGTGGTCGGTGGAGGCAAGAGGTTAATCTGCCACTGCTCTCTTAATAAGGAACCCCTAGCAACCTCTGGAGGAACCCCTGAGAGGTTTCACCGAACCCTGGTTGAGAAAAGCTGCATTAGGACCTACACAGCATGTATGCATTTGATAATATATCGGGCTGTAATGACCTACTAAATTGTATTATTTTCAACATTCCAATATAGCCTTCAAGATCTTGTTATTTTGTATGATTTTATATATTACTCTATGAATATGCTTTATATAATATTCAATAGATATCCTTTTCGTTTAACTCATATACAGTAGGGGTTAAAAAAACAATACAAAGCATTATATGTCCATTTTGATGCAATTTATACAGCACTAACCTTCTATTCCATATTGCATTTACAAGGGGCTAATTCGAAGTAATGTTTGTACATAAATAGGATGCAAGGAATTTCCTAGTCTGGGGCACTGCCTTATTGTAAAAAAAATAAGGCAACGTGCGGAAAATGTCATCCATATGGTAAATTTAGAGGAGATGGCATATTACAAAATTCATTTTCCATGTAAAAATCCATGTTGCTTTTAGTTCTTTGTTGATCTTTCCCACTCCTTGGAATGTAAAGGTGAGCATTGTTTGATAAAAACAGTATACATTTTAAAAAGCGACAAATACACAAAGCAAAACACAAAATAATACATTGAAATGTGAGTAATACTTCCTCTTGCTCCCCATGATTTAAGAGCATTCTTTAAATTTGCAGGGAAATTGAAGGGAACAAGAGGAGGCTCACTTATCTTGCAGAAATTAAATCCGTTTTGGTACATTAGTCTCACATTTTCTGTATATGATCTTATAAAGGTTGTATCATTTATTTTTTCATATACTGTAAAACTACCAGACCCACTCCATTTGTTGTGCTAGATTACAGGACCAAAAAATCAATAATGCAGTAAAATTACATTAAATACTACAGTGATTGAATATAAGGTATTCAGTTTAATGAAATGAACAAATGTATCATTGATAATATGTATCACTTACTATCCAAGTCTTATAACAAAATGTTGCTTTAAAAACAGCGCTGGAATATAAATTGACTTAAGTTTATTTTTGCTTGAATGCAACCATAAATCAACATCTATACGAAATGATTTCACCTTTGTACCTGCAGAGATTATATTTTGTAACCTCCATCTCCATTAGAGTGATCCTTTTTTCTGCATTAAAATACAGTGGGGAGGTACTTTAATGATCCCGGCTTGATAATGTTCTTGGTATTCTGTGGATAACATTAAATTGTAAAGGATGAACCTAACATGTTCCTCTGCAAAATCTCTAAAATCTGCAGTGACCTGTGTGTGAATGAGTAAAATCCTGCCAAGAGTAGCAGTAAAGAGATTGAAATCTAGAATTGTACTGCATTGGCAGTCAGTGCCAGATACTTTTGGCCCTAAGTTCTAAGATTTTCTTGTCCTGATTCTAATGCACATCTTAACCACTTCAGCCCCGGAAGATTTGGCTGCTGAATGACCGGGCCATTTTTTGCAATTCGGCACTGCTTCGCTTTAACTGACAGAAGCGACGCTGCACCCTAACAAAATTGACGCCTTTTTTTTCCCCCACAAATAGCGCTTTCTTTTGGTGGATATTTGATCACCTCTGGGTTTTTTATTTTTTGCGCTATAAACAAAAAAAAGAGCGACAATTTTGAAAAAAACACAATATTTTGTACTTTTTGCTGTAATAAATATCCCCATTTTTTTTAAAAAAAGCTATTTTTTTCTCAGTTTAGGCACATATGTATTCTTCTACATATTTTTGGTAAAAAAAATCGCAATAAGCGTATATTGATTGGTTTGCGCAAAAGTTATAGGGGATAGATTTATAGCATTTTTATTTATTTTTTTTTTTTACTAGTAATGGCGGCGATCTGCGATTTTTATCGTGACTGTGACATTATGGCGGACACATTTTTGGGACCATTGGCATTTATACAGCGATCAGTGCTATAAAAATGCATTGATTACTGTAAAAATGTCACTGGCAGTGAAGGGATTAACACTAGGGGGTGATCAAGGGGTTCATTGTGTTCCCTGGGAGGTGATTCTAACTGAAGGGGGAGTGGACTGACTAGAGGAAGTGACAGATTATGGTTCCTAGCTAATAGGAACACACGATCTGTCACTTATCTCAGAGCAGAACACGGATTTGTGTGTTTACACACACTTCCGTGTCCTGTCCCTCATGCTCGCAATCGCTCGTGGCCGGCGGTCATCGCGATCGTCAGCCACGATCATCGGCACCCCCCGCTGTGCACCCCCACTGCTATCCCGATCCCGCGAGCCAACGTATAGCTACGACGGAATCGTGCCGACCTGCCACAGTATAATGACGGCGGTTGGTCGGCAAGCAGTTAATGAGAATGACTTTTGAAAATGGGACTAGGAAGGGAAAGTGAGGATTTGATGCACTTTTTTAGGCTTTACCATTTTTATCTAGCAATATGTATATTCACATTTAACTGGACTTGTTCCGGAATGTTAAAGACTTTTCCTAGCTTCTCAAATTCAAACACAGGAACATAGAAGGGTGGTGGCAGAAAAAAAAAGACCAAGTGGTCCATGGAGTCCACCCTATTTTTTAGAAATGTACATATATAATTTTTTTTTTTTATACTTGTCTTTTTAAGTATACAGTAGATCTATGTTTGGCCACTTCTCCAAAGCGGACCTTCAGTAATTTTTTCAAATTTCCATCTATTAAATCTGCCCTTTTTTTTAACTTTGGATAGTAAAACATTTTTTTTTTACCTTATACGGCCCACTTCTTGTTTCTTGTCTGGTTAAAAGCCTAGGCTTATGACATCATGCACAGCTCTCTCTCTCACTCTGTGAGAGTTTGCAGGAAGGCCAATGAGAGCTGCAGAGCTGGAGGCGTGCCTCTGTGTGTCTGTGCCCTATTTATCATGAGCTGGACTTAAAGATATACAACTTTTTCTATGTACACAAAAGGCCTATTTCTCTCAAATATTGTTCACAAAACTGTCTAAATCTGTGTTAGTGAGCACTTCTCCTTTGCCGAGATAATCTATCCACCTAACAGGTGTGGCATATCAAGATGCTTGATTATTGATTAGACAGTATGATTATTGCACAGGTGTGTGGCTGGTCTCAGACGATCTTGGAGGTGAAGATGCTGGATGTGGAGGTCCTGGGCTGATATGGTTACACGTGGTCTGCGGTTGTGAGGCTGGTTGGATGTATTGCCAAATTCTCTGAAACGCCTTTGGAGATGGCTTATGGTAGAGAAATGAACATTCAGTTCAAGGGCAACAGCTCTGGTGGACATTTCTCCAGTCAGCATGCCAATTGCACGCTCCCTCAAAACTTGCGACATCTGTGGCATTGTGCTGTGTGATAAAACTGCACATTTTAGAGTGGCCAGCCTAAGGCCCACCTGTGCAATAATCATGCTATCTAATCAACATCTTGATATGCTACACCTGTGAGGTGGATGGATTATCTCGGCAAAGGAGAAGTGCTCACTAACACAGATTTATGAACAATATTTGAGAGAAATAGGCCTTTTGTGTACATAGATAAAGTCGTGGATCTTTAAAGTGGACTTCCACCCTAAAGTGGAACTTCAGCACATCGGATTCCTCCCCCCCTCCGGTGCCACAATTGGCACCTTTCAGGGCGGAGGGGGGGTGCAGATACCTGTATAATACAGGTATCTGCAACAACTTCCGGGAATACCTAGCCGCAGATAGCCACAAATGCCTGCTCCCCCCCTTGTGTTCTGGGAAACACACAGTTCCCACAACACAACGGGGATCAGTGAAGACACGCAGCGTGATTCGCGCATGCGCAGTAGGGAACCTGGCAGTGAAGCCGCAACGCTTCACTTCTTAATTCCCTGACCGAGGACGGCGGCAGGGGCAGCCGAGCGACGAGCGATCAATTGATCAGCTTCGGCTGCCAACATCGCTGGACCCTGGGACGGGTAAGTGTCCATTTATTAAAAGTCAGCAGCTGCAGTACTTGTAGCTGCTGGCTTTTTTTTTTTTTTTTATCTTTATTTATTCAAACAGTTTTCAATTTTAACATTACAACACATGTCATAATAAAAACAATCATACTAAAAACATATATACACCATAGATAGTGATTATTTACTATGCTCTAATCCATCCCTGCTCGCCTAAGCTCCGACATCAAACATCCTACCAGTTGAACCCATCCATTCACCCATACTGGCCCATTCTTGTACAAAGGTTTTTATTAAACATAAGAATCGTCAAGACAAATACAAAGAAGACAATAATAAAAAAAAAGAAACAATAGTGAGCACATCATGTGGGCAATTCCGTAATAAAGATGCGGATATACATCAAGCATAGCGAATTAAGGCATAACAAAACTTACACGGTCTTGAGGTTCAGGAGAGTGTACATGAGGTCAGACTTTGTCTGTTTGGTATCTTAATGAAAAAGACCTTATGGTGCTGGAAAACAATTTTTCATGTCTTTAGAACGTTTGCTCATCAGTTGTCCAACCTGACAGAGGTTGGTCTGTAAATCAATCGAGTTGTGAGGTAGAATATAAACAGGGAGATACGTAAGAGGAAAGGACAAGGAAAGAGGAAAGAAATAAGCGTAACAGAGAAGAGAGAGAAAGAAGGGGATGGAGAGAGAGGGGAGAGGGGGGGGGGGGTCCCCGGGGCTGGAGGACGGAGGTGTCTCAAAGCGAGAGTAGCGTAGGATCAAATCTGGAAGGGTGGACATGGGACACCCAAGGCCGCCATGTCCGAAGGAATTTATCATGTGTGTCAGATAGGATAGCTGTCAGTTTTTCATTAATCATGATATCATTAACGAGATTTTTGACTGCTTCAAAACTGAGAACTGGGGTTTTCCACGCCTTTGCTATGGTCAGTTTAGCTGCAGTAAAGACATGTGACGCCAGTTGGCGTTCCGGTTTCAATAGTTCTATAATTGGTTTTCCCAAGAGAGCTTCATAAGGGTCCCTTCTTATGTTTGTGTTAAAGAGGTTACGGAGAAGAGCGTAGATTCTGACCCACAATCTGCAAACCATTTCCACCAGATATGTGCCATTGTTCCCTCCTGGTTACACCCACGAAAACATAAGGGGGAATAGGATGGAATAAAGCTTGCGAGTCTGGCTGGGGTATAATACCATCGATAGAGTATTTTGTAGGCGTTTTCTAGGTGTAACACATTTTTGGAGCATTTGGAGATAGCAGCAGTCATGGCCTGCCAGTCCTCTGGATCTAGTTTTTTCCCCAATTCAGCCTCCCATTGGAGGTGATATGGTCTCAAGGGTGGTTTCTTGGAGCCTATTATGGCTGCGTATATTAAGGAGATCAGACCTGAGGAGTGGGGTCGTGACCTGCATAAGCTTTCAAAAGGGGTCAAAGTAAAGGGAGATGGTAAAGATTGAATGAGCTGTTGTAGGAAATGGCGGATCTGCATGTAGCTATAGTGCTCCCTGAGGGGAATATCGTGGGAGGACCGCAATGCTGCGAATGGGATAATCCTGGTGGGGGTAAACATAGAGTGGATATCTACAAACCCGTTTTCGGACCACCACCTGAATTGCATCGGATTGTCACGTCCGGGTGGGAACAACGGGCAGTGAAGGAGGTGGAGTAGAGGAAGATGCGGGGAAATCAGGTTCGCTGAGTATTTGATTGAGTCCCACAACTTAAGTGAGTGGGCCAAACAAGGGCCTATATTGGTTGGGCGGTGAGCCTTGGGAAGCCAGGGGATGGAGGCCAGTGGTGTTGGGTGGGCGTCCACAAGGTCGACGACGGCCCACAGCGGCATCTGCTGTTTTTCATGGAGACGCGATAGCGGGGCAATAGCCGCCGCCGTGTAGTAGGCTTGTAGGTTAGGAACCGAGAGGCCGCCATCGACCCTGCGGGCGTACAGCACCCGTTTATTAATTCTGGGTCTGGTGGAACCCCATATAAATTGCATTATTTTCCGTTGTTGAATGCGTAAAATGTGGGGTGGAACATGGACCGGTAGGACTCTGAAATAATAGAGTAGTTTTGGAAGATAGGTCATTCGTATAGTAACAATCCTTCCGAACCAGGATAGTGGGAGGGTAGACCAAGAGCTGAGCATTGCTGTCAATTTCGTAAAGAGCGAGGGGAAGTTGGCCTGGTAAAGGTTTGAATAACTCGGGGTGAGTTTAATCCCCAGGTAGGGTAGGGAGGGCAGCCAGTGAAAGGAGAAAGTAGCTTTTAAGTGTTCTAATTCAGGGGGCGCTAGATTAATTGACATCGCCTTGGACTTAGAGGGATTGACAACTAAGCCCGAGATCGCGGCAAAGGTATTTAAGAGGGACAGCAGGTTAGGCAAAGTGATTCTAGGCTTGGTAATAGACAACAGGATGTCATCTGCGAACAAGGATAATTTATGAGGGGAGCCCGCGATTTCTACCCCCTCTATGTCCGGGTGGGATCGAATCGCCTCAGCCAGAGGTTCCAGCGCTAGTATAAATAGAAGTGGAGAGAGGGGGCAGCCCTGACGGGTCCCCCTTAGGATAGGAAAGGTGGGAGACTCAAAACCATAATATTTCACTTTAGCTTGGGGGGTGTCATAAATAGCTAAAATCCATTTCATAAAGGACTCACCAAACCCATAGCGATTCAATACTTGTATAAGGTAGGGCCAGGACAGGGTGTCGAAAGCTTTGGTGATGTCAAGAGACAAAAACATTGTCTCCAAAGATCTGTTGTGTACAATGTGTTGTATTTGTAGGAGGCGACGGATAGCGTCTCCAGCCTGTCTCCCCGGGACAAAGCCCACCTGGTCTTTTTTTATAAGCCGTGGAAGGAAGGAGTTAAGGCGTTTGGCCAGAATTTTTGTCAAAACCTTCATGTCTATGTTGATTAGGGAGATCGGCCTAAAGTTGGCCCAGGAGGAGTGATCTTTGTCAGGCTTAGGGATCATCACTATGTTGGCTGTTAATAGATTTGGTGTGAAAGAACGACCATCTTTAACCGAGTTATACATATTAGTGAGGTGAGGAGCGATGACATCAGCTAGTTTCCGGTAGTAAAGAGCCGAGAAACCATCGGGGCCTGGTCTTTTACCCACTTTCAGTTCTTTAATACATTGAAGGACTTCTGAGACTTGGATGTCTCGGTCCATGAGTGATTTGTGGGTCTCAGATAGAGAAGGTAAAGAAAGGTTTGTCAGAAAGTCATTGGGGGATTGGGGGGGAGGGTGGTCAGGAGATGAGTATAGTTTTGTAAGACGGTATCTAAATTCATCTAGAACTCGCTGTGGGTTACCCGTTAGGATATTGTGGCGGGTGCGGAGGGTGATGGGAGTGAATTTCGGGGTGAAGGTGCGTAATCTATTGGACAACATTGCGTTGGGTTTATTGGCTTTGGCGTACCATTTTTGTTTGGCCCAGCGTAGTGTGCGCTCTGCCTCATCTGTTAAGCATAAGTCTAAATCTGTACGGGCCTTATCAAGGAGCCTACGGTTATCCGGGGTGGGAGATTGTTTAAAGGTCTCCGAAAGGGTCTCCAATTGGTGTTCTAACGTTCGGTGGGTTTGCGCCCGTTCCCGTTTACGTCGGGATGCGATCCTAATTACATGGCCTCGAAGGACTGCTTTATAAGCTTCCCAAAGTGTGACCGGGGATGCGACCGACCCTACATTAAGTTTAAAGTATTCCTCAGAGGTATCGTGGATATCTTTAAAAATGTCTTTGAAGGAGAGAAGAGAGTCATTCATGATCCAGGGAGAGTGTTGGGGTTTGCTCAGAATAGAGTGGAGCACTGTTACAGTAGGGTCATGATCCGTCCATGGAGTGGCGAGCACAGAGCATGAATCCACTAGTGAGAGGTGTTTTCTTAGCACAAACATGTGATCTATTCTTGAGTGAGAGTTATGGGGATGTGAGTAGTGGGTAAAGTCCCTGCCTCGGGGGTGCAATTCCCTCCACACATCTACTAGGTCATGAGATTGCAGGGAGTTTTTAAATATTTTGGCGGCAGGGGAGGGAGACTTATGATCCGGTGGGTAGTTGTCGATAGAGGGATTCAATGACACATTGGAATCTCCTGCTAGCAGGAGGGTGCCTTTCTGATGCGACTTCAAGAGGGAGCAGATGTGGGTCAAGAAGGGTCCCGGGTTTCTATTTGGGGCATAGTAAGACATTATGGTTACATCGTTGTCTTGAACAGTGCCTTGAACTATTAAGTACCTGCCATCTGGGTCAGCAATTTGTTTACTGCAAACAAACGGAACAGATTTATGTATGGCAATCAGGACTCCTTTTTGCTTGGTAGGGCCGTTAGCTAGATAGACCTGGGGGTAGTCTGCGGCAAAATATTTGGGGCAGGAGGAAGAAGAGAAATGCGTTTCCTGTAGGCACGCAATATCTATTTTTTGTTGTTTAAGGTATTTAAATATCTTGACCCTCTTTTGAGGAGAGTTCATGCCCTGAACATTCAGGGATAACCAGTGGAGAGTCATGGGATCAAGGATGTGCTGCTATATAAAGCTCCATCCGCGAACCCCGGGGACCAAAAGGGGAGAGTGGAGAAGGAGAGCATACTGGCCCATTCATACCTAACCCACAAAAAAAAAAAAAAAAAAAAAAAAAAAAAGGCATATATTCCCATATCCCTAGGGGTACTCAGCCTCCTATGGATCACATAGTAAATCTGCCGAGGCGCTATATGTTTCCCACCTCTTCCAAATATCCGTTGTCCGTTTAATCTGCTTATTGGATCCTTCCTCTCTCACCTTTCTTTCTTCCAGGGTCCGCATCTCCGTTATCTCACACTCCCACTCTACCAGAGAGGGTGGATCTGTACATTTCCATTTTCTGGCTATACACGTACGGGCAGCCGTTAGGAAATATTTTAATGGGCCTTTCTTTATACTTTTCATTGATCCGGGGATCATGGATAATACTGCTATTTGTATATCTGGATATATTTCCCTCGCTGTCATGGCCCTAAAAATTTCGAAAATTTTCTGCCAAAATGGAAGGATTTTAGAGCAATAGTACCAGATATGGGACATTGTACCACGTCTTTCCTGACACCTCCAACATACTTCTTTATTCATAGGGCTTATCCTATGGAGGTCTACAGGGCACTTATACCATCTGGCTAAAATCTTATAGTTTCTTTCTTGATGTTTAGTTGAAACAGAGAGTTTGTGCGTGACTGCTAAGGCTTTTACCCATTCCTTCCTGGGGATCTCCTTCCCCAGTTCCTCTTCCCACTTCTTAATATATGGTAACTCCAACTTCTGACCGTCCTCAATTAAAATTTTATATACTTTCGAAAGCACGTGCAAGGGTCTTTCAGCTTGAGTAAAGATTTCTTCTAGCGCCGTTAGAGGTCTGGTTATTTCTGCTTCTTTGAACAGGGATATGACGTACTTTTGGAATAAGCCATACTGTAACCAATCTTTTCTATGTTCCTCCCTCATGGACTCTAGAGGAAGGACCTTATTTCCCACCAATGTTTCTGTTACCCTTGTATCCTCATGACTGTACCACTTAAGGAATGCTTTTACCCCGAATGCCAGCGGGAATTCTGGGTTATCAAAAAGAGGGGTCATGGGTCCTCTAAAGGTAGAGACGCGCCCCATTTTAATCAGAATGTCCCATGCTTTCATTGTTGAGGTCACTAAGAAGGGTGTGTAGCCATACGGTGAGCTATATGTCCCTTTGATCCATGGCAGAGATTTTAGTTTCAACCCTGTGATCTTTTCCTCGAGTCCCACCCACTGTTTTTTGTTCCTATTATGGAACCAGTCAACTAACCTGGTGACCATTACCGCCTTAAGATATACTGCTAAGTCAGGGAGGGATAAGCCCCCATTTGCTTTAGTCTTATTTAGCACTTTTCTACTAATTCTGGGGGTCTTACCTGCCCATACAAATTGTCCAATAATCCTGGAAACCTTTTTCACAAAACCCAATGCAGGAAACACGGGGATCGTTTGTAATATATACAGTATTTTTGGGAGTATGTCCATTTTTATGACGTTTACCCTACCCAACCATGAGAAGGTACCCTTATTATATTGCTGGAGAGTTTTTGTTATTTTTTGCAACATCGGGACATAGTTATACTCTTCTAATTTCTTTAAATCCGTAGGGATATAGGTGCCCAGGTATTTAATAGCATTTTCCTGCCATCTAAAGGGGAAATCCTTCTTGAGTAATTCCACCATACTTCTAGACATATTGATATTCATTGCCTCAGATTTGTTATAGATAACTTTAAAATTACTCAAGGTGCCAAAACGTTTAAATTCCCTTATCAGGTTTGGTAGTGTTATCAACGGGTTTGTGACATACAACAGGATGTCGTCTGCATAGACAGACAGCTTGTATTCTGTACCCCCCACTCTTATACCTTGTATATCTTTATTCGCCCTAATAGCATTTAATAAGTGTTCCATAATTAATATATATAGTATTGGGGACAGTGGGCAGCCTTGTCTGGTTCCATTTGCTATTGTTATTTCTCCGGACAGGTTACTATTCGCCCGGATCTTGGCCGTTGGATGTTGATACAGGGTCATTATCTTGTCTATCATTACCGTTCCCAGCCCCCATTGTATAAGGGTCTCTTTGAGAAAGCTCCATCCCACCCTGTCAAAAGCTTTTTCAGCATCTATTGCTAACAAGCAGGATGGGATGGAGCCCTTCTGTACGTATTCCATTAGAGTAAGCGTTTTCAGGGTATTGTCCCTGGCTTCTCTCCCTTTAACGAATCCCACCTGGTCCAGATGGATATAGCGAGGTATTATAGGGGTAAGTCTATTGGCGATAATTTTGGAGTATATTCTGAGGTCAAGGTTTGTCAGAGATATTGGCCTATAATTCCCACATAGGGTATGGTCTTTATCCATTTTTGGTACGAGGGCAATATAGGCCTGCATACTCTGAGAACCAAAAGGTGTTGTTGTGGAAACTGCGTTAAATGTCTGTTTCATTATAGGCATAAGTTCCGTTTTAAATGTCTTATAGAACCTAGGGGTGAATCCGTCCGGTCCTGGGCTTTTCCCAGGTACTAATGAGTCGATTACTCTTTGAATTTCTTCCACAGAGAAATCACACTCAAGCTGGCTTGACTCTAAAGAAGTTAAAGTCGGGATTGCGGTTTCTTTAATGTACTGTTGTATTTTTTGCTGGGCCATCTCAGGGTTGTCATACATCTTCCCCTTAGGAATATTATACAGCTCTGAAAAAAATATTTGGAATTCTTTTAGAATCCCTTTTGGATCATATCTCATGTCTCCGTCCCCTGACTTTATCTTAGCAATGGGTAGTGTAGTGCTTCTATTTTTTAGGGCCCTTGCCAATAGTTTACCTGGCTTGTTGCCCTGCTGATAAAATAGGGCTCGATTTTTATCTCTAACATATAGCGTCTTTTCATTTAATAATACTTGCAATTCTGCTTTTAATTCTGTTACTATCAATAGTGTTTCCCTCGTTAGGCTCTGTTTATGTTGAGTTTCTGCCGTCTCTATTTCTTTAAATAATTGAGTAATTCTACAGCTTTTCTGTTTTTTCAATCTAGACCCATGTTTTATAAATAAGCCTCGTAGCACACATTTCAGTGCTTCCCATTGTGTAGGCAATGATGTAATATCTCCAATATGATCAGCAGCAAAGTCCGTTATCGCTTTTCTTATTTCTAATACACATATCTCGTCATAAAGTAAATTATCGTTAAGACGCCATTTACCCCTACTATTCTCCCCCGTATGTAAGTCTACTTTTAGAAACACGGGTGCGTGATCGGACCATATTGAGTTGCCTATTTCTGCCGCGAGGATGGCATTTATCCCTCTTTGATTTATTAAGAAAAAATCTATGCGGTGATATGAACCATGCACCTTAGAGTAAAATGTAAAGTTCTTCTCGGTTGGGTGTAGCAAACGCCAGATATCCACCAATTGACGTTTGGCCATTAAGTCCTTAAATTTCCTCTTGTCTTTACTACACTGGACTATCGTTGGTGCCGTGGTGTCAATCCCTCCCTCCATAACGAAGTTGAAATCACCCCCGATTATTATTATACCTTCTGCTTTATCCAACAGTTGATTAATCAGTTGTAAGCCTACTTTGATCTGGTTTTGATTAGGTAGGTATATGTTTATCAGGGTGTATTTTTGGCCATATATATTAAGCTTAAGTAGTATTGCTCTTCCATCCCTATTGCGCCATTCCTCTAGCACTTGAATTGGAATTGTTCTATGGATTGCGATAGATACCCCTCTCGATTTAGAATACCCATAGGAATCATGGAACCACGTGGTGTAGTATTTATTTCGTAGGTTAGGAATATGGTCCGACCGGAAATGCGTCTCCTGAAAGAAAATAATCCCCACCTTCTGTTTGTGAAGCGAATATAGCACCTGTGATCTTTTTGATGTCGAGTTGAGACCCCTAATATTATAGGAACATATGTTCATTACTAATCAAGGCTTACGGAAGCTGAACCCACAATGGGGAAAAAAAAAAAAAAAAAAAAAAAAAAAAAAAAAGAAGAAAAAAAAAAAAAAAAAAACCTTATCCTACCCGCCCCCTCCCGACTCACACACACCAATTCATACCTACTTGACTATAAACAGTCTATCTTACTTTAACGTAAGTTCCCTATACTAGGGAGAGTGGAGCGTACCCTCGAATTTCCGCCCACCAGTCGGTGGCTACACGCTGACTTTTTGTGTATTATAAACCTATTTAATGCCTTGGGTTTCCCCCTGTCTGGTTGGTTCGGATGGTTACGGGGGAGAACAAATTTTCATAGAGGATAATGAACTTCCCCGATAATATAGCTATGTCACTCTATACTATCTTAAAAAATATATAAGCTGTCTTAATGGCCTGAATAAGCCATGCCTATATAAAAGGGGGGGAGAAAGGGGAAGAGAAAAAAAAAAAAAAAAAAAAAAAAAAAAAAAGGGGGGGGGGGGGGGGCCACCGCCTCCCCCCTACCCATACCCTAGCATCTATCGCATAGAATTTAATACAGTGCTTATCCCTATACAAAAACAGACCATTACATCTTACTTTGGACCAATATTGGTGCTCAATTTAACCAAGACCTATGCGTTTCTATATACAAATCAAGACAAAAAAAAAAAAAAAGGGGGGGGGGAGGGGGGATCCCCCCACTTACCCCCTCTCCCATGCATACCTCCTTCAATGCAATAACTAACATTATGCATAATGTATCAAAACACAAAATATCGTTATCATCAGTGTTACTATTAAATATTAAACCCTTCATCTGTGAGAAGCCTAACATCAAGACTCAGATATATATCCTTTTGTATTATTATGCAAAAAAAAAAAAAAACCCCCAGCCCAACCCCCCCATCACCCATTCCCCTTCCCATTCCCGTCATCTTTAATATAGTGATAAAACATATGCATACATTCTTAATAAAATATTCAATATAGCCCACAAGTGGCCACAACAACTATGGTGAGTATCTTAGTGCTCATGTATATTCATATATATAAAAAAAAAAAAAAACACCCCCCCCCAGCCCAACCCCCCCATCACCCATACCCCTTGTCCTGACCCATTCCCGTCATCTATTAATATAGTGATAAAACATATGCATACATTCTTAATGAAATATTCAATATAGACCACGAGTGGCCACAACAACTATGGTGAAAATCTTAGTGCTCCTGTATAATCTTATAAAAAAAAAAAAAAAAAAAAAAAATTTCTTTTCTTTTCTTTTTTTTTTTTTTAATCCCCCCCAGCCCCCCCCCCCCATCACCCCTAACGCTTACCCTGACCCCTTCCCGTCATCTTAATATAGTGATAAAACATATGCATACACTCTTAATAAAATATTCAATATAGACCACGAGTGGCCACCACAACTATGGTGAAAATCTTAGTGCTCATGTATATTCATATAAAAAAAAAAAAAAAAAAAAAAAAGGTTTACCACCCCAGCCCCAACCCCTCCCACACCCGAACCCCCCACCCTCACACATACCTAACATCCTTGATATAGTGGTGAAGAAAAATGCATAAACTAATAATCAAATATTCAATATGGGCCACATTGTGGCCAAAACAGATGTGGTAAAAATCTAAGTGCTCGTATATTTACGTAAAAAAAAAAAAAACCCATTTCTTTCCCTTGTTCCTCCTTTCCTACCCCTTTTCTTCCCCTTCCCCGCTCCCCCTGACAAAAAAAAAAAAATGCTAGGGACTCAACCTCCCCCTACCACCCTCCTCAACCAAAAAAAGAAAAAAAAAGAAAGAACTAACTAGACATTTTTATATATGGGATAGGCCAGTCCGGTAACTCTATCCCTGGCAAACCGAGGGTTGACACAAACTGCGGTAAGTCCTCTAGGTCTCTAAATACAGCAATATGTCCATCTTTCTGTGCTTGTAGTTGGAATGGGGATTTCCATCTATATTGGAGATTACTCTTCTTTAGTTGCTCCACTAGGGGTTTTAGCGCCCTTCTACGATCTAAAGTAAATTTGGACAGATCCTGAAAGAATTGTATTGGGGCCTCTTCAAATAGGACGATATTCTTTAAACGGGCAGCATGCATGATCCTGTCTTTTATATGCGCATAGTGCATCTTGCAGATGACATCCCGTGTTTTGTTAGGATCCAATCTTCTTATTCCTGCTGTTCTATGGGCCCGATCAATTATCAGTTCCTTTACTTCTATCCCCGGAATTAACTCTTGGAAAATCTTTTGTAGGGTATTTATTAGCTCTTTAGCCCCCACTTCCTCCTTTAATCCTCTTATTCTAATATTAGATCTCCTACTTCTATTTTCTTGCTCGTCGATGCTGTTAATTAGGTGATGAATTTGCCTTTCTTGTTTATGCATGTTTGCTTTTAGTTTCATAGTTTCCTGCTCGACATTCAAGAGCTTAGTGTCTAACGTAGTTGTTTTTTCTTGTGTGTTTTTAATAGACACCTTAAGCTCAAGCACCTCTTTTTTGTATAGATTCTCCAGTCTGAACACATATTGGTCCATATCTTCCCTAGTTGGCAGGGATTGGATATATTTTCTCATGTCCCAATTCTCTTTTTCCATCTCCTTTGGATCACTACCCGAGCCAGTGGTATCTATTAGTGAGCTACTTCTGGGGTGTTGGGGTTGAGTTTCCCCTGAAGATCTGGATCCCCCCGAGGTTTCTGCTATATCTGAAATGTCCTGTGGTGTTTGTAGGGCTTGTATTACGCGGGGGGATTGTAGCTGTAGTTGTTGAAATATCTCCTTTATATCTGCCGTCTGTGTGGTTTGTGACCCAGTGGGGTTTTTACTTTTATTTTCTTCCTTATCTTTCTTATTCTTCTGGGATTGCGGAGTTTTATTTCCCTTTTTAGGCGCCATAGCTATGTAGCTTTTACTAATTTTTACACACTCCCTCCCTTTGCGTTACACCTTCCCAACGCCTCCACTATCAGGACTTATATGTGGACCGGGGGTTAAAGAATCCTTTTCTGCTCTTTAATATATGTTATAGGGGAGTGATATCAAATGTTGCCCCTATCTTGGATTATTTATCTTTTCATCACCTCTCTTCCAGGTCGGTTTTCAGATTATAATGTACTTTAGTTATATGTGTTGCTTATCTTCCCTTGGCCCTTAGTTTGAGCACAACTCTCAAAAGCCATACAGACAAGTCCATATAATCAGCTAGCATATAGTTACAGGCAGAGAATCCAACCAGAATTGAGAGTCTTTTAAAACCATGCAGGTTACCGCAAACTTCCTATATATCAGCTGTGAGTGAGGTGTATAATATATCCATGCATATATCCATACAGTTTCCAATTCTGGCTCATTTAATCATCTTACCAGTTCCCCGTACTGATAATCTTGTCTGGTAATATTCTCCTTATCTTACTTGGCAAGATGTTGAGATCTCCTATTCCTCCTGGCTCACCGCCGGCCTGAGCCTCGGAACCATCCCGCGTTGCGCGCTCCCGCCACCGAGCCGTCGCTGTCGGATCTGCCGTCTGCGTGTGTAGACCCGTCAGCAACCCGTGTGGCTGTGCGCCTTCCCGCAGTCCAGTCTCCGGTCCCCTACTCGGCACTCCACAGGTAGGGCTTGGCTCCGAAATCCTCCCTACGATGTCCGTAGTTAATGGGACAAACCGCAGCTATGTGTCAGTTCCCCGCAGTCCGCCAGCTCACAGCATCCCCGGTCTCAGCTGCATGTCAGCGTGTCTGCCCGTCTGGCTTAGTGAGCGGCCATCTTGGGTTGCAGCTCCTCTAGCTGCTGGCTTTTAATCATTTTTTTTTAAGGTGGAGCTCCGCTTTAAGTTCAGCTCATGATAAGTAGGGGCAAACACAAAAGTGTTTGCTCAGTGTACTTACACACTTCTTTCTTGTTATGCTATGTAAATTATGACTGATGTGAGCAGAAGCTCCTTCATATCTCATGTAACAGAAGCATTTAGCACTCGGAATGCTACATTGTAATAAATTGGGGCAAAGGTTCCTCTTTATTTGGCTTCAAAAGCCAAAACTGCAGGATATAGAATAGAAAATGGGATGTGAAGTTTAAATGTGTGAATTTGTATGAGTACGGGCTGATAAGTAAAGAGGGTGTAATAAGGTTCGCAATTTCAGCCTTAGGAATCTGTAATTGTTGCACCCTGTGCACCCCTTGTAGTTTAAGCCCTATATATACAAAGATGACAGAAGTCAAATGTTACACTGTGAACAACAAAAGGAAAATATGTGAATGAATAGACTTTTTTTTATCCTCCAGATAAAAATGATTAGCCATTTGAAAATATTATAACAAATCCAGCTTTTTCTGCAATATTCACCTTACATGCCACTAAATGTGCTTAGTCTGATGGTCAGCATCATTCAACTCACTTCCTCTGAGCCCAATTCATTCTGGACTCACCTTTAGCTTAGGCTGGACAGCATGCTTTTTGTCAGCACATGAATTGATTGGTTCCCTTGTACTGCTTATTTCTCTCAAACTCCAGCCCTGCTATACACCAACTGCAAAGGGCCGATACCTAGGGAAATTCAGCTACTTATACTACTTACAAAAAGACATTTAATGATGCATAAATGATTACAGAGCTGCCTAGAGTACAGCTTTAAAGCCAACTCTGGTCAGCTTACAAAAATCACATTTTGCTGACCCAGCCCCCCCGATCGGAGTTCAGATTTAAATTTGAGCAAGACATCCAGGGAATTATTATTTTCAGAAGAGAAGGTCAGAAATGGCAGCTTCCATATCTCCTTTCAGTATAGATTTCCTTTAAAGAAATCGCTAGCATGAAACACTCTTATATGACAGCAATGTGAAAGCCCTGTTCACAGGATTTGAAGCTTCACTGGAAGCACTTCAGTGCTTGACACTGGGATTTCCAGTATATTAAAACCTGAGCTTAGTGTCACTTGAGCTTGTTGCTCAAAAAGTACATGAGCTTCTTCTGGGCCAGAGTCTCGCGTTTGGCCCCAATACACTTCAATTGGGGTGATTGGAAGGGTGTGTAACATGCATTTTTCATTTGTTTTTTCGCCTAGTAATTTATTTCCAATGGCAAAAACAGAACCAAGCCTGAAATGCCTGTAAAAATGCTCATAAATTGCCAGAAAAAAAGACCAAAGATGCTCAGCTCAAGTGTGAATGGGGCCACAAATTCCGATGTTTTAGCCTGTCACATTTAAGAGCTCATTCACATTACAAGCATTTCTTTGCATGTCCAAGCACTTTTTTCATTTTAGACTATAAAAAAAATTTGCAAAACAGTCACAAAGTACTAAGATGCTCATTACAGGTCTTTTCTGTGCCTCAAAACTCCGCAATGTGCTTCAAAATACAAAATGTGAAACTCTTGTAAAATACTAACAAGTATGTTGAAGATGCTCAGAAACCTCCCTGCTAATATATCAGACATGTTATGGTCTTCTTGCTGTAAATGTAGCAGGCAGTGAGATCTGGGCAAGACGCTAGACTTTAAGGCTAGATTCACACCTATGCATATTTAGTGCTTTTTGCATTTTGCAGATTTGCACTACAGTCCATTTAACATGGTTTCCTATGGAGCATGTTCTGTAGAGCAAATCTGAAAAATGCAAAAAGCACTAAAAATGCATAGGTGTGAATCCAGCCTAAAGCCTGACGGAAGTCGGGCATATTGTTTGCTACAATATTCGCTTTCAATTCAGAGACTTCCCCCACAGTATTTTTTTCTGACACTAGGGGGTTAGTTACAAAAGGCAAATCCACTTTGCACTACAAGTGCAAATTACAAGTGCAAAGTGCACTTGAATTTGCACTGAAAGTGCACTTGGAAATGCAGTCGCTGTAAACCTGAGGGGTTGATCTGAAATGAGGGGAAGCTCTGCTGATTTTATCATCCGATCATGTGCAAGCCAAAATGCTGTTTTTTATTTTCCTTGTATGTCCCCCTCTGATCTACAGCGACTGCACTTCCAAGTGCAATTTCAAGTTTACTTTGCACTTTTAGTGCAAAGTGGAGTTGCCTTTAGTAAATAACCCCCCATGCATTCTTAGTCTTGATGGTCATTACAGGTATTTTTTGTGCCTTAAAACTTTGAAATGTGCTTCAAAATACTTATAAAAACACCCCTGCTAGTATCCTGGGCGTTTTATCATCTTCTTGCTGTAAATGTATAGGGCAGTCAGATCTGAGCAAGAAACTAGTGCTTAAAGCTTGACGGAAGTCTCACAAGTGCACTTGAAAGTAAAGTCACTGTAGATCCGAGGGGGACATGCAAGGAAAATAAAAAACAGCATTTTTGCTTGTACATGATTGGATGATAAAATCAACAGAGTTTGCACTCATTTCAGATCTACCCATCAGATTTACAGCGACTGCACTGCCAAGTGGGGGTTATTTATGAAAGGCAAATCCACTTTGAAAGTGCACTTGGAAGTGCAGTCGCTCTAAGACCCCTTTCACACTGGGGCGTTTTTCAGGCGCTTTAGCGTTAAAAAAAGTGCCTGTAAAGCGCCTGAAAGAAGCCTCATCTGCAATCCCAATGTGAAAGCCCGAGTGCTTTCACACTGGGGCGCTGCGCTGGCAGGGTCCTGCAAGCAGCTTCTTTGAAGTGCTTTCGTGTTTTTGCCACCGGGCTGGCTGCGCCGATGGCCCGAGCCTTTTCACACTGCCAGCGCCCGAAAAACGCCTGAAAAACACCCCAGTGTGAAAGGGGTTTGAAGCAGCGCTTTACCAACGTTTTTCGGGCGCTGGCAGTGTGAAAGGGCTCGGGCTTTCACATTGGGATTGCAGATGAGGCTTCTTTCAGGCGCTTTTTTTAACGCTAATGCGCCTCAAAAACGCTCCAGTGTGAAAGGGGTCTAAATCTAAGGGGTAGATTTGAAGTGAGGTGAAGCTCTGCTGATTTTATTATCCAATAATGTGCAAGCTAAAATGCTGTTTTTTATTTTCCTTGCATGTCCCCTCTTGGATCTACAGCGACTTTACATCCAAGTGCACTTTCAGTGCACTTTCAAGTGCACTTGTAGTGCAAGGTATCTTTTTATGACAGGTACCCGCTCCCACTTCCACAGTTCTCACCTAGGCGAGGATTATGGAAGTTTAGCCAAACCCTCTCCTTGCCTGCAACTTCCAGGGACATGTCACATTTCCCAGGAGACTGCAGGATCAATCTAATGGTGCAGCACAATCTTGCGCAAACAAAGTGGGGAGCCAGCTGTTAATCAACAGAAAGTCACAGCGCAGATGGCAGTACCGGGGATCCGAAGACCAGCGAAGAACCAGCTCAGGGGAAGATAGTGCTAGACTCCTGGGCTGGTAAGGGTCAATTTATTAAAAGTCAGCAGTTTTTATGTATTTGTAGTTGCTGATTTTTTATTTATTATGTTTTAAAGACAGTAGTTACACTTTAATGTTACTTTCAAATAAGCAAAGTGCTTTAATAGTGCTTTACATGCCTTATTATTTGGTCCTTGTTATGAGGTAGCAGGTAGAATATCGGTAAATGACTTTGCTGGACACAGGACTCGTTTAAGGGAGTTTATTCCACTTTGGCCAAAGTGGACACCTGACCCGACTCTCGTCTGGATGCCAAGTGTTAACAGTTACAGCTTACACAGTTTATATATTTTTTCAGTATATGTTGCGTCACAAGCGAATATTTCCGTTATACAAACACTTTACCTTTTAACAGTCAACCTACTTTTTAGATACAAGACAAGTTCTGCAAAACATATATTTTAAACTTTATGCAAAACTTCAGTTTTTCTGCAGTTTGCCCTTTGCTGTTCCCTTTTCTGTCTCACTATTCAGCAAGCAAGCTTTTGCACAGGAAGACGAGCATACCAGGTGTCTGCGATGGGAGGGGGAAGTAAGTGAGTTCTGTGTCTCACCGCAGCCTGTCACAAGTAGTTTCAACATGAAATGTAAGGAAAAATGATTCTTAGCTGAAATTCCAAATCAGTCTTACTACGCACATAACTATGGCCACATAAACTGATCCTCGTTGCCACTTCAGTTAGAGTTCATAAGTCAGTTTAGGCTAGAGCTCTACTTTAAAATGCATTTGGCACAAAATTGTGTACCAGGGGTGGACTTAACTGCAGGGAATCTGTGGGCCCACAGTATGAGGTTTAACAATAGTCTAAAGCCGGGGTCTCAAACTGGCGGCCCTCCAGCTGTTCTGAAACTACAAGTCCCATGAGGCATTGCAAGGCTGACAGTTACAAGCATGACTCCATCAGGAAGAGGCATGATAGGACTTGTAGTTTCGCAACAGCTGGAGGGCCGCAAGTTTGGGACCCCTGGTCTAAAGCATACTCATGGGGTGGGGGTCTTGTACTCCTAGCAGCTAAGAGGCAGAGCTGTATGATGTGTATTGTAGGTGTACGGTACTTAAGCTTACAGTGTACAGACAAGATTTTACGCAGGATCGTGCTGGCCCTCTAAACTACAAGAAACATGTGGTGCTATGTAGCCCATGCCCAATTTTTACCCAATTTTTGCTTTATGTACCGCATTGGCCTCCTTTGCCATTCGGGGGCCTCAGAGTCTCATTCCGCTCTTGCATGCGAATGATGGGTAAGTTTACTCTAAAATAGTATAAAGTGGTTGTGGCATCACAAAATGTTTTTCACATTTGCATTTAAATGTATATTGTATTGCTTTTGAAAGAGAATTTTAACCTTTAACTGATAAAACTTTCTCCATTTTATATACTAGTGTACAGCTATCGTGTGGCTGTGGGTTTGCTATATAACACTGGTTTTCATTTATCGCCTAGTTACATCTCGTTTCTTCTGTAGTAAAAGCCTAATGATGCATGGCAAGATTTTTTTTTCATTTTATAGAATTTACATAGGGATAGACATTAATTCCCTAAGAAGAAATTTAGACTCGGGTACTTTTTACTGATTTATCCTCTAAATGAACTCAATGTTTTATTTAGTTTGAAGCTGACAGCTATTAAAAAGGACATCTCTATGGTGTGCATGCATATGCTCATATAATAGCTTTACTTAAAGCTGAACTCCAGGCACAATTGCCTTACCAGAGTTAAAGTAATAAATCGCTCCTTTTTCTCAAAAGTAACCCCTTGAAATGCAGGCTTTCTTCAACATTTAGCTAATATGCTTGTTTACATGCTTGGATTGCCTTTCCGCTGTACCTCTGGGCTGCTTTGTTATATAGATCTGCAGGTCTCATAGACCCCAGTGCTGCAGTCATGCCCTAACCTTCCTCTTATGCTGACCATTCACAAAACGAGATCTGGGGTTGTGTGTACTTTGAATGGCCAGGAGGAGCAGGAGGCAGAGACACGGCCGCAGCACTAGGGTCTATGAGACCTGCAGCTATTACATCTGAGTGGCCTGGAAATACAGCAGGAGCTTTACTAATCCTGACATGTAAACTTAGAAAAGGCTGCATGATGAGGAAATGCAATGTTTGACTGCTTGAACACTGGTTTGTACTGAGTTGGACTTCAGCTACAATTAAAGTGGATTAAAAGCCTAGCACTGTCTATTTCTAGAAAAGTTCCCTCCCCCTCCTTCTACCTATCCTGCCTAACCTATAAAAAGATCTGTGTACTTACCTATTTTTAAACTGCTTTGGGGACACGATCCCGCATCTGTGGCTCCCCTATGAGCGGTGCTGCAGGGGAGAGGAGGGAGCACTGACAATGGCTGAAGCATGGGTGCAACTTATTTTTTGTTTATTTTTAACTTGTGCTAGAGTGGGGGATTAGAACCTCTGTCTTTTGTTGGCTGTGTTTCCCCATTGGAGTGATTTACATTCTCTGCTTGTCCTGGGAAACCTTGTCGATGAAACTGAAAGTGAGATAAAATTAAAAATTTTGAGTTGTCTTTAAAGCAGGAATAAATGGGAAGTCTTCAATATTAAAGGAGAAGTGTAGGAAATCAAAAAAATAAACATCCATACTCACCTATATGGCTGCAGCATCAGTCCGATGCTGCAGCTGTCCCCCGCCAGCTCTAGGACTGAGAACTGAGCAATCTCATGACCACTGATTGCCCAGTTCTCGGTTCCCTGCTCTGCCCTTCTAGCCCTCACTGGAGCCCTGGGCTGCGGAAGGGGCAGGAGCAGCTGGCTTAGGCTCTAAGGCATCATTCATACCTGAGCGTTTTGTAGCTTGAAGCCTGAAGATACAAAACGTTGGAGGAGAAAAAATCAATTATTCTCTATGGAGAGGGTTCACATCTCCACTCCAAAACGCCTGAAGCCAGAAGCTCCAAACCGCCTGAAGCTCAAAAAAGTTCTGGAACTTTTTTTTTAGTCAGATTTGGGGCGTTTTCCTGCTTTTTACATTGGTGACCTTTTGACCTGTACAAAATAGCATCCAAAAACATGGTAAAAACCGCTGAAAAAATTGCGGTAAAATTGTGCAACTTTCTGCCTGAAAACGCTACACTCAGGTGTGAAAGGGGCCTTAAAGTCAGGATCCTTCCAGGGCCTGCACTGGTTCCGTGATGTCAGCTGACAGCAGGCTTTAAACCAAAGCTGGGTCACAGGAATGCAGAAAAAAGCTTTGGCCATGCCTCTCTTTTAACACTTGTTCTGGTGACAGCTGTCCAAGAGGGGATTTCCCTAACTTTGGAGATACTCACAGTTCTTCTTTTCTGGGGCCACTGAGAATGTACCCAGTTCCTTCACAAAAGTACAGAGGCTGCCAGTCACACAAGCTCAGTCCCATGCACCCCGACAGTTCAGGCTCAGTCTAGGGCCAACTGATGAGCTAAAGGGGGGCCTCAAACATGGCCACGGAAGAGCAATACATAATTTTCAATATATGTAATGCTTGAGAGGACTGTCAGAAACAACAGACCTAATAGAGGAGATGAGGGTCAGAGAGTGTGGGCATGCTACGTTTTTGGCCGGGTATATGATGCAGAAGACAATTTAAAACTGAGACACTAGATCAAAGGGCCGCACACCAAATACCAAAGGCCTGCAGGTTGAGCTCCACTGGTCTAGGGGATACTCCAAACTAATCAGTAGCAACTATAGGAGGGCAAACCTCTCTCTAATCTTCCAAAAGCAGCTTTTCTAGAGGTAACAGGAATGGTCATCATATCTAGGACCCTACAGCAGCAGTCCATATAGCAGTATTTGCCACTTAATTCCCCTCTGGCACTTACACAACTAATAGTCTCCAGCAATGTCTTTACTCATATTATGCCTGGAGCTGTCTGCCATCCAACATCCACAGGTAGATCCTTCTCCACACCAGTAATTCAGTGCATTGTCCTCCAGCAAACATCCATTGGCAATCTTCTCCAGGCCCTCAGCCCAGCAACTGCTGAGACCCAGACTACAATTTCTTGTCTTAGTAAAGCTGCCTCCAGTGACAGAAGCCCCAAGAAAACACTCTGACAACGCTTCCTAAACATTTATCAAATCCCCAGCCTTCTTCTGGATGCCTCCATCCAGGGATTGGCTGGAGCATATTAAATATTCAATGGATCATTTGAATCTCCCTGCCCTATACTCTGGAAACTTCTTTCTGCAGCAAGTGGGAGAAAGCAAACTTACAGCTCAGGAAACCCTGAACAGACCAAAACAATCAATCACTGGTCTATTCACTACAGTGGAATCAAAAACTAGATTTAACACCTAGCCACCTAACAAGAGGAGGGTGCTTCAAATATACTAATAGTGAAAACATAGCATCAAGGGTGGGTCTGATAAAAATGTATTAAACAAGTAGGATTTAGGGTCATGTTACATATTTTTGGGGAAAAAGATAGTAATTCCTTTGCTTTAAAGTTTAGAAGTCCTGCATGGATCAGTTTAAAAATGAGTTATGCCCCGTACACACGGTCGGACATTGATCGGACATTCCGACAACAAAATCCTAGGATTTTTTCCAACGGATGTTGGCTCAAATTTGTCTTGCATACACACAGTCACACAAAGTTGTCAGAAAATCCGATCATTCTGAACGCGGTGACGTAAAACACGTACGTCGGGACTATAAACGGGGTAGTAGCCAATACCTTTCATCTCTTTATTTATTCTGAGCATGCGTGGCACTTTGTCGGATTTGTGTACACACGATCGGAAATTCCGACAACGGATTTTGTTGTCGGAAAATTTTATAGCCTGCTCTCAAACTTTGTGTGTCAGAAAATCCGATGGAAAATGTGTGATGGAGCCTACACACGGTCGGAATTTCCGACAACTAGGTCCTATCACACATTTTCCGTCGGAAAATCCGACCGTGTGTACGGGGCATTACTCTTCCTGTGCTGAAGAATCAGGATACTTCTCCATATTAGCTAGATTAACAGTGGAAGTACTTGTTGAAGGACTTCTACATTTAGTAACCCTAAAGCCCAACTCTAGGAAAATTAAAAAATAGCGCGGCACTATTCCTCCCAGTGATAAGAGGCACTGTTCCTCCCACAGACACCAACAACGAAGCATCATTCCTTCCACTGAGATCAACAGTGGAGTATAATTCCTCCTACTGACAGCACTGATGGAGCACTATTCCTTTCAGTAACACCAACAAAGGGGCACTCTACTTTTCACTGACACTAACAATGGGGCATAATTCCTCCCACTGATATACAGCAGGTAAAATAAGTATTGAACACGTCACCATTTTTCTAGGTAAGTATATTTCTGAAGGTGCCATTGACAGGAAATTTTCACCACATCTCGGTAACAACCCATGCAATACATACATACAAAGAAACCAAAACAATTACTTTTAGAAATTAAGTTATGTGTAATAAAATGGAATGACACAGGGAAAACATATTGAACACGCTAACTCAAATTTATTTAATACTTCGTACAAAATCCTTTGTGGGTAATGAAAGCTTCAAGATGCCTCTTGTATGTAGAACCTAGTCACATGCATTGCTCAGGTGTGATTTTGGCCCATTCTTCCACACAAACAGTCTTTAAATATTGAAGGTTCCGTGGGCCTCTTCTATGAACTCTGATCTTTAGTTCTTTCCATAGATTTTCTATTGGATTCAAGTCAGGTGATTGGCTGGACCATTCTAGCAGCTGTGTTTTCTTTCTTTGAAACTAATTTAGCGTTTCCTTGGCTTTGTGTTTGGGATCATTGTCTTGCTGAAATGTCCACCCTTGTTTCATCTTCACTATCCTGGTAGATGGCAGCAGATTTTTATCAAGAATGTTTTGGTACATTTTTCCATTCAACCTTCCTTCAATGAAAGTAAGTTTGCCAGTATCGTATGCTGAAAAACAGCCCCGCACCATGTCGTTTTTGGGATGATGTGCAGTGCCATTTGACCTCCACATATGGTGTGTATTATGGCATCCAAAGAGTTCAATTTTGGTCTCATCTGACCAGACTATATTCTCCCAGTTATAAACCAAAAAAACCGCGCTAAAAATGTTAAACAATAATGAAAGTATAAAGTCCAATTAAAAGTCCAAAATAAATAACGTAGACTCCTCAATGTGATAATGTTGAAAGGTGATAATTCACTTAAGATACATCTGTGTGGTGAAATGCTTACCAGAACGTAAGACAAAATCAGACAGGTGGCTTAAACCCACCCCGGGCCTTTAGAGAGCGATTCCAATATGACAAGGTCAGTCGCACTCGTGCAGCGAATCAGGTCCGCATAGGGTTATCCCAAAAAAATATGGCAAAAAACATAGCGCGATACTGATATGATAATAAACAAAAAAACAAAAAAAGGAAAAGGTGCAACCTCAAAAAAAACAAAATCATCACAGCGTTTCATCACAGGTTGACGTTCTCAATGGGCCCCATTGAGAACGTCAACCTGTGACGAAACGGGTCTGGGAGGGAAGCGCTGACGTCACCACGTCGCCCTGCTGTGGACGGGAGCTGTTTGAGTGCCGGCCGGCATTCCTTGTTTTTACTGTAAATGTTATTCCCTTTTAATAAATCTTAGTCCCAACGGTATCACGCTATTGGCTGTTCCTTTTTAACCTTATGTACACTGAGCCCGTGACGAGTTTGCCAGGACGGGATCACGCCAATTCCGCCAGGATTTCTGCTTGTGGTTTTCTTCCAATCGACCTTCTGGTAAGCAGGAACTCCAATAGGCTCACATTAGTTAATCCTGTGTCACGCTGAGATATCAAGCCTTCAACTGTGTTGAGTGTGCGTACACTAGTTTACCATCTGGTAAGCTGCTTCATATGCTTGTGCACTTGGTGCGATTTTCTGCATTTTGGTGGTAGTTGTATGCTCACCTATCTCTGATTTTTGGTAAGCAGATATACTTGGTGGTTCATATTTTTATCCTAGAGCACCACTCATTGCTTGTTGCATGTCACCAATTTCACATTCCTGTGTATGCTGTGCACACAGGATGAAAGGTCCATGCAATATGCAGGACCAACATGGGAGAGCCAAAGGGGAATGCATGTTCCCTGTTTTGTATTTCAGGATTGTGATTGGTGGGCAGCAGCCTCCGCAGGGTAGCAACAAGCAGCTGATTGGTGCAATCTGGCGGGCCCCTTAAGCCCGCGAATTTCGGAGGTGATAAAAGAGGGCCGTCCGGCCGTTACCGCCAGACCGTGTGGAACAGGACCGGGACTCACACCGCAGCGTCAAGGATGGACCGTTCGCCTGTGGGAAGAGAAAGCCTTCTTCGTCGCCTAATTGAGAAGGCGGAGAGTGCCGGAGGGGAGGAGTGGCTCCTTCACTGCCTGGAGGCTGGTCAGTCAGAAGCTCCGCCCGAGCCGTCTTTTAGCACAGCCCAGGAGTAAATGGAGGAGTCCGCAGCGGACATGCGCAGTCCGCGCCGACAGCCGAAGAGGGCAAAGAAGAAAGCCAGAGAAGAGGCTTTACAGTGCCATGCCGGCAAAGGGCGAGCCCGCGGTGTCCCCTATATGAAGACCCCCACACGTCAAGAAAGAGCTCAGCCAGCTGTTGCAACAAGCAATGAGCAGACAAGGAGTCTGCCTATGGGTGAGACTCGCACTTTTAATAATGTCACTGATTTAAATAGTTTGGCTGATACGTTAGCTAGCATTGTGAGAGAAATTAAAGGGGCACACACAGTTGGTGCAAATGTTGGTACAGCATTAGGTGCACAGTGCTCTGGTGCTTTGCATGTCACTGTTAATGATGCTTTGCAAGGGGCACAGCTATCTGGTGCTATGAATACAAATGATGGTATGTCACAGCATAGTCTGGATGATGTCAGCCCTATATGGCGCAATTTGTTGGAGGTGCCCGTTGCTACCAATACAAGCGCACCAGTGCAAAAACCTTTTCAAATACCTCATTCTATTAACCCTTCGCAGCGCGCTATCCACCCTGTAGCGGCGGAGTCCTCCTTTAAGATCCCTATGCCGTGTGAAATTTCACCGTTAGGTTTCCATTTGCCTGAAGCTGTTAAAGGGAAGATTTGGAGGGGGGAATTTGTAGATTTATTATCTCTATTGCCCGTTTCCAAAGATTTTGTACCTAAGTTTGAAAGGAAGGCAGAGGACCGCTCTGAGGAAGATAGGAGACGTTCTGTGCCCAAAACTTTTCAAAATTGGTTGCAAGCTTTCTGCATTTATGCAGCGGTGCTGGGCGAGCAATTCCCGGATAAATGTTCAGGCTTATTTCAGCACGTGGACATAATTGCGGAAGCTTTTCGTCATTTTGGTGGTACCTCATGGTTTACCTATGATGAAAATTTCAGACAGAAATTGGCGGTTCATCCATCTCTAAAATGGGGTTGTAAGGATGTCGGCTTATGGCTGAACCTAATGCTGCCGCAGAACGTTTCCCCCACAAAATGCCTTTCGCAAAGGGTTCTGTTTCGCTTTTAATGAAGGGCAGTGTAAATTCCTGTCAAGCTGTAGGTATAAACACGAGTGCACCTATTGCAATGGGGCCCACCCAGCGAATAGGTGCTTTCGGAAGTCATCAGCAACTTCCCTCCCATCCTTACCCAGGGACACTGGTGGCAAAAGCCATGACTCCAGTGAGTTTGTCAAGAATGCGACCGTGGTTAGATCTCTACCCAGATCGCACGATGGCACGGCTCCTAATTGACGGTTTCCAGGTTGGTTTCTTGGTTCCCTCATTTTCTGGGCCGGGTTGCGTTTTTGCAAGGAACTTACTGTCTGCTAGGAGGCACCCTGTCATTGTTCAAGAAAAAATAGATAAAGAAGTTAGTGAAGGCCGGGTAGCTGGCCCTTTCAGCAGTCCACCATTTCCTAATTTCCGTCTTTCTCCTCTGGGCATTGTCCCCAAGAAGGAGCAGGGTACTTTCAGACTTATCCACCATTTGTCCTTCCCAGCTGACAATTCACTTAATGACGAGGTTTCAGAAACCCTTGCCCCTGTTTCTTACTCCTCTTTTGATGAAGCTCTAATGCTTTTGAGGCGTTTTGGACAGGGGGCGTTGTTAGCTAAGGCAGACATCAAATCTGCTTTCCGTCTGCTACCCGTGCACCCGCAAGGTTTCAATTCCCTGGGTTTTCATTTCCAAAACAAGTTTTATTTTGACAAATGCTTGCCCATGGGCTTCTCCTTATCATGTTTTTATTTTGAGGCTTTCGCTACATTTTTACATTGGGTTTTGTCGGAAGGTGCCCCTAATGGGGGGCTGCTACATTACTTAGATGATTTCCTTTTTATTGGCCCAAAGGACACACAGTTATGCCTTGATTCATTGAACTCTTTCTTTGTTATCTGTGATTCCTTTGGGATTCCAATTGCGCATGAGAAAACGTTATTTCCGTCAACTACTATTGAATTCCTGGGGATTATCATAGACTCATCACTGATGGAGTTTAGGCTACCCAGAGAAAAGTTGTTCCGCATGAGAGCAATGATCTCGTTGTTTTTATCCAAACAAAAGGTTTTGTTGAAAGAGGCTCAGTCCCTATTAGGCCTCTTCGCATTTGCAGCTCGGGTCATTCCTATTGCCAGGATTTTTTCTAGGCGTTTTGCTTTGGCTACGCGGGGTTTGAAGAATCCTTACTCTCATGTTTGCATTTCTGCAAATGTCAAAGAAGACTTAAGAATATGGGATTCTTTCCTTTGTAATTTTAATGTGTCTACGGCCTGGCAGCATCCTTTTGTAGACAATTTTAAGCTGAATTTCTTTACAGATGCCGCTGGTTCATCCGGATTTGGAGCCTTTCTGAATGGCCTCTGGTGTGCCGCCGAATGGCATTCCAGTTGGCGGCTCCCAGAAATTCTGCATAATATAGTCCTCCTCGAATTGTTTCCTGTGGTAGTTTCTGTGGTAATCTGGAAAGATAAGTTCATAAATCGCAGGGTACTGGTTCATACAGATAACAAAGGCGTACTTTTTGCTATCAACACATTGTCATCCAAGTCAGAGCCAGTTATCAAACTCTTACGTTTTTTAGTTTTGCACTGTATGCGTTTCAATATCTGGTTGAAAGCTCGCCACATTGCAGGTATAGATAATACAATAGCTGACGCTCTCTCGTTTGCAGTTTCACAGATTCCGGGAGTTGGTTCCATCAGCGGATCGACACGGCACCCCTTGCCCAGATTGCCTATGGGGCTTGATTTGGGACTGATAACTGCTCATCTCCAGAATTCAGTAGCACAGAAGACATGGCAAGACTATAACCTAGCCTGGTCCAGATGGTGTGCTTTTTGCTCTGACATGGTGGTGGATGTGTTAGAAGTTAATGATTATATCGCTTTGGCGTTTGTGTCATACCTGATGCAGGCCCAGCTCGGCCCTGCCTCAGTTAGTAAGATTTTAGCCGGGGTTTCCTTTTTTCTTAAATTTTCTGGCAGACCTGCCTTGACCTCTTTTTTCTCGGTCAGTCAAATCCTTAAAGGTTTTCGGAAGTCCTCACCTACAAAGGATGCTAGGCGCCCTATTTCAGTTTCCTTATTAATTAGACTAATGTCAGTTTTAGAGGATGTTTGTTTTTCTAGTTTTGAGCTCCTTCTTTTCAGGGCAGCATTTTCGGTGACCCTTTTTGGTGCCCTGCGGGTGGGTGAGTTTACGGCTCCTAACAAATCATCTTCTTCTTTTCTGTTGTTCTCTCATGTGTCCATGCAACCGGACGGTTTACGGCTTTTTCTTTGCAGGTCCAAAACTTTTGGGTTGGGTAATGGTAAGTGGTTATCTCTGTCCTCCTCTCCCAACCTGTTGCTATGCCCTGTCGCCCACATGGCCAATTATATAGAGATTAGACCCTGCTTTGACGGCTCTTTCTTTATCCATCAGGACTTGTCTCCTTTGACCAGATATCAGTTTTCTGCTGTGCTTTCCTCATGCATTAAGCGCCTTAATCTAGCAGGTTTGAATTTCTCGTCACACTCCTTTAGAATTGGGGCTGCCACTATGGCTAACCTATTGGGTTTCCCTCCTGAAAGTCAAAAGAGGGTTGGCAGATGGGTTAGTAATAGGTATAAGCTTTATGTTCGCCCTGAATTGTTAATTGTCTGATTTTTATTTTTCAGATCCTCCTAAATACATTATTTGGATTGTAGGCCACTCCTACGTTTATTGGGCTGAAAGGCTGGCTGCATCCAGGAGCTATTCCAGCAATTTAGGTCTGGACTTTAACAAATTTAAGATTTTGTGGTCTGGTGTTAGGGGTCTGAGATGGCGTAATCTTAGAGACCATTTACTATATTTATCTTCTATTTGGCCCGCCCCGGTAGTTTTGGTTATTCATTTGGGAGCGAACGATATTGGCAAGGTTAGGACGTGGGAATTGCTTTGCGAGATGAAAAACGATTTCTGTGCCATCAAGCTGCTATTTCCTCGTTCTATTTTGGCCTTTTCTGAAATGGTCCCTAGGCTCCTTTGGTCCCCCTGGGGTAATTTCTTTTATGTGGATAAAATTAGGAGGCGTTTGAATAGAACCATTCATAATTTCCTTGCATCATCCGGGAGTTTATCCTTCCGCCACTTAGAGTTGGAGGGTTTTATTCCAGGATTATTTAGGGAAGATTTGGTGCACCTATCAGACATTGGTATAGATATTTTCAATATGGGTCTGCAAAGTTTGATTGAGAATGCCATGGTGTTGGGGGGACCTCAGCCAGCAGCTACTCTCCTGGCCTCGGTCGGTGGGGAATAGTCGTCCAGCATTGTCTGGATGGACACCGTATAAATTCTGATGGTTATATAGCCAAGATGGCTTCATATTTATTTGTATTTATTTAAACATTGACAGGTTACCCTTGAACAGCACCATGGCCAATATTTATTACCAAATTAATAAATGGTTAAAGAAAGATTTGTGTTGTCTCTTTGTTTAATAACTCCTTTGTGCTAGCCCATGAAAGGTCCATGCAATATGCAGGACCAACATGGGAGAGCCAAAGGGGAATGCATGTTCCCTGTTTTGTATTTCAGGATTGTGATTGGTGGGCAGCAGCCTCCGCAGGGTAGCAACAAGCAGCTGATTGGTGCAATCTGGCGGGCCCCTTAAGCCCGCGAATTTCGGAGGTGATAAAAGAGGGCCGTCCGGCCGTTACCGCCAGACCGTGTGGAACAGGACCGGGACTCCCACCCCCCCCGCCCCTTTATCTAATGCTTTAGTCATGGGTTGTTCAGTGGGGAATAGTCGTCCAGCATTGTCTGGATGGACACCGTATAAATTCTGATGGTTATATAGCCAAGATGGCTTCATATTTATTTGTATTTATTTAAACATTGACAGGTTACCCTTGAACAGCACCATGGCCAATATTTATTACCAAATTAATAAATGGTTAAAGAAAGATTTGTGTTGTCTCTTTGTTTAATAACTCCTTTGTGCTAGCCCATGTCCTTATGATATTTATGATTTTGGTTTTTTTGAGGTTGCACCTTTTCCTTTTTTTGCTTTTTTGTTTATTATCATATCAGTATCACGCTATGTTTTTTGCCATATATTTTTTTGGATAACCCTATGCGGACCTGATTCGCTGCACGAGTGCGACTGACCTTGTCATATTGGAATCGCTCTCTAAAGGCCCGGGCTGGGTTTAAGCCACCTGTCTGATTTTGTCTTACGTTCTGGTAAGCATTTCACCACACAGATGTATCTTTAGTGAATTATCACCTTTCAACATTATCACATTAAGGAGTCTACGTTATTTATTTTGGACTTTTAATTGGACTTTATACTTTCATTATTGTTTAACATTTTTAGCGCGTTTTGTTTGGTTTATATGTGTATTGGTGTGCCCCACCTATAGCCGCAGCTTTATATATATATTTCTTAATTCAACAATATTTTTATTTTAATATTATCATTTTAATTTTATTCACACTATTCGAATTCATTTCAATTTTCTTCATTGTTATTTTCACTATATTCCAAGCGCAATTTTATTTATTTTTCTTGTTTATATTCTCCCAGTATTTCACAGACTTGACTAAATGTTGTACAGCAAACTAAACAAGCTTCAACATGCTTTTTCTTCAGCAATGAAGTCTTGCATACTAAAGTCTGCATATAGGCCATGGCGGTTGAGTGCATTACTTATTGTTCTCTTTGAAATTGTACCTGCCAATTCCAGGTCTTTCTGAAGCTCTCCACAAGTGGTCGTTGGCTCTTGGACAACTCTTCTGATAATTCTTTTCACTCTTCTGTCAGAAATCTTGCTAGAAGCACCTGGTCGTGTCCGGTTTATTATGAAATGATGTTCCTCCCACTTCCAGATTATGGCCCCAACAGTGCTCACCGGAACATTCTGTAACCAGTGGCATCAGTATGTTTTGCAGCAATAAGGTTGCAGAGGTCTTTGCTTTTACCCATCATGAGATGTTTCTTGTGTGACACCTTGGTAATGAGGCACCTTTTTAACAGGCATCATTTGAGAGTGAACCAGCTGGTATTAGTTTGCATTTACAAGGGGCAGGATTGCTTTCTAATTACTGATAGATTTCAGCTGGTGTCTTGGCTTTCCATGCCTTTTTGCACCTCCCATGTGTTCAATACTTTTTCCCTGTGTCGTTCCACCCAAAAGTGGAACTTCCGCCTTAAGGCCTCCTCCCCAGCTCCCCAGTAAAACTGGGGGGGGGGGGGGGAAGCAGGTACCCGGATTTGACAGGTACCTGCTCCCACTTCCGTTCCAGTCGCCTAGGCAATCGAAAGCAGGAGTTCTCCTTCTCAAAGTCTTCTGGGACATATGACAGGTCCCAGAAGACTTTGGGACCAGTCACAGACAACAGTGCCACACGCACATGCGCAGTGGGCACCCGGCTCTGGAGCCACAAGCTGTCACAGCCGGGTGCTCATAGTAGAGATGCCGGCGCCTCCGAGGGAGGAAACAGAGAGAACACAGCTGCGGTAAGTACACCGCTGGACCGTGGGACAGGTGATTGGCTGTTTATTAAAAGTCAGCAGCTACACTTTTTGTAGCTGATGACTATTAATAAACAAATGACTGGAACTCCGCTTTAACCTGTGTTGTCATTGTATCTGATTGGCCAGCAAGGTACTTGCACAAATTGCATTAAAACTATATTTCATTGTTAATAAATACATTATTTGTCTGGTGGTAGAATAAATGGCTCCTGCCTAAATTGACTCTAGTATGTGTAGCTATGCACATGTTACAACATTCTTCATGCCAGCCCCAAGGAGGAAAGACCTACCTTGTGAAAAATGTGCCAAGAAAATGCTATGGAAAAGGATTTAAAGCGTATCAAACATGGTGCTCACAGAGCTGGCTCATAGTTGGACATGATTTAATGGATATATACATACATACCTGTCTGGAGTTCACCTTTAACCAATTCAGCCCCGGTAGGATTTGCCCCCTTAATGACCAGGCCATTTTTTTGCAATACGGCACTGCATTGCTTTAATTGACAATTGCGCGGTCGTGCGACGCTGTACTCAAACAAAATTTACATCTTTTTTACCCACAAATAGAGCTTTCTTTTGGTGGTATTTGATCACCTCTGCGGTTTTTATTTTTTGCGCTATAAACAAAAAAGACCAACAATTTAAAAAACTAAATAAAACTTTTTTATCTTCTACTATAATAAATATCCAAAAAAAAAAAAATATATAAAAAAAAACTAATTAAATTTTCAGTTTAGGCCAATATATATTCTTCTACAAATTTTTGGTAAAAAAAAAATCGCAATAGGCGTATATTGATTGGTTTGTGCAAAAGTTATCATGTCTACAAAATATGGGAATAGATTTAGGGACTTTTATTTTTTTAAAATTGTTTTTACTGGTAATGGCGGCATCTGCGATTTTTAGTGGGACTGCAACATTGCGGCGGACAAATCTTATCCCTAATGACACTTTTTGGGGACCAGTGACACTATTACATTGATCAGTGCTATAAAAATACACTGATCAATGTAAAAATGACACTGGCAGGGAAGGGGTTAACACTAGGGGGCGATCAAAGGGTTAAGTGTGTTCTCTGGGTGTGTTCTAACTGTAGGGGGATGGGCTTACTGGAACACCACAGAGATCACTGTTCCCGATCACTGGGAACAGTAGATCTCTCTCATGTCATCTGGCAGAACAGGGAATCGCCTTGTTTACATAGGCAGTTCCCCGTTCTGCCTCTCACCGCATTCGCGGGCGGACATCGAGTCCGTGTCTTGCACGGACCCATGTACAGGTACGTTGGTTTGCGCAGGAGAGCCGACCTGCCGCAGTATATCTGCGTGAGCTGGTCGGCAAGTGGTTAATAAAGGACTGAAAAAATAAACTTTTAAAAGTAACATTTTTTTCACGATTGGTATAAGTGTAGCCTACCTCCCTATATCCAAGACTAAAACCCATTATCACTAATATAGGTCTTAACTATACACAGCAGGGGGTTGTAAAGTTTATCCCAACCCAAGAACAATCGATACATTGCAAAAACCCATTTATTGGATGTGGTGGCTGCATTTGTTTTCTTCTTTCAGTTTTTTCAGTTATCTTCACCCGACCATGCCAGGGGTCTAGGGGGGACAATGCTCACCCACTGTACTGTATCTATGGAGTAGCATCACTCTAGTATTCTCACTCCTAATTAAGGCTACATAACACCTGCCCCTCTCCTAATCTCCAAAACATTCTATAAATTCAGATACTGAACAAATTGGGCAGGGCTGATAACAGTACTTTGAATTTCACTATGCTGTCAGCTCACTGCAAGCAGGTAAATGTTTATTTCTGGCAGGATCACTGGGTATCCTTGCACTTATTCAAAAATAAAACCGACCAAAAGGGAGCAAAAAAGAGAAACTCATTATTAGGTTTTGCATACAGTACACAGGGCTTTTTATTCAGCGGAAACGCGGGCGAACGCAGTTTCGGCACCTCCAGCACTGAATGTATGTAATAGCATGGGGTGTGGGGTGTGCTGGAGGGTCTATTGATATTGGCTGCTGGGGGATCTATTGTCACTGGTGGGGATCTGATTTTGTGTAAGAGTCTATTGTGGCTGATGGGGAATTTATTGTTGCTGGGGGGGGGGTCTTATGTTGCTGGAAGGGATCTACTGTTGAGGGAGAGGTCTGTTTTTACTGGCTGCTGGAGGATCTATTGATGCTGGCTGCTGAGAGATCTGTTATTGCTCCTGGGGGGGGGGGGTCTAATATTGCTTGGGTGGATATTTTGTTACTGGGTGTGATATTTTGTTGTGGGTGGTTCACTGTTGCTGCAGGGAATCTATTGTTGTTGGGGTGGAGTCCATTGTTGCTGGGGGACAGTGGCGTAGCGTGGGGGGTGCAGGGGGTGCCGTGGCCCCGGGCGCAATATTTAGGGGGGCGCCAGTATGTGTCACTGGCTGCCTCCTCCTAATTTCTAATTTTGTGTCCCCGGGCTCCGGCCGCCATGTTAAGTGTCCGGCGCCCTGTGATTGGGTGTATGGGGGTCATGTGAGGCGCCCCGCCTCCGCACATGACCCCCATACACCCAATCACAGGGCGCTGGATACTGAACATGGCAGAAAGCAGAGCGCAGGGGAGAGAAGAAAGAGCCGCCGCTGTGTTCTCCTCCTCCGGATCGATGCAGCCAGGAGAAGAAGGTAAGTGAGAGTCATGTTACTGGGAGGGGGAGGGAGGGGGGCAAGAGAGAGAGACTGTAGGCAGGACAATGTAGTGTAGTATAGTATGGAGGTCAGTGTAGTGTCACTATGGGGGTCAGTGTAGTGTCACTATGGGGGGCAGTGTAGTGGACAGTATTGGAGGAGACAAGTCAGTGCAGCCAAGTCCTGTCTCTGCCGATGCCTGACCCCTATCACAGGATCTGTTACACACACACAGATCCTCAGTGTCTGGGGGAGGGGCGCTGATGTCCTAACCAGCAGGAGCCCGGGAGGAAAGACATCTCCCATGCTGTTATGATAAGGTCAGTACATTTGTTAGGGTGATGTTGTGTAATTATTGTGCTAGGGGACAGACTGCTGCTTCCCCCATGTAATGTGCTCTCTTGTGCCCAGTGCCCACCATGTCATGTGCCTTGCAGTGCCCCCCATGTAATGTGCTGTGCCCACCATGTCCTGTCATGTGCATTGCAGTGCCCCTATGTAATGTGCTGTGCCCACCATGTCATGTGCATTGCAGTGCCCACTATGTAAAGTGCTGTGCCCACCATGTCATGTGCATTGCAGTGCCCCGCATGTCATGTCATGTGCCTTGCAGTGCCCCCATGTAATGTGCTGTGCCCACTATGTCATGTCATGTGCCTTGCAGTGCCCCCCATGTAATGTGCTGTGCCCACCATGTCATGTGCCTTTCAGTGCCCCCCATGTAATGTGCTGTGCCCACCATGTCCTGTCATGTGCATTGCAGTGCCCCTATGTAATGTGCTGTGCCCACCATGTCATGTGCATTGCAGTGCCCACTATGTAAAGTGCTGTGCCCACCATGTCATGTGCATTGCAGTGCCCCGCATGTCATGTCATGTGCCTTGCAGTGCCCCCCATGTAATGTGCTGTGCCCACTATGTCATGTCATGTGCCTTGCAGTGCCCCCCATGTAATGTGCTGTGCCCACCATGTCATGTCATGTGCCTTGCAGTGCCCCCCATGTAATGTGCTGTGCCCACCATGTCCTGTCATGTGCATTGCAGTGCCCCTATGTAATGTGCTGTGCCCACCATGTCATGTGCATTGCAGTGCCCACTATGTAAAGTTCTGTGCACACCATGTCATGTGCATTGCAGTGCCCCCCATGTAATGTGCTGTGCCCACCATGTCATGTCATGTGCCTTGCAGTGTCCCCATGTAATGTTCTGTACCCACCATGTCATGTCATGTGCCTTGCAGTGCCCCCCCCATGTAATGTGCTGTGCCCACCATGCCATGTGCCTTGCAGTGTCCCCATGTAATGTGCTGTGCCCACAATGTCATGTCATGTGCCTTGCAGTGCCCCCATGTAATGTGCTGTGCCCACCATGTCATGTCATGTGCCTTGCAGTGTCCCCCATGTAATGTGCTGTGCCCACCATGTCATGTGCCTTGCAGTGCCCCCCATGTAATGTGCTGTGTCCAGTATGTCATTTGCTGTACGTTGCAGTGCCCACCATGTAATGCGCTGTGCTGAACAATGTCATGTGCTGTGCATTGCATTGCCCTTCATGTGATGTGCAGTGCCCACTATGTCATGCTGTGCCTTGCAGTGCCCACCATGTCATGTGCAGTTCCTAACATGTAATGTGCAGTTGCATTTCCCACCATGAAACGTGCTATGCCATGCAGTGCCCACCATGTAATGTGTTGTGCCCACCATGTAATGTTATGTGCCATTCAGTGCCCACCATGTAATGCGCTGTGCCCACCATGTCATGTCATGTGCCTTGCAGTGCCCCCCATGTAATGTGCTGTGTCCAGTATGTCATTTGCTGTACATTGCAGTGCCCACCATGTAATGCGCTGTGCTGACCATGTCATGTGCTGTGCATTACATTGCCCTTCATGTGATGTGCAGTGCCCACTATGTCATGCTGTGCCTTGCAGTGCCCACCATGTAATGTGCAGTGCCCACCATGTCATGTGCTGTGCCTTGCATTGCCCACCATGTAATGTGCAGTGCCCACCATGTCATGTGATGTGCCATCCAGTGCCAACCATGTCATGTGCAATGCCCACCATGTCATGGCTGTGCCTTGCAATGCCCGCTATGTAATTTGCAGTGTCCACCATGTCATGTGCTGTGCCATACAGTGATCCCACCATGTAATGTGCAGTGCCCACCGTGTAATGTGCAGCGCCCACCATGTCATGTGCACTTCCCACCATGTCATGTGCTATGCTGTGCCCACCCTGCCATGTGCTGTGCCCAGCATGTAGTGTGTTGTGCCCACTGTGTAATGTGCTGTGCTGTTCAACAGTGCCCACCATGTCATGTGCAGTTCCTAACATGTAATGTGCGGTTGCATTTCCCACCATAAAACGTGCTATGCCATGCAGTGCCCACCATGTAATGTGTTGTGCCCACCATGTAATGTTATGTGCCATTTAGTGCCCACCATGTAATGTGCTGTGCCCACCACGTCATGTGCTGTGCCATGCAGTGCCCACCATGTAATGCGCTGTACCCACCATGTAATGTGTTGTGTCATACAGTGCCCACCATGTCATGTGCAGTGCCCATCATATAAATTGCTGTGCAGTGCCCACCTAGTATGGTGGACAGTGTAGTATGGTGGACAGTGTAGTATGGTGGTCAGTGTAGTATGGTGGTCAGTGTAGTATGGTGGTCAGTGTAGTGTAGTATGGTGGTCAGTGTAGTGTAGTATGGTGGTCAGTATAGTGTAGTATAGTGGACAGTGTAGTATGGTGGTCAAGTGTAGTGTAGTATGGTGGTCAAGTGTAGTGTAGTATAGTGGACAGTGTAGTGTAGTATAGTGGTCAGTATAGTGGACAGTGTAGTATGGTGGTCAGTGTAGTATGGTGGTGAGTATAGTATAGTGGTCAGTGTAGTGGACAATGTAGTGTAGTGGACAGTGTAGTTCTCAGTGTAGTGGTCAGTATAGGAATCAGGTAGGTCAGTACTATTGTATTTGAAGGGACTCAGGGATAGCTAAAAGTCCGCAGGTTGGGGGGGGGGGCGCGCAAATTACTTGCCTTGCCCCGGGTGCTGACAACCCACGCTACGCCACTGCTGGGGGAGTCTATTGTTGTGTGGGGATCTATTGCTGGGATTCTTTTCCTGGCTGCAGGGGATCTATTTTACTGCTTTTCTTTTTATCATTAACATGTTCCATACAAATGATTTAGCACCACAAAATGATACTTGGCTCTGTATTCTCTAAAAGGGGGCAGTACTGGTAGGTGGGTAGGGGGTGGAATCAAGGGACGGTGGTCAGAGGTGGGTAGGGGCAGAGACAAGGGGTGACTCAGACGGGGGAGTTTCTGTGCCTATTCTCCGAGAAAAAAAGCCCTGACAGTACATAATCTAAGCAGCTCCAAAAAAAAAGCATTTTTGTGATTAACTATAAATACACTCAATCGTGTTTGCCTTGTAAGATAATAAAAAGATTATTATGCATTGTAAATAATATGTACTCTGGAAAATACACACATTTATAATGCCTACAATGCTCAGCTTTTCAATCCGCTCAAATGTTATATTTTCCCACCAGTGTCAATTACTGGGTTTATAAATTACAATGAGCATAATACATTAGTTGCAGAAATCTATCACATTAGAGAAGGCTACTCTGAACTGTAGCATTGGTAGAATACATAGAAACATACCTGATAATTTCATCCTACATTTTTGGCAGCAACCACTGAGCTAGGTAATAGACATCTGCATGAACAGTCACAGTACATCGCCTCTCTCTCAAGCAATTTTGTGGAGTCATTAAAATCATTTACACAGTGGAAGCAGTATTATCAAGGCTAGCAATATTACAAATTATATTAAGATAGCAAAAGTGAGAGGATGAAGAAGTAAGAGAAAATAAATATTAATAGAATCTTGGACAGATTCTTTTGTAAGCTGTCATTTTAAAAATGTTAAGTTATTTTTCATTATTTGCATTACCTGCAGTCTTTACAGTGATGCAGTATCACAATACAAAAAAGAACACTTAGTAATGCTAGTGAAAAAAAGAAGAATACAATCAGAAAGACTCAGAATAGGGCACATAGTTGCCCAGTGTTTGTTACCCTAAAAAATAAATAAATAAATAGATCCTGTTCCCTTAAAGCATGAACAACAGCACAGTGCTTGTGCTGTGTCATTTGGCCCCCAGTATAACCTAAAACACCTGGCTGATCCTGCCTAGCTTTGCCCTCCCCCCTGTAAACTGTCCACGGTTTATCATGGCTGCTTAGCCCTGACACCGTGGTCAGTTTATGTGCATCCGCAGCCCTCCTCTCTGCTCTCCCCCATCGTCTCTCTCCCCTCCCCTCCCTGCCTGTCAGCTCGAGACACTGCCCGCCCCTCTCCTCCTGCTGCTATAAACAACTATATTATATTTGTACTATCCCATCTGTTATATAACGCTATGTGTCCCAGTGCTTGTGCTGTATAAAAACTATGCCGATTTCTACCTTATCACAGATTGTCTCACGGCACTCACGTGACTGCTCGTCTCTCTGCTCCTCTCCTCCCGGTTGATGTCAGCTGGAGTTCTCGGCCCCTCCTGCTATAGCTGTCAGCCAGGGAGAGGAGAGAGCTGAGGAGTCATGTGAGCGCCGGGAGACGCTCTGAGATAAGGTAGAAATCGGCATAGTTTTTATACAGCACAGGCATTGGGACACAGCGTTATACAACAGATGGGATGGTATAAATATAATATAGTGGCTTAACAACCACTTTGGCAGTGGTCTCCAAACTTTTCAGTAAGAAGGCCATATTGTATATTTAACAAGTATTGGTGGGTCAAAAAAAAACTATTTTATAAATGAATGATCACACTCCTCAAGGAATAACCTTACATCAGAAACCCCCCATAACATCAGCAGTCCTCCCTTCAATTCAGAAGTCCCTTTTCACACCAGGTGTCCTCCATTAATATCAGGAGCTCCCTGTGAGATCAGAAGTTCTCCCTTGATAATAGGAACCTCCCTATCACATCTGAACCCCCATACACTTTAGAATAGGGTATATACTATAGTTGCCCTTTAGCTTAAAACAGTGGTCTGTACACTTTTTAGTACAAAGGCCACATTGTATATTTTACAAACATTTATGGGCCGGAAAAAATCAGTCTTATAAACGAAGGATTAGGAAAGGAACAACTTTACATCAGAAGCCCTCCCTTCACATCAGAAGTCCCGCTTTCACATCAGAAGCCCCTTTTCACATCAGAGATCTTCCCTTCACATCAGGAGCCCCTGCAACATCAGAAGTCCTACCTTGACATTAGAAGCCCCTTCACTACATCAGAGCCCCTTACATATCAGGGTCTCCCTTGCATGAGGGTCCCCATCAGAAGCAGAGGCCAACTGATCTGAATCTTCAGTCTGTGCACTCAGTCTGAGGATAAGCCACCGATCCTAGCTGCGGACCCGATAAAAAGTTGTAGCAGCCTGAATGTGGCCCGCAGGCTGTAGTTTGGAGACCCCTGGCATTTTTATTTTTAGCCTTTTTAACAATCCTCTGTTAATGGCACCTGACCAAGTATTAAATAGTAATTCCTGGAAACAAATAAAATGATCAATGAACTGACATTCATGCAAAAATCAGTTTACCTTAACATGACCCTGTCACCAAAAAAACAAAGACAGCCGATACTTATTTGCCCCAGTGCTACCAAACTTTGCTGCATTGAAGTTGTAAACTTCAGCATCTGGCTCACATCTGGGTGTTTTGGATACCTGGTTCCCTATCGTGCGCTTCTGCCAGCCCCTATCTTATTACAGTGTTCTTTAGGGGGGTTTGGGGACCACAGAGGGGGGGGCCCTATTTTATACTCCTGAAAGTGTGCTGAATGTTGATGATTCTTCAGCAAGTTTATCTCTTAAAGACAGCCAGGTTCAGTAGCACAGGCATTGGGCCAGGTAAGTATTGATCCTTTTTTTGCTGGAATTGTTTTTTTTTTTCTTCTTAAAGTCCAGCTCAAACAGTAAAAGAAAATATTTGTTTGTAAAATGGGATGCCTTGCAGTATTCTGTAGTTCCTTTTTTCAATTGTTGCAGACCCCATGAAATAATATCCCCCACATACTGTATTCTTGTTGTAAGAATGTTGGCCAGTATCCCCTTTTCACTTGCAGCCCCTGGTCATGTAAATGCCCATTAGTAATTCTCTTCTAAGCTTAGTGACATAACTATGTCCTGCAATGGGAGGGCCCAGGCTGGTCTTCTGCCCATTCATGATTGACTACCAGAGACTCCCAGTCTTTTCTGCCCAGGTTATTCAAATGCAAATGATGGGATGGGTTATCCAAATGCAAATGACCTGCTTCACCCCTCCTCCTAGCGGCCAGGCATCTCTGCATTTTTCAACTGCCACTGATGATGTCATGGACTTTTAGATATTCGATGTATCAATTTATATGTAAGGATTGAATGAACAAAAAATCAGTTTTTATTGAGGAAGGGGAAGGGAACAATTGGGGAAAATGTAATAGTATCCTGGAGTTCAGCTTTAAAGCAGCAATAAAATTACTTTAAGGCAACCCAAACTAAGTGAACTACAGAAGCTGCCATTGCAGATTTTTTCTTTTCTTTTTCAAATTGCTAGTTGCTTGAGTCACTGTGTAAAAAATTCATGCAGATTGGGAAAAAGCACAGTCAGAACTGTATAATTGTTCTTGATCAACGACTCAGTACTGTCATCATTGATTTAGTATGACCACTAACTACCACTGTAGAAGGAGAGGTCAGCAGACTTGAAACTTCCACAGTACAGGTTTTCTTTATGAGCTAGCAGCTAAATGAATCCATTTCAATCGCAGTATTTCTTTTTTTTTCAAATTCTTTATTTATCAACAGGCATACAGTACAGCAGAGGTACAAATTAAGTTATAGGCATTACTTCATTAGCATAGTTATGTTGGAGACAGAAAATACAAATAATAACTGATTGCATTAAGTTTTGTTTCAAATTAAGATATACAGTAGGTCGCATCATCAGGGCTGCTGTTAGAAATCACAGGGCCCGATACAGCCTACCTGACAGGGGCCCCTTTCCCCGGCCGAAAGTGAAAGGACTTTTTTCTTTTTCTCAACTGCACAGATTAATGAATAGGAAGCACTCCGAGGCTTCCTACTCATTCACAAACGGAAGCATAGTAAACACCGTTAGTATGCTTCAATGATGAATGGACACGATCACTCACTGTGTTCATTTAGGAATGGAAGGGTCCAGTAAATTACATATTTACTGGCTCCTTCCCCTGCTCTCCATCCTGAAACATCCCCCTGTGTGTCTGCAGCAGCTGCCAGTGAGAGAGCAGAGGAGGAAAGCCGGCAGCTCTGCGAGGGAAAGGGACACACAGGGGCCCCGAACAGCAGATGGAAGGAGCACATGTGCTAGAACCAAACCCCCTGACATATAGCCGGAGGGAGAAAGAAGAGGAGAAATTTGCAGCGCTGCAAGGGGAGGTAGAAGAGCATCAGTGTCTGCAATAAGACAGTACAGCCGGACCTCATGCTCAGCATGTGCACGGCCCCCCTTTTAAACTGATGGGGCCTGGGCCCAGTACAGGAGGGCTGGCTATACTGCCTTATCAGTGACCCTGCACATCATATTAGCCATTAGCCAAAGAAGCTCCTGCAGTGAGAGAGAAGCAGACGGAAGTGTGTTTTGCACAAGTGGTAAATGGAATATGCTAGATGTTCCTGTGCAGTGTTTATCCTGTGCCCCCCCCCCATTTAATATCAGTCACTGTAATGCCCTCCATATTGCTGTCCTTCTTACAGGGTGAAAGTAAGAGCCCTTCCATACTGACAGCGCGGCGGTGTTAGCGTTAAAGCGACGCTAGATTTAGCGGCGCTTTACTGTAGTTTTAGAGACGCTTCTTAGCCGCTAGCGGGGCGCTAGTGGGTGAATAAAGGGTTAAAAGCGCTGTCAAAGCGCCGCTGCTGAGGCAGTTTTCAGGCGCTCCAGCGACGCTGCCCATTGTTTCTAATGGGCAGGGGCGCTTTTCGATTTTCATCACTGCTCCTGTGTGTGTGTGTGTATAGAAAGGGGTTAAAGCGCCATTTAGTGGGCAGTTTAAAAAATGTTAGAACTCACAGCCCTGATTTGCAATCATTGGCGGACCGGGACATCTATGTAGATTATTTTGCATGTGGCCAGATACAGTATGTACTGTGAGTTCTAAAAAATTTGAAGCTGCCCACTAGATGACGCTTTTCCCTTCTATACACACACATGAGCAGTGGGGGAAATCGCATGCGATTCTTTGCAGTGCGATTTGCGCCAATTTTTTTTGTGTTGACACGAATTGCATCGCAAGGTATCAGCGAGTACTTGACCGAAAGTATCAATACTCACCGATAAAAAAACCGGTATTGGTGCAACAGTTATGACCAAGCACCGATGAGGGTGTGACGCATCAGCTGCTCTTGTACCTGTACCTCTGTTGTCACCTATGGAATTGATTGATTTTCTACAATAAAGACATTTAATTTGGAGTGCGGCTGTGCAGACATTTTCTTTTCACCATCAGTGCCACCCTACTAGTAACCACTGTCACTAAAACTGAAAGAAAAAACACCAAATTTTCAGTTGTTACCAGAACATGAATAGAAAGATAAATTTGTTGCTGTGACACTTGTCTAAAGCCTCGTACACACGATTGGACTTTTCCGCGGATTTCTGTCCAAAGGGCGTTGCCCGTGAACTTGGTATGCATACACACGGCAGGACTTTTCAGACAACTTTCACCAAATCACGTGGTTTTTCAGCTCATTACTGCCACCCTTTGGACAACTTCTGTATTGTTGTTTGATCTTTTGCATTGGTTCTGAGCATGCGTGTTTGTACTTTGGACTAAAGTCCGATGGATTTGTGTACACACGATTGGACTAGCCAACGTAGGACTTTTGTTGCAGGAAAGTTTGTCTGTTCGCACAGCCAACATTTGTCCGATGAAAACCGAAAAAGTTTGTCCGAAGGAGCATACACACGGTCGGATGTTGCTTTAAAACAGGTAATTTGCATGTTTGTTGTCAAAAAGTCCGATCCTGTGTATGGGCCTTTAAGCTGGCTATGCATGGATTGAAAATTGGCTGGTTTAGCAGGGACCGGTTGAATTTCAATGCATGTATGGGCAGGGAGGTTGTACAGAAGTCGATCTACCAATTGACTTCTGTACAACCACCCTGTTGGATTTTCCCTGCTCAATCAGTGCTGTAGACAATGGCCTTCAAAAGCTGATCACTGCAATCTGACGGCAAGAAAGTCTCCCCGCTGTCAGAATACAGTAGCTTAGCAGCGAGGAGCAATGTGGATGGGGGAATCGAGTCAGTTTTTTTTTATCGTTCAACCCGCTGGTTGAACAAAAAAAAAACCGGACTCATCCAGGGGCTGCCAAAAGGCCCATACACACGATCAGACTTTTTGACAACAAACATGCAAATCACCTGTTTTAAGGCAACATCCGACCGTGTGTACGCTCCATCGGACAAACTTTTTCGGGTTTTCATCGGACAAATGTTGGCTGTGCAAACAGTCAAACTTTCCTGCAACAAAAGTCCTAGGTCGGCTAGTCCGATCGTGTGTACACAAATCCATTGGACTTTAGTCCAAAGTACAAACACGCATGCTCAGAACCAATGCAAAAGATCAGACAATACAGAAGTTGACCAAAGGGTGGCGGTAAAGAGCTGAAAAACGATATGATTTGGTGAAAGTTGGCTGAAAAAGTCCTGCCGTGTGTATGCATACCAAGTTCATGGCCAACGCCCTTTGGACAGAAATCCTCTGAAAAGTTTGTTTGCAGTCCGATCGTGTGTACACGGCTTAAGAGAGAATTGACCTCACTTTGAAGAGAATTCCTCTCATTTCCTGTTGTGCCTACAGGGCAGGAGGTGGAATTTATCCAAATGGGCAAAGATATATAAAAAAACAAAAACAGACAGAATTTAACCCTTCCCTATTCTATCCAAACTAAACCGTTGATAATTTTTCATTTCCAACTTTTATTACTTTGCTTTTCTTTTTATAACTTGGATCCTTTTGAGTTCTGAAGCATGTATGCTTCTGCATTAATGCCCTTCATTTTGGTCAGCTGTCCCTCTGTAAAACAAGTAACACATCTGTCAAAAGTAAACACATCTTGTAAAGCATTTATCCATTCAAATCTAATAATGAGACCATTCTTGAGTGATGACTTCTTTTTCCATGTTGCAAAAATACATTTGGATTATCTCCAATAATGCTTGAAAATCGGTGGCCTCAGAACACCTTTTATTTATGTCATCACATGTCTTTCCATGGCAACATATGTATACAAATATTGTATAGGTGTTACAGGGTCACAAGACAGTAACCAGGAACCACGGATAAACATCTCAGGGAAATAGTCTCATGTATTTCAAATATTTCACTGCATGTGACTGAGCTGAGTGACTGACCGGAGGCGATAGGATTTCTTACAAGGCAAATATTTCATTTCATTTTACAAATGTGTTTTTAGTACAAACAATATACTAGCAGAAAACGGCAACATTACCTTTTGTCAAGAGTGTTTCTTAAATTGAATTAATGTACACAAAATAGAAACTTTAAATTAATAGTTATAACATACAAATTCATATAGACCCTATACCTTGAAGTTTGACTCAGACCAACAATATATTTACTTTGTCAAATAGCTGTTGGGATCCTCCTTTTTTGGAGCAAAAGCATGACGGCAAATTGACTAATGGAGCTCCACTAGAACAAAATTAGACATCACTCACATAGACTATAGAGTAGCCAAAGCTAATATTAGTACTAGAAAAATATGTTTTAATATTTTATTCTTGTTTCCAAATTCAAGGCCAGGATGCAGTAATTTGTCATTCCCCTGATTTATTACTATTTATTAATACAATGATTACTGCGGTCTTCCAGGGCCCATGATGTCACAGTGCTGTCTCTCTATCTCATCCAATCAAAAAAACGCTTTTCATTCAATCAGAAAAATGCAAGGTGTTCCTTGAGTAATAGTCATGCATTCCTATGCAGTAGGACAGCTGTTTGGCACAGGACCTGGAAGGCCATGGCCATGGCCATCACTGTGGTAATGCCCACTACTGAAGTGATTCATTGCTTCAACAGCTTCCCCACAGGCATGGAATATGTATACTCCCAACTGAAGCTATGTAACTATTCATTAAAAAACAATCCTGGAGTTCAGATTTAAAGGGGTTCTATGGTCACAGCATACACTTTAATTCTATAAAATCAGCATTGTAATAATAATACAAACAATATTTATTATTGACAGTCCAACTTAAGCTTACTTGAAAGATCTCCTTTCATGTTGAGAGCGCTGCCTGTCTGCTGGCCACCTCTTTTCACAACTTCCACAACTTCCTGGATTACCTGCATGCTTTGCTGCCTCTTCTAGGCCTGTGGTTCTCAACCTCAGTCCTAAAGTACCCCCAACAGGCCATGTTTGCAGGTTTTCCTTTATCTTACACAGGTGCTTTAAATCAGAGTCAATGGCTTGGTATTTTGGACAGCTATTTTATCTAAGAGAAATTCCCAAAACATGGCCTGTTGGGGGTACTTGAGAATCGAGGTTGAGAACCACTGTTCTAAGCTGTTTACTTTCAGGACTACATATCCCATGGTACCTTGCTACCTGCAAGAGATAATTCCTGTATCGACTGCACCTCCTGACAGTCCTCCTCTGAGCACCTCTGTAGTTCAGAAGGCAGGCTCTGTGAATTCCACAGTAGTGCCTGCAACAGGGCATAGTAAATGCACGTGGGAATTTGGAAATGTCAAAATTAATATACGATTTTACATTTTGACCATAGATACACTTTAAATTAATTAATTATTCCTACCTAATTTGATGTTTGCTGCAATGGTGTAGAAGCAGTTGGTAATCTCCTAAGGGTATATTTGTATTCTTTACTTGTAAACCACATTTGTAGATTCACAGTATCCCCAACGCTTCTAAAAATAAACAATAACATATTTTTCATATTTTATAAAAATATTTATTAATATTAAAATGTTTTCTAAATGTACTCAGAGAAACATATGTATAAATGTTTAACAATAAAGTATTTGTAGACATAGCTTTTTTAACCACTTCCCGACCGAAACATGTACATATACGTTGGCAGCCCTGCGCAAGCGACGTACAGTTATGTCGGCTCCTTTATGAGCCTTGGCGCGCAGACGCCCGCTGCACGTGGGGGACCAATGTGGATGGTCGGCGGTCGCAGACACAAGAGACAGAACGGGGATCTGTGTGTGTAAACACACAAATCCCTGTTCTGTCAGGAGAGGAGAGACAGATCTTGTGTTCCTATTAGTTATTCCTCCTCTAGTCACTCCCATTCCCCCACAGTTAGAACACACACTGAGGGAACATATTTAACCCCTTGATCGCCCCCTAGTGTTAACCCCTTTCCTGCCAGTGACATTTATACAGTAATCAGTGGCTATTTTTAGCTCTGATCGCTGTATAAATGTCAATGGTCCCAAAAAAATGTCCGATCTGTCCACCACAATGTCGCAGTCCCAATAAAAATCGCTGATCGCCGTCATTACTAGTAAAAAAAACCGAATGCCATAAATCTATCCCCTATTTTGTAGATGCTATAACTTTTGCGCAAACCAATCAATATACGCTTATTGCAACATTTTTTACCAAAAATATGTAGAAGACTATATATCAGCCTAAACTGATGAAGACATTTTTTTTTTTTTTTTTAAATTGGGATATTTATTATAGCAAAAACGGAAAAATATTGTTTTTTTCAAAATTGTTGCGCTTATTTGTTTATAGACAAAAAATAAAAACCTCAGAGGTGATCAAATACCACCAAAAGAAAGCTCTATTGGTGGGAAAAAAAAGACATCAATTTTGTTTGGGTACCACGTCACACGCAATTGTCAGTTAAAGCGACGCAGTGCCGCATCGCAAAAAATGGCCTGGTCGGGAAGGGGCCAAACCCCGCTTCTGTCCAAACAAGAGCCAAGTAGACATCCCGGTTATGATAAAGTCTGAAACACGAAATCACAAATTCTAATGTAATAAATAACTATAAATAATTATAACAAATAATAATTTATTAATAATAAAATGTATTCAATAATGGAATTAAATAAAAAAACACTGAAATTTGCTCAGTTGCAGAATTGCCGCTGTCGTCACTTTCAGTGTCTGATGACGAATTTCCCCACAAATCACTATCACTCAATTCTGCAAGTGATTCTAATTTACTATCGCTGTTTTCTAGCTGGTCTAAAACCACTTTTGATGTAAAGGGACGCTTTTTGGTTGCCATGGTCATTCTCAACTTTACAGGCAGAAAGAACAGTATATATAATATAAAACTGCATGCAGGGCACTGGACAAACCACTAGGGACAAAAGGGATGTGAAATGATTTGATACAGTAATGTAATCTGTAAGATTACAGTGTACTGTAGGTGTTTTGTTTTTTGCACTTTTCGAATTTGCTGCCGGGCTCCATCCCCGTGCGTCACGATGCTCGCAGGGAATGGAGCCCAGATTTAAGTGAGTTATTCCTAAGAATTACAGGCCTACAATATAAAACGCCAAATTTCCATGCGAAACAATGTACCGCTTTGAGACGCAAAAATCTGACATAATCATACCGCCAGGGAGGTTAAATTACACACAGGTAGACTCTGTTTACTAATTAGATGACTTCTGAAGGCAATTGTTTTCACTAGATTTTATTTAGGAGTATCAGAGTAAAGGGGGGCTGAATACAAATGCACGCCACACTTTTCACATATTTATTTGTAAAAAGGTTTGAAAACAATTCATCATTTTCCTTCCACTTCACAATTATATGCTTTGTGTTGGTCTATCACATAAAAATCCTATTAACCGGTTCAATAGCGGGCATTTTCACCCCCTTCCTTCCCAGACCAATTTTTAGTTTTCAGCGCTGTCGCACTTTAAACGACAATTGCGCGGTCGTGCGACGTTGTACCCAAACAAAATTGATGTCCTTTTTTCCCCACAAATAGAGCTTTCTTTTGGTGGTATTTGATCACCTCTGCGTTTTTTTTTTTTGCGCTATAAACAAAAGAAAAGTGACAATTTTGAAAAAAACACAATATTTTTTACTTTTTGCTATAATAAATATCCCAATTTTTTTTTAAAAAACTAATTTTTTCCTCAGTTTCGGCCGATACGTATTCTTCTACATATTTTTGGTAAAAAAAATTGCAATAAGCGTACATTGATTGGTTTGCGCAAAAGTTATAGTGTCTATAAAATACGGGATAGATTTATGGCATTTTTAAAAAATATATATTTATTTATTTTTTTACTAGTAATAGCGGCGATCGCGTTTTTTTTTCATGACTGCGACATTATGGCGGACACATCGGACACTTTTGACACATTTTTGGGACCATTCACATTTATACAGCGATCAATGCTATAAAATTGCATTGATTACTGTGTAAATGTGACAGGCAGTGAAGGGGTTAACCACTAGGGGGCAGGGAGGGGTTAAATGTGTTTCCTAGGGAATGCTTCTAACTGTAGGGGGAGGGGACGCACAAGGGGAGGAGACCGATCAGTGTTCCTCCGTTCTGGGAACACAGATCGCTCTCCTCTCACCTGACAGGACATGGATCTGTGTGTTTACACACACAGATCCACGGTCCAGCCCGGTTAACGGGCAATCGCGGGTGCCCGGCGGACATCGCAGCCGCCGGGCACACGCACCAGGTCCCGAGCGACGCGGCGCGCGCGCGTGCCCCCTGGGCGGCCTGGGAACCCGAGGCCGTCATATGACGTCCTCCCAGGATGGGAGATCCCATCTGTGGACGTCATATGTCTATAGGCCGGTATTGAAGTGGTTAAAATATATTAACGTTTTCGGTTGTAACATGACAAAATGTGGAAAATCTCAAGGGGTATGAATACTTTTTAAAGGCACTGTAAGTATGCTTTCTGCTCCTTTACAGTCCTTTCAACAGGCTGGTGTGTTTTTAACCAAGTTATGCTGCGACTGCAGTGGAGGCCATGAATGTGGCAGTGCTGTTGGCAGGGATTCATGGATCAAAAGACTGGCTGCACAGAATTCTGAAAATATTATCATTAATGTATTTGAACTGGATAGTTGAATGCCTGCCTGGGGTCCAGCTTTAAGGCTTTGAACTGTGAACTTTTCTTTATCCTTCTCTTCAGTTCCAGGTATTTTATTATAAGATTTTATGTGGTATTTTTGATCGCTAGAGGGAATAGAACTGCATGAGTTTAGAAATGAAAAAAAAAATTATTATTTTTAATTGTTATCACAAATGAATACTTTTTCCTTCAAAAAAATGGTATAGTGGAAATTATGACGATGTTTACTACATGTAGTACATACATATTGTAGTAATGTATTATTTTATTCTATTCACTTATCTGCTTATTTAATATTAATTCACTACAACTTGCTACTTTTCTGATCATGCCCACCTTTTGCATTAATCTTCAGCTGGGTTCTTTTTTTGTACACTTGTAAACAAATGGCTGTAAATTAAATTACTTGTTTTGACTCCCTAAATCGGTATTACTAAAATTCATCCTCCCCTTTCCCTGTAATTAAGAATTGAAAATCAGTGTCTTGTATTACAACCTAAAAAGCTGCATAGAAGCTTCAAAAGTGATTGACACTCCCCTGTGCCTGCAAATAATTATGTATTTTGTCTGTACTTTATCAAGACATTGACAGACTTGACTAATGCGTGTTACGTTATCTATTTAGTGAATTGTTGCATGTCCAAGCAAATGTCTGTATGTACCATTTGCTGCAAGATTATGAAACTCTAGATTGGCCCGAGGCAATGTAGAATCCCTTTTTTAAATGTTCAATGTAGTTGCTGGGTAATAAACAATAGTAAATTATTGATATTAGGTGAAGGCTAGATTTTGAGAGAAATGTTTATCCATATTTGTAATTGCTGTATGTCCGATGGCTGTTAGGACGAAAAGAATGACCTGACATTTCCTCATGTTCGTGGTATGAACTACATTTAAGAATGCCAGGAATCTTAATTATAAATGTTATAAATTAGAAATGAACTTGTGCTCAGGAAACATGTAACTCACAGGACGTTGCCCTAGTTATGTTTTTTTTTTTTAATGCTAGGTTAGGTCTGTATGTTGTGTAACAGCTTCAAAAACTGGTGACAAGATTTTCAGATTTATTTTTAGTACATATAAAATGTAGTTAATAAAGTTATATTATAATGTGAAATGATGTCATCCATCATGGCTTTGAGAAATGATTATGAAATTGCTGACACAAATAATTAGTTTTTAATTAGGAACAGCTATTTATTGTAATGTATTTATATTTAAATACATTGAAATAAAAAGTTTTTTTTTGGAAGCGAATATTTTTTTATGGAAGTGGCACATCTTTAAATAAATCTTTAAATAAAAAAACACACTATAATCCAGACATTGTGAAATGGGACCTTTTCTTTCTCCTAAACTTCTAAGGTGCTCGTAAGAACTGACAGTATATTTTAGGCTATTGCAAACAAATTAAAAATACGCTATCAACTGACAGATGCACAAATTACATGCGTTTTTTTCATATGCTTCATATATATAAGCAGATCCTAATTCTGTCTGGACTAATTTTACATAGCAAGTATATTCATAAATAATATGAGATTAGGTATCTATGTACTGTATGTTGTTATGGATGCAAGAAAACAATACTGTAATATGGCATTCAAAGAAAAACAGGTTTGCTATCACAAATTGAATAAAATAAGTATAGCATTCATGACCTTTTAGGCAAGGAAAAAATCTTTCAGGACTGTTCCTTGTTGATGTTAATAGCTACTTTAATAGTTGCCTGAAAAATACTGTCCAATTGTATGTTGTTATGCAGTTGTCATCTGTATTAATGTTTTATGTATGACGCTGATCTGTAAGGCAATATACTCCAATGCTAGTAATAAGTAGACAATCCACGGGTTTAATTTGCAATTTGTGGGGTAACCTATTCATCTCAAACTTGATAGGATAGTTGTAAGAGGGGGAAGGCGTTATCACTAGTCAACAACACTGATTTAGAAAAGGAATCACGAATGTTCATCTATTATAGTAAATAAGTTGAAATTGTGTTTACTTCAATCATACAATCATGTACACCAACAGTTCTGTTTTTCTAATTTCCCTTACATATAAGTATTCTAGATGAATGCAGCCTTACCTTGTTTAATAAGCTAAATGAACACTCACTTTGCCAAGTAAACAAATAGCTCATTAAGAAATCAATCCCACTTTCTAAATTATTATGTATTCGTGTGCACCAATTTAGATTGTTTGTGCTTTAGAAGAAAAAGCTGTAGGCTTTTGATTATTAGCATTGTTATAATTAAATGTGTATCGCTGACAGTTTTGTTGTGCAACTGCCATTGCTGAAACCAAGAAGTAGATTGTTTTTAGGGAAAATTGCATTTGTATAGATAATATTCTCAGCCTGTAATGTGAAATTCACAATCTAAAGATTACTTTGAAATAAATCAGGATTTTAACAACATCAACAAGAAATGGTTCTATCTCAGATCAAAAGTGTTACATGCATATTTTTTTTTACCATATACTGATAAATATTTGTAAAAAATAAAAAAGGATAAAAAAGTAAGGGTAAGTTAACAGGGCTGTGCTATAGTTTTAGGTCATAGACATAAATAAATATATCACTGAAGAAAGCATAACTTGACATAGAGCAATGTACAAAATAAAGCAAAAAGGAAACACATTTATGATAGTGTCAGGAATATTATTGCCAAGATTAATAACTGTTTAATAATAATTTTATTCTGGGTCCTAAAATCATTCTGTGCAGGGATTAAACACAAAGCTGCAAGGTCCTAGTACATGTATCCAGGTTGATGATCTGCCACAGATACCAAGGTTTACATAAAAGGTGCCAAACCTGTTGATTGCAAATATACTCTGCAATGAAGCTTGGATTAAAAAAGTAAAACATATTAGCGTAATGACTCTCAACTGCCATATATATATATATATTCACCAAATTAAATAAAGAGGAGAATATACTTTTTTTGCCCCCAGACTGCACATGTTTTACTGGAATAGCTGATTTATTAAAAAAATAAAATTTCAGTATCTAGTTTAGGATAAATAATGGTTCTTTTGGTCAGATCAGAACGTGTATCCTCATTTGACTGAGCTGGACTGCATCATTTTTTATATTCTAGCAGATTTAGCAGCACATTAGCACCAATATGTGGTTCAAATCACACTATTAAAATTTTTGGTATAAAATTATGCCTTATACCACTTAATGAAAGCATATGAATTCCGTGTAATTCCTCATACTGTATCATTCAGAGAATGTGCTATTTTGCACTTTTTGCACAGAGCAGCTGCTGGCAAATGCTATTTAGTATTCATACAACATTAAGGAAATTCCATTTGTAATAGAACATTAAGTAATATTGTCCAAATTATTCTGAATAATTCCAGTTGGAAACACAGAACTGCTCCACAGCTTTGGATTTATAGTTTGGAATATCTACATAAGGAGTTGGTTAACTAAGGTCGCTTGCAGGCGAAGGCGTCTCGCCCCTGTGCGTCAAATCCTGGTGCTTTAGTGCACCCAGGAGGCACAGGGGCAGGATCCAGTCTCACTGCCTGCAGCCTGTCAAATTCTGTTGTCTAAGGGGGTGAATGCCCGGAATGAACGATACCTCCGTTTAGGGCTTTCAGCTCTGAACACATAGGGCCATGAACATGAATACCACTCAATACAATGTTCAGCCCCATCCAGCTGCAACATATTTCAGCCTGTCATAGACTTTGACAGGTTGTAGGCAGTGGAGCTGGATGCTGCACCTGTGCCTCCCGAGCAAACTAATTTCACGAATTTGCGGCCGTGGTTTCGTGCCTGGGCTCTGGTGCGTCCCTTTTCACTGGTTCAGGTGCGAATCAGGTCTGAATGTTGCCTGAATTCGCACCTGAATCACCCAAAGACGCACAAGACCCTTTTAAAATGCGGACCTCGGCCACCCCAGACCTGTGTGAACTGGCTCTATTGAGAGCTGGTCACACTCGCCTGTCATGCAAATTGGGTGCCAGAAAACCTGCATCTTATTTGCGTATATGTGAACCCAGCCTAACACTCTAGAATTGGACACACCGGGGCTAGATGCCCTTGTGTGCAAGGAGCTAAAAGGATTAGGAAATCTTCTCTTAGCTTAGTTTGTAAAGAAAACCTGTTCCCTTCAAATATCTAATCATGTACATGGCAAAATCCATTTTTTTTAAATTGATGTCAGTGACCATAATAATAACCCTAAACATTATTGTAAGTGACCGCAGTAAAAACACCCAGCATTAGTGTCAGTGTCTGCAATATAAAATCCCCCCACATTGCTGTTATTCACCACAATAAAAACCCCCACCATTAGTGTCAGTGACCACAACAATAGCCCCCCAGCACTGGGGTCAGTGAACGCAAAAATAACCCTCAGTATAAAATAACCCCAAACATTAGTGTCAGTGACTGCAGTAAAAACAACAATATCCCCCAGCACTGGTGTTAGTGAACACAATAATCACTCAATATTGTTGTTAGTGACTGTAATAATAAACCCCAACATTGTGTCAGTGGCAGTGTTACCCTCTTTCTTATACCTGTGCTATTTAACTTTAGCGGTGTTTTTTAATCTCCACCCACATTGGCGGTCAGTGCAGTTATATTAAAATTAAAACTTCCCTGATTGGTGATCAGTTCAGCAGCAGTGAAATGTATCCCCTTATTTCATGCTGCTCTCTCCGTGAAGAAGCTGGTACTATATTTTCTCTAGAGATAACTGCCTGCCAGTACTGTCTGTTTCAATGGCGGGTGCCGAAATACAGACAGGCATTTAGCATCAGACACCCCACTGCTACTCTGTATAGAATGCCTTTACTGTCATGTGGAGATCACTCTACCTGATAATACTGTCTTTATTTTAGTGTCAGGTGCTGAAACGCATAGAGGGTTTCAGCGCCTGCCACCCTGCTTCTGCTATACAAAGTTTACAGGCGCCTAACGCCTTACAGATGGCAGCCCAGGGCATGAGATCACACACTCACACAAAGACCGGAGGGCTATATGCAGACTGCAAGCCATGTGTTGGGTGCAACTGATTAACAGTTCATTGTTGAAGACCATGTTTATTATCAATGGCCCCTTGCATTGGTCTAATGACTGGTTCTTAGTTGCTTGCTAGGTTGTAGACTGGTCATTCTAGGAGATATCTTTATAATCTTCGTCAGAATGAGTAGGTGTGCCGCCGCTCATTAAAACTGTTGCGTAATTAGTTATATTCATGTGAAAGAATTGTTAATATATTTTTTCAAAATGTAACTAGAGGTGGGGCATTTTTTCATTAGGGCATGTTTGTTAATCCATATTATATTAAGGCTATATATAATTTTCAAAAACACAAAAACACAAAAAACTCCTGCATGACCAAGACTGTTATACAAGTGACTACATTTATATCTATAGAGCTAATTTTCCCGTCACTGTTTCATTTTTTACAACCATTTATCTGGATCCCTCTTTCAGTAAATAGTCTACTAACCTTACCCTGGACTGGTTACAAGTATAGCACGAGGCTTATGGGAGCTTAGCCCCTAGCAGAACATGAAGTGGCAGATGTTTATGGCCTGGGAATTTCATACAGCAAAACAAGTGAGAGACGTTATACTGTGGATGTTCTATGTACATTTTAGAATAACTGAAATATTACATAAGAATTGTCATTGTTTGGCAGTTCAGGTAACATATCCATGTTTCTTTATCTGTTTTTATTTTTCATATGAATATGTTCATGTTAAAGGCAATATTGAACCCAATAACAAAAATGTAATAAATTGCAGCTTACCAATTTTTAGATGTTTTGGTTGCATTATCCTTCCTTTTTCTTATGCTTTTTTTTTCACCTGGTAATCCAGTCAGTAGGTTTGTTATTTTGTCAACTTCCTTTAACAAAACACAACTGTTTAACACTAACAGGTGTTTAGAACTAAAGGTGGATCTCTGCGCTGTGGTGTGGTGGCAGCTGACACAGATAATATAGCAAACTTATAAATAATCTTAAGAAAGAGTGTGTAGCGCCAAAAGTAAATGAACAGCGATGAAATGTGAATAGTGTGTTATAAATTGACAGCACATTGAAATAAAAAAAAAAAAATGCTAGAGTGAAAAAAATATATATATGTCTTCTCCTGTCATGGTTATGCAGTAATGTTTGTCTGTCAGCTTACCTCTCCATGTGTTCAGCTTTAGAGGCCAGCCACTCTCACCTGGCTGCTTAAGTAATCTCTCCTCAAAGCTTGGCTCCAACCCAGCCCCTATCAGGGAACTCTATGTTAACCTGTGCACTGCAAGCCAGTCCTGCTGATCAATATTGTGTGTTTTGGCTTCCATGTGGCCATTGCTGTGTGTCCTACGTCTGATCCTGTTTACCGACCTTGGCTTGTTCTTGACTGTCCTCATCTGCTTCATATCCCGACCTTTGGCGTGTTCTTTGACTATCCCTATCTGCTTGTTGCCCTGACCTTTTGGCTTATCTCCTAACTATCCTTGTTGTTCCAGGCTGCTGCTTCCCTTCTATCCTCCAGTAGTCTACTGTGAGCATGACCTGGGAGACCCTGGGGGGCCGCAACCTGGAGCCAGACTGCAGCGAAGTCCATCTCCACCATCAGGGTCCCTGGTGAACACCCGCTGGCTCTTAGAAAAAAAAATCTCATGCTCTAGCTCCCAGTGTGATCCGTGTTGGTGCTCCAGAGTACCTGCTTTCCTGAACCATCCAGGGCTCCATCCTCAGCAGTCAACTGTAGGGTCCACTACCATGCGGTTCACTCCAGACCCCAACGGGGTGCATCTGTCACCTGGATTGAGGTGACCTGACACCTCTCCCACACGTTTTGTCCAAAAGGACATTATCAAGGGGACGTTTAGTCCAATTTTGTATCTATTGGACGAAATGCGTCGGGGAGGAGACACTAGTGCTGACATCAGGCCACTGTCCGATACTGGGTTGGCAGTGGCACCCATTGTCATATGTTTTTATGATTCATTTTATTTTTGGCTTTTAACAAATCCAATAAATACTACACTATGGAGACTTCATCTGGCTCCCGGTGAGCTTTATTTACCACAGCTACATCTGGATGGTGCTAGTTGCTGAACAGCCTTCCCCACAACAGATGGCAGATCTACACTGAGCACATGTTTTCTACTGTCCAAATTGGACCCAATTGGACATTTTTCCTCCCTGGTGTCATCTGACTCATTAGTGTTACAAGGTCTCAGATGTGAATGGGGAGCAGGTGTGTTAAATTTGGTGTTATCACTCTCACACTCTTATGCTGGTCACTGGAAGTTCAACATGGCACCTCATAACAAAGAATTCTCTGAGGATCTGAAAAAAATCTGTTGCTCTACATAAAGTTGGCCTAGGCTATAGGAAGATTGCAAAGACCCTGAAACTGAGCTACAGCACAATGACCAAGACCATGTGTGGGGGCCACCTGTCAGTGCTCAGACCATACACCGCACACTGCATCAAATTGGTCTGCATGGCTGTCATCCCAGAAGGAAGCCTCTTCTAAAGATGATGCACAAGAAAGCCTGCAAACAGTTTGCTGAAGACAAGCAGACTAAGGACATGGATTACTGGAACCATGTCCTGTGGTCTGATGAGACCAAGATAAACTTATTTGGTTCAGATGGTGTCAAGCGTGTGTGGCGGCAACCAGGTGAGGAGTACAAAGACAAGTGTGTCTTGCCTAAAGTCAAGCATGGTGGTGGGAATGTCATGGTCTGGGGCTGCATGAGTGCTGCCGGCACTGGGGAGCTACAGTTTATTGGGGGAACCATGAATGCCAACATGTACTGTGACATACTTAAGCAGAGCATGATCCCCTCCCTTCAGAAACTGGGCCGCAGGGCAGTATTCCAACATAACGACCCCAACACACACCTCCCAAGACAACACTGCCTTGCTAAAGAAGCTTATGGTAAAGGTGCTGGACTGGCCAGGCATGTCTCCAGAACTAAACCCTATTGAGCATCTGTGGGGCATCCTTAAATGGAAGGTGGAGGAGCGCAAGGTCTCTAACATTCACCAGCACTATCAGTGAAGCAAGCCATCATTAGGTTGAAAAAACAAAACAAACCCATCAGAGAGATAGCAAAAACATTAGGTGTGGCCAAATCAACTGTTTGGAACATCCTTAAAAAGAAAGAACGCACAAGTGAGCTCAGCAACACCAAAAGACCCGGAACACCACGGAAAACAACTGTGGTGGATGACCGAAGAATTCTTTCCCTGGTGAAGAAAACACCCTTCACAACAGTTGGCCAGATCAAGAACACTCTCCAGGAGGTAGGTGTATGTGTGTCAAAGACAACAATCAAGAGAAGACTTCACCAGAGTGAATACAGGGGGTTCACCACAAGATGTAAACCATTGGTGAGCCTCAAAAACAGGAAGGCCAGATTAGAGTTTGCCAAACAACATCTAAAAAAGCCTTCACAGTTCTGGAACAACATCCTATGGACAGATGAGACTAAGATCAACTTGTACCAGAGTGATGGGAAGAGAAGAGTATGGAGAAGGAAAGGAACTGCTCATGATCCAAAGCATACCACCTCATCAGTGAAGCATGGTGGTGGTAGTGTCATGGCGTGGGCATGTATGGCTGCCAATGGAACTGGTTCTCTTGTATTTATTGATGATGTGACTGCTGACAAAAGCAGCAGAATGAATTCTGAAGTGTTTCGGGCAATATTATCTGCTCATATTCAGCAAAATGCTTCAGAACTCATTGGTCGGCGCTTCAAAGTGCAGATGGACAATGACCCGAAGCATACTGCGAAAGCAACCAAAGATTTTTTTAAGGGAAAGAAGTGGAATGTTATGCAATGGCCAAGTCAATCACCTGACCTGAATCCGATTGAGCATGCATTTCACTTGCTGAAGACAAAACTAAAGGGAAAATGCCCCAAGAACAAGCAGGAACTGAAGACAGTTGCAGTAGAGGCCTGGCAGAGCATCACCAGGGATGAAACCCAGCGTCTGGTGATGTCTATGCATTCCAGACTTCAGGCTGTAATTGACTGCAAAGGATTTGCAACCAAGTATTAAAAAGTAAAATTTTGATGCATGATTGTTAATCTGTCCCATTACTTTTGGTCCCTTAAAAAGTGGGAGGCACATATACAAATTGTTGTAATTCCTACACCGTTCACCTGATTTGGATGTAAATACCCTCAAATTAAAGCTGAAAGTCTGCAGTTAAAGCACATTTTGTTCGTTTCATTTCAAATCCACTGTGGTGGTGTATAGAGCCAAAAAGATTAGAATTGTGTTGATGTCCCAATATTTTTGGACCTGACTGTATGTCACTTTCGATACCAATCACTTACTATGGTCATTCATGACTGAAGCATAGTAAACAATGTTTATTATGCTTCAGTTTGTGAATGAACAAGAAGCCGCTCAGCACAGGGCACTTCCCATTCATTCACTGTCCAGCGCAGCTGAGGCTGCAGAGAAAAAGACTGCAACATTTCTGTCCTCAGTCCCTTTCTCTGTCTCAATAGTAAGACATCAGGGGTCTGTTTATAACCCTGATATTTCACCAAAGCCCTCCATCGGGGCTCCTAAAAATAATTGTAAAAAAAATAATAATAATAATATTGTAAAAAATATTTAAAAAATAAAAATGTAGAAAATAATAATAAAAGTAAAAAAAACTTCTGACACCAATCTCTGCCCTACTCTCACTGTCCACTGCTCTACTGAACACCGTCCTCTGTGCTACCAACAAAGTCCACTGTCCAACTGAAACCATCCACTGCTCTAGTGACTGACCCTAGCCACTGTCCTACTAACACCATCCACTGCTCTATTGACTGACACCAACCTCTGATCTACTGACACCATCCATGTTTTAATAAATTTTAAAATGTTTGTTTACATTTATTTATAAGAGTGCGTGTGTGTGTTTATATATGCATGTGTGTTTGAGCTTTTGGATACACAACCTAATGTAATAGACTACACAAACCTATACCCCAAACATTATATGTTTTTTGAAAGTAGAGCCCCAGGATAATAAAATAGTGGCTATTGAAATTTTTATGTCACACCAAAATATTTATCAAATAGTAAAATATAAAATATGATTTTACATTGAGTAAATAGATAGCAAATATGTGAAGACTCAAAACTGCATACGCCCATGAAAAAACACCTATGGTACCTAAAATGTACAAAAAAGAAGCCTTTACAGATTATTAGTGACGAGTTAATCATGAATGATGGATAGATTTAGAATAATTTCTCTTACATGTGTGGTGCAATTGCTGTTTGCTTACACATGCAGGACCCATGAGTATGTTTGTGCATGTATGTGCGTGGGGGACGAGTATGCTTTTACATTTTTTTAATTATTTTTTTACACTTTTTTAAAAAAAATTTCACTTAACTTTTTTCCTATCACGGGGGGCTATATGTGATACCTTTGAGCAGGTAACAGGTACTCTTTATGAAGATAACAGGGGGACTATTAGAATCCCAGTGTGTCCCCGGCCCTCCACTGCAACTAATCAAGCACAGATCATGCTTGAGTAGGTGCTTTTCTGGCTGTAGTAGTCAGGGAATGACAACTCTGAATTTGTAGATGATTAAATCATTGTCAATTCCAGGCAGTGTTGCCAACCCCTACCAGATTGAAATATACTGACACGACACCCAAAATTTACTGGCTGAGCCAAGTTTTTACTGACATTTCCAAAAGTTAGTAAATTACAGTTTTAAGTGCAAATCTCACTATTTAGGCTACAAACAAGTACAATATGCTTTTAACAATTAACAATGTGATCTAAGGTAGATATTAAGGCAAAAAACATATTTATTATTTTATTTTTGATATAGTAAGTAAGTAGCTCCGGGGACAGGACTAGTCAGGAGGGAAAGAAGTTAGAATGGGCAGGCACATATACATAAAGCTGACTTTCACAGTGACACTGACAGCAGTGTGCAGCAGCACAGATGATGATGACACCTCACTGACATGACACGCCCCATCCTGAGTCACAGTGACAGTCTCTCTCCACGCCAGGTATTCCCTTCAGTCCACTCCAGTCCAAACAGCACTGACAGTGCCGCTCCTGGCTTGCCTTGCTCATGTCCCGCAGACCCACACACAAGGCCCCAATCTACTGCACTGGCTTCCTTGCACCATGACATCACACAACACACTCAGACACGCCCCCTGTCAGTGCCACCCGAACATACTGTAGCAGGCACTTGGATGGTCTCAGGCCATCATGGCCATATTTTTTACTGGCAACCTTTTCCTGTCACTGGCATTTACTTGCAGGAGAAAAGTGCCTGTTTTTTACTGACTTCCAGTAAAAATACTGACGGTTAGCAATACTGATTCCAGGTTCATTAGTTACAGAGGAGATCGGAGAATGGATGTTCCTCAATCTTCTCTCTAGCTGGCTTTCCAGGCCGTTTACAGAATGGAAGTGCCCCAGAACCACCATTTCTCACGACAGTGAAAGTTATCAGGTGGCTGATAAAGCCTGCATGTCAAAAACACCTCTAACTTTTCTGTGACTGTCATGTGTGGGTAAAAAGTATGTGATAGCAGCCAAGGAAAAATGCATGAAGCCTCTTGTAAACTGCACCTGAGCCCAGGTCCTGCATACTGTACATCCGCTCATAGACATGAATTGTCTGTGCTCACATAAACACAAGTATAGAGTGGGAGCATATTACAAGAATAGAAAATATACACATTTTTTCATACGATTGTAAGCTATACATGTATTTATGTGAGCCCTGTATACGTGAGTACAGCCGTGCATAGCCATTTATATGTATGAGCGGCTGTACGCAGCACCTGGGCTTTCTGGGTGGGCAAAATACATTCAAATTTATGTTGCATTCTTTTTATTGCAGTCAATAATTCCAAAGAATTCATCTTTTGTGCATAATTAAAAAACACAGTAGAAATTAAAATAAGAGAGGTGTAATGAATGAATCAAAGCCCTTAAGTATACGTAATTCGTATCACCCAGTTTGTTTATTATTAGTTTTGATCTGTTCCCAAGTAGGAAAGACACCTGTGATGTTATGTCAGCAACCCCTTCTCAGCATGGCTTGGCCAGTCAATCAATGTTTAGATAAGCCAATGAGTCACTTGAACTGAGGACAAGCCTTCGGGACAGCTGGTACAGGAACACAAGTCTGCAACTGTTTCATGGAAATAACTGTAAAAAGTATCAGACTTTTGCTATAAGAAAGAACAGAGCGATTAATGCAAAAATTAAATGAAAAATAAACTATAATCTGACAAGTTGCAGGGTTAAAGCAGAAATAAACCTACCTTGTAGAAAACTTCAAGTTCTATATCACAGAAGATTCATGCTATCTGCAATCGCAGCGCACTCCAGGCGCATTTAGATGATGTTATCCTCCATCGGCTAATCACCTGGCACCCAGGAGTAGTCCCAGGAAAAGGTGGTAGTGGCTGGCGAGGGATGGGGTAGTCTCTGTTATGGCATCTCTCAACCCCTTTTTACTGACCTTATCTCCTCATAGATCCTTTTTCCACTACAGCTGGTGCTGAAACCAGTGATGTCAGCTACATAAGGAGCTAGGGTTGCCACCTTTTCATCAAGCCAAACCCGAACACTTTAGCAGGGCACGGCAATTTTTTTTTTTGTAGCACATTAAATTCATTACCTCTGTATAATGCAATGAACTGCATTTTTTTATGTCGTATACACTATATATATAGTTTTGTGATTAAATAACATTTCTGGAGGGTATGACGGGGGCAGTATGTACAGGAGAGGAGTGTGGAGGGTATGATGGGGCAGTATGTACAGGAGAGGAGGGTGTGAAGGGGGCAGTATGTACAGGAGAGGAGGGTGTGAAGGGGCAGTATGTACAGAAGAGGAGTGTGGAGGGTGTAATGGGGCAGTATGTACAGGAGAGGAGTGTGGAGGGTGTGATGGGGGCAGTATGTACAGGAGAGGAGGGTGTGAAGGGGGCAGTATGTACAGGAGAGGAGTGTGGAGGGTGTGAAGGGGGCAGTATGTACAGGAGAGGAGGGTGTGAAGGGGGCAGTATGTAAAGGAGAGGAGTGCGGAGGGTGTGAAGGGGGCAGTATGTACAGGAGAGGAGGGTGTGAAGGGGGCAGTATGTAAAGGAGAGGAGTGCGGAGGGTGTGAAGGGGGCAGTAGGTACAGGAGAGGAGGGTGTGAAGAGGGCAGTATGTACAGGAGAGGAGGGTGTGAAGGGGCAGTATGTACAGAAGAGGAGTGTGGAGGGTGTGATGGGGCAGTATGTACAGGAGAGGAGTGTGGAGGGTGTGATGGGGGCAGTATGTACAGGAGAGGAGGGTGTGAAGGGGGCAGTATGTACAGGAGAGGAGTGTGGAGGGTGTGAAGGGGGCAGTATGTACAGGAGAGGAGGGTGTGAAGGGGGCAGTATGTAAAGGAGAGGAGTGCGGAGGGTGTGAAGGGGGCAGTATGTACAGGAGAGGAGGGTGTGAAGGGGGCAGTATGTAAAGGAGAGGAGTGCGGAGGGTGTGAAGGGGGCAGTATGTACAGGAGAGGAGGGTGTGAAGGGGGCAGAATGTACAGGAGAGGAGTGTGGAGGGTGTGATGGGGGCAGTATGTACAGGAGAGGAGGGTGGAGGGTGTGATGGGAGCAGTATGTACAGGAGAGGAGTGCGGAGGGTGTGATGGGGCAGTATGTACAGGAGAGGAGTGTGGAGGGTGTGATGGGGGCAGTATGTACAGGAGAGGAGGGTGTGAAGGGGGCAGTATGTACAGGAGAGGAGTGTGGAGGGTGTGAAGGGGGCAGTATGTACAGGAGAGGAGTGTGGAGGGTGTGATGGGGGCAGTATGTACAGGAGAGGAGTGCGGAGGGTGTGATGGGGCAGTATGTACAGGAGAGGAGTGTGGAGGGTGTGATGGGGGCAGTATGTACAGGAGAGGAGTGCGGAGGGTGTGATGGGGGCAGTATGTAAAGGAGAGGAGTGCGGAGGATGTAACGGGGCAGTATGTACAGGAGAGGAGTGTGGAGGGTGTGAAGGGGGCAGTATGTAAAGGAGAGGAGTGCGGAGGGTGTGATGGGGGCAGTATGTACAGGAGAGGAGTGCGGAGGGTGTGATGGGGGCAGTATGTAAAGGAGAGGAGTGCGGAGGGTGTGATGGGGGCAGTATGTACAGGAGAGGAGTGTGGAGGGTGTGATGGGGCAGTATGTACAGGAGAGGAGTGCGGAGGGTGTGATGGGGCAGTATGTACAGGAGAGGAGTGTGGAGGGTGTGATGGGGGCAGTATGTACAGGAGAGGAGTGCGGAGGGTGTGATGGGGCAGTATGTACAGGAGAGGAGTGTGGAGGGTGTGATGGGGGCAGTATGTACAGGAGAGGAGTGCGGAGGGTGTGATGGGGCAGTATGTACAGGAGAGGAGTGTGGAGGGTGTGATGGGGGCAGTATGTACAGGAGAGGAGTGCGGAGGGTGTGATGGGGGCAGTATGTAAAGGAGAGGAGTGCGGAGGATGTAACGGGGCAGTATGTACAGGAGAGGAGTGTGGAGGGTGTGAAGGGGGCAGTATGTAAAGGAGAGGAGTGCGGAGGGTGTGATGGGGGCAGTATGTACAGGAGAGGAGTGCGGAGGGTGTGATGGGGGCAGTATGTAAAGGAGAGGAGTGCGGAGGGTGTGATGGGGGCAGTATGTACAGGAGAGGAGTGTGGAGGGTGTGATGGGGCAGTATGTACAGGAGAGGAGTGCGGAGGGTGTGATGGGGCAGTATGTACAGGAGAGGAGTGTGGAGGGTGTGATGGGGGCAGTATGTACAGGAGAGGAGTGCGGAGGGTGTGATGGGGCAGTATGTACAGGAGAGGAGTGTGGAGGGTGTGATGGGGGCAGTATGTACAGGAGAGGAGTGCGGAGGGTGTGATGGGGCAGTATGTACAGGAGAGGAGTGTGGAGGGTGTGATGGGGGCAGTATGTAAAGGAGAGGAGTGTGGAGGGTGTGACGGGGGCAGTATGTAAAGGAGAGGAGTGCGGAGGGTGTGATGGGGGCAGAATGGGGAGGGATTTCTTGCAGTGTCTGTGGGGTGACCATGGAATGATGTCCCTCAGCTGGGGGGTAGGAAGCTGCTCTGAGTGATGTCTGTATGAAGTGGTCTGATGTAAGCTGGGGGGAGTTGGGGGCTGAGAAGTGGTCAGATAGTAATGTCTATAATAAAAAAGCTATTGTGGTCATCTACAAAAATATACAACAATAATACTCAATGAAAACAATCTGTTATAAGATGCCAGCCCCCAGAACTCTGTATGTCCAGAATATGTGAAGGTAATTGATGACCATTGATATAACCCTGTGTTATCCAGGCTCTGAGTCTGGACAATCAGAGGTGTAGACTTACCACATACACACAGGGTTAAGTGAATGGTCATAAATTACATCACATAATCTGGACAGAGGATGGGGGATGTTTGTATCTGTAGATAAGTGTGCTGCTTGGGAGATACTGTGAGCTGTGATCGGGCTACAGACTCTTCAACCACCTCCCCACACACACTCACTTGCTGTCTCTTCTGATTCTCTCTGTCCTAACCCTTCAATGCAATGCAAAAGAAATCCTCCTGGAACTTTGCACCCTAGGAAACTTTCGTTTCCTAAAAAAGATAAATCAGCTCACCTCCTAGTGAGCAGCGGCCAGCCCGACAGCAGCTCCAGTGATCTCCTCAGCTCCGCCCCCCTCTTCTCTCAGAACACGGCACTAGTGATTGGAGAGGGGGGATCCGAGATAACAGAGACTGCAGGAGCCTGGAGGGGGGAGACAGAAGGCAGCTTCAGATTCCCAACACACACACCAGCACAGTGTGTGTATTTAGAGAGAAGAAATGACACTGCTGGTGTGACTGACTCCACAGTGACAAGTATGTTAATGAAGCTCCCCCTCTGCCAGAATGGTCTGTCCGGGTTTCAGGCAGTCTGAAAACCGGGCAGATGATTCAGAACCCGGACTGTCCGGGTGAATCCCGTACAGGTGGCAACCCTGTAAGGAGCAGTGATATCAATCCTCTGGTTATGTGATCAGACCTATTAATTGGCTGCTAGGCCTTGGCCCTTTCACAAGGGAACAGGTCACATGCTCCCCCATACTCAGAAGTGCTGGGTATTATCGCCTGTTGCAAAGGAGCAATTAGTTGCAAAGATGCACAGTAATTGTGAGTATAGGGGGTTCGGGGGACCCCTTTGAACACACTGGGGGTGATTTACTAAGACGAAGGCACTGCACCAGTTCATACATTAATTGGTGCGCCGGAAAAGTCATTAATTGAACGTGCGAACCGGCACACATTGAAGCACAAATAACGATAATAAATACCCGCATATGTAAACTGCAACTGGTGCTAGGGTAGCTGCGGTTTTCTCTTTGATAATATCGCATGCCCAATACAATTGGTTAATTTCATCTCATTGGATGTGTCTTGTTAGGCAATTAGTAAGTGTACTCAGTTAATTAACCGTTTTGATGCTAATCGAGTTGTATAGAGATTGGCCAATCAGATTGCATAGTGCATGACCATCTTAAAGAGGAGTTCCACCCGAGGTCCAGTAAAAAAAAAAAAAAAAGCAGCTGCTGACTTTTAATTGGACACTTACCTGTCCCCGGGTCCAGCGATGCGGGGGATCAAAGCCCCGCTCGTCTCCCCCTCCGTTCAGCGGCGCCGGCATTGCAACTGTGGGCACCGGGCTGTGGCTTCACAGCCTGGCACCCACTGCGCATGCGCGAGCGGCGCCGCGCGCCGTGATTGGCCGCTCAGTCACCTGGGACCTGTAATGGGTCCCAGATGATTGACAGGAGGGAGGGAGCAGAGCTGAGCCCTTCCTGTGCCGAGGGGGAAGTGATGTCACCAGCCCAGGCACTGGAAGAGGCAGACTACGAGGGACCACCTAGCAACAGGCATTTAGAGGTAAGTAAAAAAAAAAAATCCAAATTTTTTTTGTATTTTTTTTTTTTAATTTTTCATGTAGTTTTTTTTTTTGGGTGGAACCCCACTTTAAGTTCAAAATTTGGAATGTAGATGTGCCATGACCCACTTGTATTTTCCTAACGATATTTCTTGGGGATTATACAAGGCACATGAAAAACCACCTTTTTTCAAGACACACTAGAGCAGTGGTTCTCAACTCCTGTCCTCAGGACCCACTAACAGGCCGGGTTTGCAAGATAACTGAAATACATCACAAGTGATATCATTTGCTGCTCAGTGATTGAAATATTCTAGTCTGCATCTCCCCAAGGTAATACCTAAAATCTGGCCTGTTACTGGGTCCTGAGGACAGGAGTTGAGAACCACTGTGCTAGAGTGATCAGGAATCTTCAAACTACGGCTCTCCAGTTGTTGCGGAGCTACACATCCCATGAGGCATTGTAAAACTCTGACATTCACAGACATGACTAGGCATGATGGGAATTGTAGTTCCTGAACAACTGGAGGACCGTAATTTGAAGACCCCTGTGCTAGACCATTATTATGCCACCAGAATTGGGAGTGTGGCATCTACCCAACTTCTCTCTGCTGGTGGAATCTGTGAATCTGCACACAGGAAGTAGGTGTGTGTTTTGAGACCAAATCATTTAGACATGCACATATGATCCACACAAACACCACCCCATGTAAAAATAAATAAAAAATAATATTAATTTGCAAATATGGATCATCTCTTCCACAGAGAACAGTGAGTGGAGGATGGTGGTGGGAAGAAATTAGCAGCAGTACAAGCAACTTCCTGGAGGGGGCGTGATGTCATTCCTGTGTGCTGGTCACCGCTTCTGAGAACCAGATATGTGCCACGGGTACATACCTCCACGCACACAGCAGTTGCACATCTCACATACACAGCGGTCGTGCATCTAGATGCATTTGGCACATCTAGCTGCAGGAACCCAATTTTTATGGAAATTAATAGTAAAGCAGATGCAGATTTCCAGGACTGGAGTAACAAATGCTTATAGTGAAAGGCAACTGGTGTTTTCTATTAAACAAGGTCTAAATGGGCCATTGACATGCATCACAGTTGAACTTAGGAATGTGTCTTTGCAAAGTTAAACTAAATTAAATCCTTTCTTATTTTTACTTGGGGATAGAGTGCAGGGGGATTAGAAGTCTTGTCAGTTTTTGGGGATGTCTGCACCCCTGATAGGGGGAAGACACCTCCTAAATTTTGCCAGTCTCTCCTTTAAATTTTTATCACTTCCTGTCACATAGCCAAACAGGAAGTGAGGGTCAAACCCTACCAATGTCTTTGCTTGGGGACACACAGGTTAATCTAAATAGTTTACCCATTAGGTAAAGTGCACTCTAGCATTGTGCTGTGTACACCCCAAATTATTAGGTATCTTGGACTTTGGGTTTTATTTACTAAAGGCAAATCCACTTTGCACTACAAAAAAAAAATGCAAAATTGCTTAAAAGCTAGTAACTTGGTGGGCTTACTTTGCCTGTAAAGTGGTGCATCTGCAGCATGTATCCAAAATGCTGCTTCAAAGATTATGGCTTTAGAGAAAACTTACAAATCTACATTGCAGCTGCAAGATTTGAACCCAAAACAAAAAATAGCCTGCCTCCCCAATAACTACACGGCCATTTGGGTCTGTTAAGGCTTAAAATGAGAACCCCCACGTGAAAAATACCACCCCAAACTAAAAATATATTGTGCCCCTCCCACACACTAACACCCCCCTAGCCAAACACACAGCAAGCCAGCCCATGAAAGGGGGGTGAGTGATTGGGGGCAGGAGGGGCTCGGGCACCCTAAAAGTCAACCACCTTGTTCCTGTATTCAGGGGGACAAGGGCCTCTTCCACACAACCCTAGGCTGGGGTTGTGGGGGGGCTGCAGACAGGGGGCTTTACGGAATGTGGAAAACCCCTTTAAACTAGTGGGTACAAGGTGCTTGTGGTTGGTATTAGGCTGAGCCCAACATGCCCCAAAGGCAGCCAGCTATGTTGAGTGCATGTGGCCTTGTATGGTTCAGGAGAAGATTGGGCGATCGCTCTTCTCGCCCCTTTCTTAGCTGGTCCTGTTGTATGCTCTGAAAAAGGATGTGGTGTGGATTGGTGAAGGCAGCTCACAGCCTTTTGAGAATAGAGTGGAGTGTGACGTTCCCCTTTAAAAGCAAAAGTTAGCCCACGGAAATCCAAGGGGTTAGAGGAGGAGACAAGAGCATTGGAGAATGGAGTGTGGAGTTCCCCTTTAAAAGCAAACGTTAGCCCAAAGAAATCATATGCATTAGAGGGGGAAGGTTAAATGCCCTTTTATGAGGAGCTAGAGGAGCGAGTCTTTTTACATCATTTTAAAAAGGTGCATGTCACATGTTAGCAACGTAACATGCTAACATGACCTGTGTGCAAATCTCCTTAAAAAAATACATACAGGGGAACCAGTGTAAAAAAAAAAAAAAAAAGTGTCAAATTTAGAGGTGTGCCCATTTAACCAATGTAATCGCATGTACGTTGCTTAACATTTACTAAGATTTTGGCCGCGCAGTGAACAAGCGCATGTGAACGAGTGCAACAGCTGCTTGCGCATGCGCACTGCTTACATTGATCTCACGCAGTTCTAAACGTACTTGCGGGCACAGCAGGCTTTCTCTGAAAAAGTTACTTTCTCATTCTATTTTGGGCATTTTTGTTACTTGGGCAGTTGTTACTAAACTTCCTCACATCACCCCATAATATTGGCACCTCCATCTTCTGTCAATATTGATTTGGAGATGCCATGCGCCATTTCCATAGTGTCGCACAGATTGCATTCTCCCATGTGCTGAGATCGCTATAGTAAATGGGGGGTTCGTGCTCTGTTACCGGCGCACCACTTTGTAAATATGGAAATGTGCGTTGCGCCTCGTCGTGCGCCTCTACTGATGGCGCGCGGCTTTCGCAAATTACCCCCACTGTTACTTAATTTCTGCAGGTTAAATGTACCTGTCAGTAAACTCTGATTTCAGAGGCCTTTCAATCTGATCTCAAATGCTAACAGAGTGCACCTTGAAAGTAAGTTGTATTTGCCCATTAATACACGCTTTAAGAGCCCTTTTACACTGGGGCGGTTTGCAGGCGTTATTGCGCTAAAAATACCGCCTGCAAACCGACCCAAAACAGCCGCTGCTGTTTGTTCAGTGTGAAAGCCCGAGGGCTTTCACACTGAAGCGGTGCGCTGGCAGGAGAAGAAAAAAACTCCTGCAAGCCGCATCTTTGGAGCGGTGAAGGAGCGGTGTATTCACCGCTCCTAAACCGCTCTTGCCCATTGAAATCAATGGGACAGCGCGGCTATACCGCGACAATACCGAGGCTATAGCCGCGCTATACGAGCGGTTTTAACCCCTTTTCGGCCACCAGCGGGGGTTAAAACCGCACCGCTAGCGGCCGAATACCGCTGCAATAACGACGGTAGCGCTGTTTTACTGCCGACGCCCCCACCGCCCCAGTGTGAAAGCAGCCTTATACATTGTTTTATGAGATTGTGTGGAGCATGTTGTTCTTTTAAATATTTTGTGAAAAAATGTATTTTACTTAATTAGGTTCATTGTACGAATTAGCAATGGCAGATATTCCAGTTAAGCATTCAAATGCTAGGTGAAAGCCTAGCCTGTCTGCAATGTAATCTGTCATTCTCAGAATCAGGCATAGGATACCATTCTATGTTAATGATATTCCCAAAGTGTTTTTCAAGAGTATCCCCTGAACCTCCACGCTGTACACAGTACAACATCAACAGAGTCTGTTTCCTATTTACATGACGACAAATAGAGCTATTAGGGGAAGTAGGGGCACATATTAAGCACAACTAACATAAAGGAAATTACTTGTTGACATTTTCTATTTTAATACATGTTGTTAGCTAGGAAACAATTTTGTTATCATAATCATACAGTACGGGACACAGGACTTTCATTCATAGATCATGGGTTATATGCAGGGTATTTTCAGATGATTGGGTAATGGAAAAAAAACTTTCTAGGGCCTCCCCTAGGGCACACCCCTATAACATTGCCCATCTGTGAGACTCCAGTTTGTTGCTAGTATCCTTATGCCGCGTACACACGAGCGAACTGTTCGACCGGACTGGTCCGACGGACCGAGTCCGGCGGACAATTCGACCGTGTGTGGGCTTCATCGGACCTGCAGCAGACTTTTTCGGTCGAAAATCTGACGGACTTTAGATTTGGAACATGTTTCAAATCTTTCCGACGGACTCGAGTCTGGTCGAAAACTCCGCTCATCTGTATGCTAGTCCGATGGACGAAAACCGACGCTAGGGCAGCTATTGGCTACTGGCTATCAACTCCCTTATTTTAGGCCGGTCGTACGTCATCACAGATGAATCCGTCGGACTTGGGTGTGATCGTGTGTAGGCAAGTCCGTTTGTTCGGAAAGTCCCTCAGAAGTCCGCCGAAAGTCCGTCGGACCAGTCCGGCCGAAAAGTCTGCTCCTGTGTAGGCGGCATTAGGTGATGATCCAGTTCTTTGGAGAAGTTTTTTTTTTTTTTTTTAAACAGTTTTTTTTTCCCTCTGAAGCTTCTATCAAGGTCCGACTTCTGAATGCTCTAGGATATCTAGCAGTTTTTGGATCTGTGTATACCCTGAGGTACATACACCATATCACCAAAAGTATTGTGACACCTGCCTTTACACACACATGAACTTTAATGGCGTCCCAGTCTTAGTCTGTCGGGTTCAATATTGAGTTGGCCCACCCTTTGCAACTATAACAGAGAAGGAGAAGGTTCTATTTATTCTCATCGCACCAAATTGGCCCAGAAGACCATGGTACCCAGACATACTCAGACTTCTGGCGGACAGGCTTTGCCTCTTCCAAACAGATCAGACTTACTGGCCCAAGGCCCGCTATTTAACCACTTCCCGCCCGGCCTATAGCGGATTGACGGCCGGGCGGTGGTTCAGTTATCCTGACTGGGCGTCATACGACGTCCTTCAGGATAACATGCCGCAGCGCGCCCCCGGGGGTGCGCATCGCGGCGATCAGTGGACCGGTGTGTCAGTCTGACACACCGCTACACCGATCTTGGTAAAGAGCCTCCGGCGGAGGCTCTTTACCACGTGATCAGCCGTGTCCAATCACGGCTGATCACGCTGTCAATAGGAAGAGCCGTTGATCGCCTCTTCCTCACTCGCGTCTGACAGACGCAAGTAGAGGAGAGCCGATCGGCGGCTCTCCTGGCAGGGGGGGTCTGCGCTGATTGTTTATCAGCGCAGCCCCCCCGCAGATCACCACACTGGACCACCAGGGATCGCCACTAGGACCACCAGGGAAGGGAAACATGTGGATGGCCAGGTATGTACCCCATGGCCATCCACATGTGCCCAGTCAGTGCCAAATCTGTGCCAATCAGTGCCCACAAATGGGCACTGATTGGCACAATTATGTTGCAGTGATGCCCAGCGATGCCACACTTAGGGGCATCACTGCCATCAATTAGTATCATCAGTGCCACCCATCACTGTCCATCGGTGCCACCTGTCAGTGCCCATCTGTGCCCATCTGTGCCCACCTATCAGTGCCCATCGTGCCTATCTGTGCCAACTATCAGTGCCACCCATAACTACCCATCAACGCCACCTACGAGTGCCCATCAATGCCACCTACGAGTGCCCATTAGTGCCACCTATCAGTGCCCATCGTGCCACCTATCAGTGCCCATCAGTGCCACCTATCAGTGCCCATTAGTGCCACCTATCAGTGTGCATCAGTGCCGCCTATCAGTGCCCATCATCAGTGCCCATCAGTGCCACCTCATCAGTGCCACCTCATTGGTGCCACCTCATCGGTGCCCATCAGTGCCGCCGTATCAGTGCCCGTCAGTGCAGCCATATCAGTGCCCGTCATTGAAGAAGAAAACGTACTCATTTACAAAATTTTTTAACAGAAACAAAGAAAAACGTGTTTTTTTTCAAAATTTTCGGTCTTTTTTTATTTGTTGCGCAAAAAATAAAAACCCCAGAGGTGATCAAATACCACCAAAAGAAAGCTCTATTTGTGGGAACAAAATGATAAAAAATGTGTTTGGGTATAGTGTAGCATGACCGCGCAATTGTCATTCAAATTGTGACAACGCTGAAAGCTGAAAACTGGGCTGGGCGGGAAGGTGTCTAAGTGCCTGGTATTGAAGTGGTTAATCTCGCTGCTCAGTCACTGCCTTTAACAGTATGACTGCGGAAACCCAGATAGGAGTATCTTAACTCTGTTATTCATACATTACTCAGAGCAAGAAAATCTCACTCCCGCAACATTTACGATCACATATGGAAGACTTACTTTGCCTGGTGCGAGGACAGGAAGCCCAGGGATTACTTTATCATGTTTTGTCCTTTATCATGCCCTTTATCATGTTTTGTCCTTTCTTCAGTTTGGTCTTGAGGGCTGCCGTCTCTGAGAACTTGTCAGAAGTTATCAGGCTGATAATAGAAGAACTGAGCAGGAGAAAGCTATGGGACATAGTGCTTTGGAGAGAGATAAGAAAACACTGCAGATATATGTGCCCAGCTCAAATTTAATGAATCGGGTTTACATCCACTGGAACAGGTCTCTGCCTTATCTATTCTCTCACAGAAACTTCTTGCTTCAAAATCCTTAATCAAGACTTTTCTTCAGGATGTGGATTACTTAATTCCCCAATTCAATCTCTCTTGAAATCTGAACCTTGTATTTTCTGCACTTCAAATACTAACCTTTGAACCATTTAGAAAGATTCCGTTGGAAGACCTCGCTTGTAAGGTTGCCCTCCTGGTAGACATTTTATCCATTAGACAAGTTTCTGAGTTGGCAGTTCTTTCTTGTAAAAGAGCCCTTTATTGTTTTGCCGTAGGGCAAATTGGTTTTAAGAACAAAACCTTCTTTTTTTTAAGCTAAGATGTTCCTTCTTTCCACCTCAATGAGGATATAGTCCTGTCTTGCCTTAGACCCCTTTCACACTGAAGGCATGCCCCTGTGTGACACTCTGTGTATCCCTATATTACACTCCCACTAAAAATAATAAAAATCAGGGTTATTAAAACGTGTTTAAAGTGTCAAATGCTTAGTGCAAATAGTAGTGTGTGCAGGTGCTGTCAATGCACATCTACAAGAGTAAATGAGTGTGTTGTAATTAAAAAGTAAAAAACTACCAAAGTGACAGGTGCTCTTCAAAACTGTGCCTTAGTGATGCTCATATATATAAAAACATTTTTTCATGCAAAAATAAATAAATAAATAAATATAAATATATATATATATATATATATATATATATATATATATATATATATATATATATATATATATACGCTGTGATCATAAACAGTCCATAATTCATTCCAAAATATCAAAATATAAAATATAAAAGTAGAAAAATGAAAAAATGAAAAAAACTGAAAAAAGTGACAGGTGCTCTTCAAATCTGTGCTCCCTGCTCCTTATAGATCCCCTATAGGTTTGCACTCACCCGAACCACTCACCCCAAACAGGGGTATCTCGCTTTCACGGTATCTGCCACTGTTCAGCAATCATTAGATCTTTATCTGCTGTGTCAGCTATATCTTTCCGTGCTTGCGGTATTAGGTTATCTTTCTTCTTTAGATCTCCCTCCGCATCTCCCACATATAGGAAAGAGACATCTCCATAGTGTGATTTCATTTTAAATTACATTTATTGTTACATAAAATTGTAAACGTACTTACATTGATTCAATTGTATATAAGCCTTTAAAAAACAGGAAGTCGGGACGATTTGCATTCCACGGCCCGAAACTGGAAGTGATGCAAAGATGCTAGATGCTCTACCCTACGCGTTTCATCATCAAGGCGTCATCTGGAGCGGTTGATGATTGCTGCACAGTGGCAGATACTGTGAAAGTGAGATACCCCTGTGTGGGTTGAGTGGTTTGGGTGAGTGCAATACCTATAGGGGATCTATAAGGAGCCCAGAGCACAGATTTGAAGAGCACCTGTCACTTTTTCATTTTTTTCATTTTTCTACTTATATTTTATATTTAGATATTTTGGAATGAATTAAGGACTGTTTATGACCATAGCGTGTGTGTATATATATATATATATATATATATATATATATATATATATTTGCATGAAAAAAAGTTTTTATATATATGAGCATCACTAAGGCACGGTTTTGAAGAGCACCTGTCACTTTAGTAGTTTTTTACTTTTTAATTACAACACACTCATTTACTCTTGCAGATGTGCATTGACAGCACCTGCACACACTAGTATTTGCACTAAGCATTTGAAACTTTAAACACGTTTTAATAATCCTGATTTTAATTATTTTTAGTGGGAGTATAATATAGGGATACACAGAGTGTCACACAGGGGAATGCAATTACTGCACCCTAGAACAGCGTCACACCTATCTTTTCTTATTTAACACTTGCACTTACATTCCACTTAGGTGGTTGTACTGGTAGGGGCAGCAATTCATTTGTCATCCCATTCATTGCCATAAGCGCAGGGCCACCAATATATTTTACATTTTAGCGCTAGAAATAGCGCCTGTAAAGTGCCTGACGACCGCCTCCCATGCCGCTCCAGTGTGAAAGCCCAAGTGCTTTCACACTGGGGCAGTGCGCTTGCGGGATGTTAGAAAAAGTCCTCCAAGCAGCATCTTTGGGGCAGTTTGGGAGAACTGTATACAGCGCTCCTAAACTGCCCCTGCCCATTGGAATGCATGGGCAGCGCTTCGGAAGCGCCTGAAAAGCGCTTCGGAAGCACTGCAACACTGGCCGTTTTAACTCTTTCTTTGGCCGCTAGCGGGGGTTACAAGTGCCCCACTAGCGGCCAAAAAGCGCCACTAAAACAACGGTAAAGCGCCGCTAAAATGAGCAACGCTTTACGCTAACGTGGCTGCGCTACAGTGTGAAAGTAGCCTTTGTCTTGTCCCAAATCATTACAATGAGATTGCCCTACACTTCCTGAATGTGGTCAGGGTTGTCAGGCAGTTACAGCCACTCCTAGAAGATTCCCTTTTTGTTCTGCATGTAGCCCATCATAGAGGGTATCCTACTTCCCACTGCACCATTGCGTATATAGATCAATCAGCTCCAGGGCCTTCGCCCTTGGGGACAGTGTTCCCCCTTTCCCTATAAGAGTCCATTCCACCAGGACTGTTGGTGTCTCATGGTGTCTCGCATCTCATTCCCAAATTTGCAAGGCTGCCACCAAGTTTTACCAGGTGGATTTTCAGGCCTCATCTAGGCAAGCTTGGTACTTCAAGCTGTTCTCTATGTGTTTTTTTTTTTTTGCATTCTTTAATCCTTCTTTTTTTTTTTTTTTATCGGCCTGTTGTCAATTTTTGTTTGCTCTGTTGTTGCCCACCCCTCAGTTTATTGCATGGTTATGTCTGTCAGCATGGCCTATGATTACAAGTCATGTATCCTTTACTGTTTAATTGAAGCGGTTCTTCACCCTGAAAACAAAAAATTTAAATTCAGCAGTTACAAATACAGTAGCTGCTGACTTTTAATAATAGAACATTTACCTGTCCGGGGATCCAGCAATGTCCTCACCTGAGTCGACTCTTTGAGTTGGCCGTCTTTGAGTCAAGATGCTGGCATGTTTACTTTGGGAAGCTGGCTGTGACTGCACTGTGTAAGCTGTGCTGCGCTTTGTGAATGGTCCTGCAGCTTTCACAGGTCCACAAAGACTGTGGGGGAAGCACAAAAACTAGGTACCCACTCACCCCCTCCAAAAAAAAAGAAGTGCCAAAACTTAGAGGAGGGGCAGACAAGCAGAATTTCCCCTTGTTTGAAGTTCCGCTATACGATAAAAGGAAGTTTAACTTACTGCATCTTTTTGCAGTGGATAAACACTAGTCACTCAATTATTTTCTATGTGTCCTTGTCACAACACAATGCTTGTGTGATGTGTGGTGCAGTGTGGAAAATGCAGCATGTTTTCCATAGCGCACTTGATGGCACTGCATGTTACTGCACTGTGCACTTGAGTAGGAATGACTACTGTGAAGAGTTAGGCTAAAGAGATCAGAGTTTTGAAGTTTTAATGAGTTAACTGGCTGAGGGATAAGAATTCCAGGCAACACTCTCATCTCACACAAAAATCTTTTTGACGATCGGAGAAGCAATGAAATGCAGCCCAGTATTGTTATGGGGCGTACACACAGTCGGACTTTTCGTCTACAAAAGTCCGACAGCCTGTCCGACAGACTTTCGACGGACTTTCGGTGGACTTTTGGCGGACTTGCGGCAGACTTTCTTACGAACGGACTTGCCTACATACGATCACACAAAAGTCAGACGGATTCGTACGTGATGACGTACACCGGACTAAAATAAGGGAGTTGATAGCCAAAGATTTAAAGATTTGAAGCATGTTTCAAATCTAAAGTCCGTCAGATTTGAGGCTGGAAAAGTCCGGGGAAGCCCACACACGATCGGATTGTCAGCCAGCTTTAGTCCGTCGGCGTCCGTCGGACTTTTGTAGACGAAAAGTCCAACCGTGTGTACGCAGCATTAGTCACATTTAACTTGACTTGTTCTATGTCAGGTATCCCATGTTGCATAACTTTGTTGATTGAATAAAGTTAGGAACTGTCCAAGCCACAATCCCACAACCGCCCAGTGCAGAGCTATAGGCCGCACCCCTTCGAAATCAAAAAGGAAATTTAAGCGAGTTATGTTATTTTTTGTATTTAGGTGGATGCTGATTGTATTTTATATTTTATTATTTTCTACTTAAATTACAGAATGATGCTTTTTGTTTTTAAATAATAATTATTATTAAATATTTCCATTTTCATTAGTTTGATGCTTGCACTGCAATAGTGCTTTACTTTGTAAGTGCAATTCCACTTTTTAGTCAAATTAAATTACATGTTTAAGTGGAGAACACTAGGTCTTGTGTTTTTCTCTCTTTGTACATGCACACTTCTTGTACCTGATGATGGGATGTGCGTATGTGTGGTGATATTAAGGATTAATCATGATACCAGGAGCCGCATTCCCTGGGGGGGGGAACAAAGCGCTTTATGACCTTACTGGTAATGTAGGGGTCATATCTATGAGGTGAGCTGCCATTGTTCATTGGTGAGGGAGAAACAAGGCGCTTCTCATTTTAGAAGCTTGCACCGTATATTTTGATCACTGTGGTGAATGAAATAATTTTGGACTTTATGATTGTACATTATGGACTTGTATATATATTTTCAAAAGGGAAGTGGTTATATTATTCATTGAAGTATTCATTACTAACTTTGGTTTGCACTGCACTAATTTTGGAGTTTTGAATATAGCACAAAGTGTTGTGGGATCACTTTATAAGTGTTAGCCAGCAACTGATGTTTTGTATTATGTGTATATAGTTTTATTTGTTATTCTATTTTGTTTGCGTTAATTGATTTTTGTTCATAAGGCAACACACCCACTAATGAAATATAAAGGCCTTTAATCATTTTTTTTTATGTGTAAAAATATCAATGGCACACTTATGTAGTACAGTAAAACTTTGGATTGCGAGCATAATTCGTTCCGGAAACATGCTTGTAATCCAAAGCACTTGTATATGAAAGCGAATTTCCCCATAAGAAATAATGGAAACTCAGATGATTTGTTCCACAACCATTTATTCAGTCCTTCAGTTTATAGTCTATATAAAAAGATTATAGCAATGTGATAGGTTGTGTAACCATAAAATGTCCATCCACAAATGGCAGCCTCTACAAGGGGATTTGAAGCAAAATCCAGCAGGAGCTACAGAGTATAAAAGAGAAGAGAGGCGCTTCTAAGTGTAGCAATATGGTTACATTTAATGAAGGAACAACATTTAGCAACTCACATGGATGATGCAAGAGGCACATCTAAGTATGCAGGCATCTGGGGTAAAGCTGTCCACATAGACCATCCCCCGCACAGCTGGCTCTCACCGCTGTAAGTCTGCAATGGTGACCAGGAAGACTACCCTGCAGTAGAGCTATTTGAAAGCGAGGCTTGAAGCACTCATGGAGCACAGGGTGGAAGGGATGGCTTTGATGGCGGTGAGGAGGGTGGTCTATGTGGACAGCTTTACCCCGGATGTCTGCATACTTAGATGTGCCTGTTTTAACCACTTGTTTACCAGGCACTTAAACCCCCCCCTCCTATCCAGACCAATTTTCAGCTTTCAGCGCTGACGCACTTTGAATGACAATTGCGCGGTCATACAACACTGTACCCAAATGAAATTTTTATCATTTTCCCCCCACAAATAGAGCTTTCTTTTGGTGGTATTTGATCACCTCTGCGGTTTTTATTTTTCGTTAAAAAAATTTAAAAAGACCGAATTTTTAAAAAAAAAATTTTTTATTTTTATATTTTGTTATAAAATTTTTTAAAAGGGTAATTTTTCTCCTTCATTGATGTACGCTGATGAGGCGGCACCAATGGGCACTGATAGGTGGCAGTGATGGGCACTGATGGGTGGCAGTGATGGGCACTGATTGGTGGCAATAATGGGCACTGATCTTGTACACTGCTAGGTGGCACTGATTGGCACCACTGGTGGGCATTGTTAGGTGGCAATGGTGGGCATTGATAGGTGGCACCTGTAGGCATTGATAGGTGGCACTTATGGGCATTGATACGTGGCACTGGTGGGCACTGTGGGCACTGTGATGAGGCAATGTCAGGTGGCACTGGCAGGCCCAATTGAGGCACAATTGAGGCATTATTGCCTCCTCCTCTTCGGGACCGATGTCCCTTGCTGGTGAGCCGGTGATCAGCTTTTTTTTCTCCTCGCACTGTCAGCGCGAGGAGAAAAAAAAAACGATCACAGAGCTTTTGTTTTGATCATGTGATCAGCTGTCATTGGCTGACAGCTGATCACATGGTAAGAGGCTGGGACCGGCCCCTTACTTGGATCGGTGATCACCCGACTCTCAGTGACTCGGTGATCACAGCGCGCTCCACGCGCGCCCTGCAGGGCGCGCGCAGGGCACGTGCACAGGGGAGGCCGTCATGTGACGGCCTCCCGGGAATGCAGGTCCGCGCTGTAGCCTTCATTCGGCTATAGCGCGGATATCAAGCGGTTAATCATCAACCATGTGAGTTGCTAAATGTTGTACCTTCATTAAATGTAAACATATTGCTACACTTAGAGGCACCTCTGTTCTGTTTTATACTCACTTGTGACATGACGCTTGTATATTAAGTCAAAATTTATTTTAAAATGTTGCTTATCTTGCAAAACGCTCTCAAACCAAGTTACTCTCTAACAGACGTTTTACTGTATTTATATTTATGCATTTGTACTTTTTCAATTAAAAATACCAAACGCATATAAAATAACTCATGAATCATAGTAATTTGAGATAATTGTTATCAGGCTGCTCCAATCCAGCAAACTAAAATGCTTAATCTTATGTTAGGAGTTGGTTTACTTGAAATAAATGGATGTGTGGGAGGACAGGGAAGACAAGATGTCTGCTTCATCTCATCCTTGACAGATTTGCTCATTTCTACCAAGACAAAACTGCAAGAATGAGATTAAACACAACGTTTGTTTGTTTAGAAATTATGGTGTGTGTTACAGTACATAACTTTACACTGTATTTTATTTTTAGATCAGTGTTCTCAGATATTGCACTGTGACCCAGTTGGTGTCATCAAGTCATCTGTGTAGTATTTAATTTTCACAGGGAAGTTAGTAGTAGATGTCAATGTAATTGAACAACATGGGTATGAGTATGTTGATGCAGGCATAGACAAGTAAGATTATTATGTTGTTGTAATGATCTCACTGGAGTCGATTTCGTGTGGTATTATGTCTATTTAGTGAGGTTAATCTGGTCTTTTTTTTCGGCATTTCAACATTGCTCTTCTCTGCCTGTTATTTGTCTTTGTCCTGCCATCTTCTCACCTGCACCTTGTTCCAGAAATCTCTGAAGGCTTTTAAGGACTTCTTTTCTCTGCACAGATCCCAGGGGCATTCAGTGGAGCCTTTCTAGATCACGTCCTATGGGCCTTATGCTTGTTGTGATTCACCTTTTAGCCTTCCAGTAATACCTCTTTCCTTAACTGTTTCCAGTGTCATCTCATGTTTTCTTTTTTCTTTTTCTTTTTTCTTCCTTGAGCAGTCAACAAATCTTAACATCTTGCATCCTTGACATTGTCTTTTTCCAGTGTTTCCTCTGTCTCTTGCCTTGTGCTTTTACTTTGACCTCCAGGCTTGTCTGCTTGTTTCCATTGTCTCCTAGCCTCTTGTCCCTGCTTTGCTTGTTTATCTTGCCCTAGTCATATTTGTCCATCTGTGTGTTTTCTTTGTCTAATGTCTCAGACCTTATATTTTATTTGTGGTCCTGTAGTCTGTAATTGCCCAAGTAGCATTGTTTCATCATGCTAAAATCTCGACCGGTTGAAGTGGCCGAGATCCGAACTGTTAATGGGCAGGCTAAATGTACCAAATTGATCAACTTGGGTACAACCAGCCTGCCGGATTCATTTGCGATTATCGCAAGCGGCTGCCATAGTCACTAAGAATAATCACTGTCTTCTCCCGGCTGGGATGGGGCTTCCCCTGTTCGCCCCCCACGGCAGCCGAGCAGGAGGAATTCCCCTGTCTGTGTGTGTTGATAGGGAAATCGTGGTTGCAGGAAATAAATTTGCGCCGTGTATGGCCGTCCTAAGTCCTGGAGGCATTGCTAGAGCTCATGATATACATGGTTTTTGATTTAAGGGAAAAATATTCATACAACCCAACTACATACATACATATTGCAAAAAGTGCGTAATAACTTTAGCACAAGCAGTAGATCCTCTTCCAACATCTAGCATCGATCTGTAAATAGCCCAAAAGCTATGCTTAAGTGAGCGTGCAACTGTATTTTATTGATGTTTCCTTCTCCTCTGTAAATTAAAATGCATTGACTACATGTTATTGATCCATATAGAGAGTCCTTGATTCAATGTATATGGACAGCATCCAATGGACAAAATCACCCATGCCAGGATAATACATAAAATGTACAGTATATTAGAGCACCTAGGAAGGTTTGTAGTTCTTTGTATGAAAAACATGGTTATTGTTGATTCAGATTGTTGAAGCTTTAGCTGTTTTACATGTAGCTCCTTCGGTCTGGCTTCAATATTTGAGTATCTGACCAGGAACGACTAAAAATAAAAGGAAAGTCAGAACAATGCCCTTATGCAAATACAGGTTAGTGACCAAAACTATTAAAGGTAGTATGATAACCAGGCAGTCTGCATTTGAAGTCAGCAGTGGCATCCTCTATATTTCTGAAGAAAGGTTTCCTTTAACCAGGGTAAATAGAAAGGATTCAGGGTTAAGTGAGCAACACTTTTATGAACTGTTCAGTCTCCACCAATGTGTTTATTAACATTGACTTTACAGTTTCCGCACATCCTAATAACCTGACTTATGCCGTGTACACAAAAGCGGACTTTACGGCAGACTTTGCCCGGCGGACGGGATTTCGTCGGACAATTCGATCGTGTGTGGGCTCCAGCGGACTTTGTTTTCTCAAAAGTTGGTGGGACTTAGATTTGAAACATGTTTTAAATCAATCCGTTGAAATCGAGTCCGGTCGTAAAGTCCGCTCGTCTGTATGCTAGTTCGACGGACAAAAAGCCACGCTAGGGCAGCTATTGGCTACTGGCTATGAACTTCCTTGTTTTTGTCCGATCGTACGTCATCACGTACGAATTCGACGGACTTTGGTGGATTGTGTGTAGGCAAGTCCGTTCATTCAGAAAGTCCGTCGTAAAGTCCGTGGAAAAGTACGCCGGGCAAAGTCTGCCGTAAAGTCCGCTCGTGTGTACGCGGCATTATAATTAACAGATAGGAATGTACTTAGTCTAGTGTTTTACGCAGTTACTGAGAGTTACTTTTTATAGGACTGACCTGCTATGGACCTGAATGACACCACACAAGTGTTGCAATAACAGTGTCAGTGTGTCTATTTTGATCACAAGTGTTATACAGTTGCTGCACCAGCCATTGTGTGATAAAATAACACAGGGATTGGATGTCAAGTCATACAAGTACAAGGCATGTGTCGTTATGTTTGTATCATAATCATAAGATCATTATTTTTTGAGTTGTAATTGTTTTTAATCTGATAGTGTCACTAGAGAACTATAACAATTATAGTGGCGTTATGGACAACTTAAAAAATGACATATATTATATAGGCCTTGACTAATATCAACTGCAGTTTTTGCTGGAGTCTCCCATGTATCATAGTTTTATTACCCGTTGATCCTGACAGTAAATATGGAATTTTTCCACTTTCACTTCCTTCAAAAGGATGACAATACTGTGCATTCTGCATTAAAATCCCACAGCAAAAGACAGGGTAGCCTAATGCCCTGTACACACGATATAATTTTCCGACAATAAAATCCATGTTTTTTTCCGACAGATGTTGGCTCAAACTTATCCTGCATACATACGGTCACACAAATCTTGTCGGAAAATTCCAATCGTCAAAAACGCGGTGACGTACAACACGTATGACGAGCCGAGGAAAATTAAGTTCAATAGCCACTGCGGCTCTTCTGCTTGATTCCGAGCATGCGTGGAACTTTGTGCGTCGGAATTGTGTACACACGATCGAAATTTACGACAACGGATTTTGTTGTCGGAAAATTTAGGATCCAGTTCTCAAATTTTGTGTTGGAAGTTCCGATGAAAAATGTCTGATGGAGCCTACACATGGTCGGAATTTACGACAACAAGCTCCCATCTAACATTTTCCGCCGGAAAATCCGACCGTGTGTACAGGGCATTAGTCTGCACACAAAAGGTTTTTTACCTTCATGCATAGAATGCATGAAGGAAAAATAAAACCTTCAGCCTTTAGAACCACTTTAATGCCCCGTACACACGGTCGGATTTTCCGATGGACAATGTCCGATCGGAGCGTGTTGTCGGAAATTCCGACCGTGTGTGGGCGCCATCGGACATTTTCCATCGGATTTTCCGACACACAAAGTTGGACAGCAGGAGATAAAATTTTCCGAAAAACAAAATCCGTTGTCGGAAATTCCGATCGTGTGTACACAAATCCGATGGACAAAGTGCCACGCATGCTCAGAATAAATAAAGAGATGAAAGCTATTGGCTACTGCCCCGTTTATAGTCCCGACGTACGTGTTTTACGTCACCACGTTCAGAATGATCGGATTTTCCGACAACTTTGTGTGACCGTGTGTATGCAAGACAAGTTTGAGCCAACATCCGTCGGAAAAAATCCTAGGATTTTGTTGTCGGAATGTCCGAACAAAGTCCGACCGTGTGTACGGGGCATTACTCCCTTTTAAGCAGTGATAGCAACAGTTTTTGTTTTCCTTTGTAAAACTAGATTTATATTATATGTATAAAAGGTGACTGGTGACTACCACCCCTGGCAGTATTATGGGGTTTGTCAAATACAATTTTTTTTGTTATAGTGGACCTTTTAAAATATGATTTAGTAAGGCAACAATTTTCACAAAGATAGATGCTGAGGATTATAGTTTAGTTTATATACTGTAAATAAAATTTGTTTCCTGTGGTCAAATTCATTAGCTAAAAAAAGGCCCTTGAAAAACTGAAAACACAACTTTCATTTTCACTGATTTTATTTGCATGTGTGTGTGTAAAAGAAGGGCTTGGTTCACATGTCTGCATGTCGGGAAAGCACGTAAAATCACGCACGCTACCGCCCCGCAGGGAAAACGCTCCTCTTTAGAAGCTTTGGATTAATTCTTAATGGCACAGAACCACACACATCAGCAAAGTGCACACACGTTTGCACGCCCCAAACCGCGTGGTGCCACAGCTCAATGCAGTTCGGTGCTGGCCAAATTTCCTAAATGGTTGGGGCTTTCTATCCCCGCATTGAGAGAAAACAGTGGAAAAGTGGAACTAAAGGCAAAACTTTTTTATTTTTATTTTAGAAAGGGAGGGTTATAGCTCTTGTCATTTTTTTAAATGTCTGTGTTTTATTGGGGAGCTTTCCCATAACTTCCTACCCTAATGCCAAAATGAGAATTGAGAGGAAATCCCTCCAAAGTGAAAGAATACCTAGTCACCCAGGGTCACCAGAACTAGTGTCCCTATTGGAGGATTTCCTCTCTATTGCTGTTCTGGGGCCACCCAAAATTTGAGATTTTCCTGTACATTTACTCTTGGACTTGGTCATAATGGTAAAGAGGATGGTGAATCTCCCTAACAGGGGCACAGACAGCAATAAAAACTGACAGGTGTTTTAATCCCTCTCTACTCTAGCAAACACTAAAAAAAGTTTTGCCTTTAGCTATACTTTACAAGACAATTCTTGTTTGTAGATTTCTGCCATGTATGGGATAGCACTCTGCTAAGAACATTTATGACAAATGTTACATCTAAGTTATTTCTCGCATACATTCATTTTCTGTATTTTAACTGGAAAAAATATGATTTGTCTCGTTCATTTGACAATTCATTTTTTCTAGACTCTTTCCTAATTTGTTTAAAGTGGTTGTAAAACCTAAACATTTTTTACCTTAATGCATTCCTTGCATTAAAGTGATGCTAAAGTCAAATTTTTTTTTCTAAAAAAAATAACAAACATGTTATATTTTCCTGCTCTGTCTAGTGGTTTTGCACAGAGTAGCCCAGATTCTCCTCTTCTCGGGTCCTTCGTAAGCGCTCCTGGCCCCCTCCTTCCTGTTGAGTGCCCCCACTGCAAGCAGCTTGCTATGGGAGCACCCGAGCCAAGCCACAGTTCTGTGTATCCATTCAGACATGGAGCTGCGCTTCGGCCCTCACCCCCCTCTCCTGATTGGCTAACTGACTTTGACAGCAGCGGGAGCCAATGATGTCGCTGCTGTATCTCAGCCAATCAGAAGGGAGAGTCCCGAACGGTCAAGACACTCGTGGATATTGCTGGATCAAGAGGGGGCTCAAGTAAGTATGAGGGGGGCTGCTGCACACAGAAAGCTATTTATCTTAATGCATAGAATGCACTAAGATATAAAACCTTCTGCTTTTACAACCACTTTAAGGTAAAAAAAAGTTTAGGTGTCAGCATCCCCCCTCACCCCCCTGCCCATTTACTTACATGAGCCCTCACTCGATCCAGCACCATGCATGTCTGCAGCTATTCTCTCCCTTCACTTCCAGGTCTGGCTGGCTCTTCTGGGGCACGGGGCGCCATTGGCTCCTAGTGCTGTTAATCAAAGCCAGTCGTGGGGGGGCGGGGTCGAGTCCCGATGGCTGTGTCAATGGATGCATTGCATTGCAATTCCATTGCACAGAGCAGGTAAATATAGACATGTCTGTTTTTTTTCTACATTTTACTGTTACAATCATTTTAAATGTTGCATATGTTGGAGAAGGGTTAGAACCCCTGCCATGTTTTAAATGCTGTCTCCATCCTTGTTAAGATTTTATCTTCTCTGCCTGACACCTGTCACCTGAACAAAAACGAGGGCAAAATTTCCATCACTCAGGGAAATACATCATCCAGACAAAGTTTTTTTACTTTACTCACTCCAATATAAACTTTGCTGTTATGGCAATATGTTTCATGTTTGGGGAAAATGTATGAACATTTATTATTCAGAAAGTGGAAAGATTTTCTTCCCTGGCTGATATCCATCAGCCTAACAGGAAGTGGAAAGAAATCTCCTACATGGGGATAGACATAACAAGAAAAAGTTGACAAAGATTGTAACCTTTCCAAATTCTAATTTAAAACAAAAAAAAAATGTAACTGCAGTTGGGCTGGTTAGACCAAAAGAAAATATGAACTGATAGGGTGCTTAATAATGCAGAAACAAAAGAAAAAACATTCTTATGTTAGTAAACATGCTTTTATAGAAAATTTGATGGTGAAATCCTCCTTTTGTTTAATAAAGTGGTAAACCCTGATGGGTTTTACTTCCTCTTTTGTTCCCTGCAAAGTAGGGCTGGGAAAAAAAACTATTTAAATCTTGAATCGCGTTGAGAGGTCAAATCGATTCAAAATTTAAGCAAATCGATTTTTTTAGATTTTTTTTTTTCACCGCGCCGGTCCCGAGGCGCTGCGGGCATGAGTTTTTAGGCGAGGCCGCGGCTTCGGCCTAGTCCGCGGCTACGGCTGGACGCCGCGGACTAGGCCGAAACCGTGGCCTCGCCTAAAAACTCATGCCCGCAGCGCCTCCGGAACGGCGCGGACACCGCGTCGGGCCTGAAGAGCTGCGGGCAAGGAGTTTTTAGGTGAGGCCGCGGCATCGGCCTAGTCCGCTAGGCCGGACGCCGCTGACTAGGCCGAAGCCATGGCCTCGCCTAAAAGCTCATGCCCGCAGCGCCTCGGGACCGGCGCGGTTTCCAAAAAAAAAAAAAAAAACTCGATTCGAATCGTGAATCGAGTTTTTTTTAAGAGAATCGAAGATTTTTTTTTTTTAAGAAAATCTCCCAGCCCTACTGCAAAGTGGTAAACCCTGATGGGTTTTACTTCCTCTTTTGTTCCCTGCAAAGTAGAAACATAATGGGCTACTATGCATCGCTTATCTGCAAACGAAGCCCGCGATGTCCCTGCTGGTAGCCACAGCCGTCTTCACCCCTTTTCCTTTCGGGGCCTTGGACTCCAGCTCTGTGACTGGCCGAAGTCACGTGACGTCACTCCCGCGCATGCGCACGGGAGCCGATGGTCACGGCATGGGCCCTTTAGAAATGGCACAATTATGCACTTTCTTCAGTGCGCATACGCTGATGACATCGGCGCAACCGTATATGGTAAATATCTCCTAAACCATGGAGGTTTAGGAGATATTTCCAGTACCTACAGGTAAGCCTTATTATAGGCTTACCTTTAGGTAAAAGTGGTGTAACTAGGTTTACAACCACTTTAAGAGTAGGAACCTCTGTTATCTCTCCAAATAGCGCTACTCAATTTCCCAATCCCTGGGACCCCCAAACTGGTTTGGCGCCTCATTATGCTTATTTTCCTTGGAACTAAATTAACAATTACTCGAGCTTGGAAACAACCTTATGTTTCATTCATCTCGGTCAAAAGGAAAATCTCCTGGATTATGGCCTAGGAAAAAATAGTTAGCACTTTGCTGGACACTACTAAGAAATATGAAACTATTTGGGAACCATGTACCCGATATATATGCAACTGAAGATCACATTACGACTCAGCCCATGCCCCACGTGAAAGGGTGAGACTCATTCGGTCACTAATGCCCTGTACACACGGTCGGATTTTCAGACGGAAAATGTGTGATAGGACCTTGTTGTCGGAAATTCCGACCGTGTGTAGGCTCCATCACACATTTTCCATCGGAATTTCCGACACACAAAGTTTGAGAGCTTGCTATAAAATTTTCTGACAACAAAATTGGTTGTCGGAAATTCCGATCTTGTGTACACAAATCCGCGCACAAAGTGCCACGCATGCTCAGAATAAATTAAGAGACGAAAGCTATTGGCTACTGCCCCGTTTATAGTCCCGTCGTACGTGTTTTATGTCACCGCGTTTAGAACGATCGGATTTTCCGACAACTTTGTGTGACCATGTGTATGCAAGACAAGTTTGAGCCAACGTCTGTCGGAAAAAATCCATGGATTTTGTTGTCGGAATGTCCGATCAATGTCCGACCGTGTGTATAGGGCATAAGTCTTCTTTCCTGTTCTCCTTTTTCAACTTTCCTTTCTCTTTCCACTTCTCCTTATTACTCTTGAATCCATAGTTCTCCTATCCCACTGAAGGATTCTCATACTAAGAAACAATGGCTTAATGTGTAAAATTTTATTGTTAGTGTTAACTTTATGAACTAATTGGTTTGGATCCATGGAAATGGGTTCCATAAACACCCATACCTTATAACTACTATGACGCAACTCATTGTTATGGAAGCTTTTATATTATCAACGAATGAGGCGCTCACTATCTAGCCCCTCCCTTTCCTGGAAACTATATGGTACCACACACATATATCTACACTCACTATAATTTCAAGCAGTAGACTCAACATATGTTCCACATTACTAGTTACACTGACTCCTTGAGTTAGTACATGTTCATACTAAATTTGGACATGTTTAAGCCTTGTCTTATTGCCTTTATTAAATCTTCATATATACAGTTATCAATACCATACGAGCTTGTAGAATATAACCTGTGGGCTGGGTGTGCCACCCCCCTCTCCATGACACAGTTAGTACCCATTTGGCATGTCTGGAGGTGGGTGACATTTCCCCTCCTTCGATTAGGAAGTTGATCCTGTACCCACTAGCCAAAGGTGTATATGACTATCACTTTGCTAAATGGTATTCTATATGTTACCTTACTATGGATTTACTGCTACAATGTATAACAGAATGTACCAATGTTTCTTTATTCCCTCTGAAAAAAATCAATAAAAACTATTGAAAACAAGAACCTCTGTTAAGTTTTTGTCTTTGTCTGTGTCCCTTATTACCTATACTGTATATCCTATCATCCTCATGGGGACACAGACAGAATGAAAATACATTATTGGGAAGTATGGTAAAGGCTTAGAACCTCATTTATATTCACAGATTTCCCCTAATGTGCTTTGCTTTGTCTCCTCCATTGAAAAAAAATATTTACTTTAACATACAGGTAAATCACCACTTACACCTTTCAAACCTTTTTTTCTGGCAGCTTTTCCTTCCCTAGAACAGAAGAAACAAAGCAGTAATGGAGGATGCTGTCTCCTAACTCCTCCACCTCCACCAATCTTTCCACCCCCGCCATTCTTCAGGGATCGCAGAGACACAGTGAGTATCCATGTTGGAAGAGCACTGACGTCTATCTATATGTAGAAAGCCAAACTACACTAGAATGTCCCAGATTTCACTCTCCTTCACACAATATACTGGTGTCTAAAATTCAAAAATATTGGCAGTATGCGATGCTTGAAATACCTGTCTTATTTTATACACATATCCAACTATATGTATGGGTTGATTTGATGTTATACAAGTAATTAGTGAATTTTTCTAACCAGAGAAGAAATTGTCAATTATGTATCTTGCCATTGTTTTTCTCAGAAACATCAGCATATGCCCCTTAGGACAAAAAATAAATGTTTGGGGTTTTTGAGGTGTGTCATCTCTCAAAACAATCATCCATATGTTGCGCTACCCCTCCAAGAGCTGCTTGGTAATTTGGTTTCTCTGTTCTGTGCCTCGACTCCAAGAACAGCCTCAGCCCCTTTGACACACCTGGTTGAATGAAAGTTACTGCAAGCACTTATAAGAACTCGTGTACAGATACCTTTACCATGACTGTAAATTAGTACCAGGAAAGAGATATAAGACTGTTTAGTGATAAATTAACTCAATGTATTGGTACGGGTTGGAGTAAATAATGGTATAAGCATAAAATAAGTAGATTCAGACACAATCTGCTAGACAGTATAATCACTATGCCAAAATATAATATATTTAGAATATTTAGTTCTGTACCACTAGACACAAATGAACTCATAGATCAGCAAAGTCCCCAATAGACCGTGCATACAAACATTAACTGCAGTGTGGAAAAGAATACTGTAACTGGTTCGGATGGCACTCAAGAGAATTGCTACAATATGGTGAAATGTTCCCTGAGAGGTATCTCTTAGCATAAACACTAGGTAAAGGTCTCTGTGTAGCACCTGTAAAGAGGCAGTCTTTAGTCCCATCTCTTCAGCCAGCTAGCATTGGGACCCAGTTGTATTGTTAGTGCACATGAGAATAGACCCTGTCAAGCCTGCAGGCAGCAATATGACTACTAGATGGCTGCATGGTCAGTTCCTAAGGGGCTCAGTCTCTTTCTCTAGCAGCAGATAATAAATTCCCACAGCAGTAGCTCACCAGTCCCAGTGATATTACAGCTCACCATCTGGTCACACACACAGTAATTAGTCCACCCTCTGCTCTGCACCCAGGTGACTTTGTCTTTCGGCACCCCCGAGCTCAGCACTTCGAATTCCTCTCAGACAACAGATATGCAGCAATGGAGAACCCTGAACAGCAATGTGCACTCTCTGCTCTACCACACAGCAAGAGAAAATTATGTTCTGTACAGCCCGGGAAAATGCAGCCCTTTCCCCTCCTTCCAGCAATCTGCTCTCTGAGGAATGTAGTTCAAAAGCTTTTGATCACCACAGCATAGGCTCCTCCGGACTACAGTTTCCACAGTGCATTGCTGCCTGACTCAGTCTTTTGAACACTTTCTGCTCAGAAGCTCCCTCCTCTTGCTTAAACAGCTGTGAACCAGTTCAGCACCACAAGGCAGCAGCTGCAGGCAGTATTTACCTCACTCTGCATTCTTAGCCAAGCACATAGACATATTAAAATACATAGACATATTAAAAATGATCCAATGTTTATCGCTGCAACTCAACTAATCATTGGGTTGGTCATATTAAAAGAAAGAAGAAAACAATAAAAACATACAGAACTTATAAACCCTATGAACAGAGCCCCTTATCAAATCCCATCCACAGCATAAACTAAATCTCATATATCTCATAAGGAAATGGCTATAGCCTCCCACGTTATAAACAGAGTCATACAATTGATGTTACATACATTTACTCTAGAACACCCTTCTCCTGTAGAAGCATATCTCGAAACGCATTGAAGCAAAAAAACTCCTCCACAGCCAACTTCTAAATCACCATTGGAAATGGTACTATTTGTACTAAAATAAAAAAGTGTGCAAAATGTGACAATGAATTAAAGTGTTTGTTCACCAATGCCAGAAGTCTTCCAAGCAAAATAGATGAGTTGGAAGCTCTGGTACGCGGGGTAAACTATGATTTAATTGGTACTGCTGAATCATGGCTTCATTCTTCGCATGACTGGGCAATAATATTCCTGGCTATGCTCTCTTTCGGAAAGACAGGGTAAAACGGAGGGGTGGTGGTGTCTGTCTCTATATGAGAAGCGATCTCTAAGCGAGTGTGAAAGAGGACCTAGGTGATAGAGAGTGTGATGAGTCTGAAGCATTATGGGTGGAACTGTACATGGATGTGCGTACTGCAAAGGTTATCATTGGAGTTTGTTATAGACCTCCCAGTGTTAATGAGGAGGCGGAGACTTATCTCCTTGCACAAATAGAAAGGGCTGCAAGGGCTGGGACAGTGATAATATTGGGGGATTTTAACTACCTGGAAATTCACTGGAGTAATGGCACTGTTGGAACAGTTAAAGGGCAAAGCTTTATAAACCTGTTACAAGACAATTTTATGGTCCAGTTTATTGAGGTGCTGGCTAGGAATGATGCTCTGCTGGATCTGGTAATCTCAAACCATGCAGAGCTTATTACCAATATTCATAAAAATAAGCATTTGGGTAGCAGTGACCATATAACATGATTTCATTTAATGTCATCTGTAAACAACAAACACATACGGGAAATATAAAAACACTTAACTTTAGGAGAGCAAATTTTCCAAGGATGAGGGCTGCTCTCCAAGACTAATGCCCCGTACACACGGTCGGACTTTGTTCGGACATTCCGACAACAAAATCCTAGGATTTTTTCAGACGGATGTTGGCTCAAACTTGTCTTGCATACACACGGTCACACAAAGTTGTCGGAAAATACGATCATTCTGAACGCGGTGACGTAAAACACGTACGTCGGGACTATAAACGGGGAAGTGGCCAATAGCTTTCATCTCTTTATTTATTCTAAACATGCGTGGCACTTTGTCCGTCGGATTTGTGTACACACGATCGGAATTTCCGACAACGGATTTTGTTGTCGGAAAATTTTATAGCCTGCTCTCAAACTTTGTGTGTCGGAAAATCCGATGGAAAATGTGTGATGGAGCCTACACACGGTCGGAATTTCCGACAACGAGATCCTATCACACATTTTACGTCGGAAAATCCGACCGTGTGTACGGGGCATTAGACTCGGAGTGAATATTAGCATTGATGAACACAAAACAGAAATGAAAATTCTTCAAGAAGACTGTATGCGAACTCACTGTAAAGTATATTCCCATGGGCAATAATTTAAAAAGGCTAAAAATAAAACCTATGTGGCTCACCACCAAAGTTAAGAAAGCTATAAATAATAAGAAAAGAGCTTTTAAAAAATATAGAAATGAAGGAACGCTATAATCGTTAAAAAGTTACAAAGAATACAACAGAATATATAAAAAGGAAATCAAGGACGCTAAAATTCAAAACGAACGACAGATTGCAAAAGATAGAAGGACAGACCCCAAAAAATTCTTTAAATATATTAATAGTAAAAATGTCAGGTCTGAGCATGTAGGCCCTTTACAAAATAATCTAGAGTGGGTGACTGGGGACAAAGAGAAGGCAAATGTATTAAATACCTTCTTCAGCTCTGTGTATACAAAGGAGCATAGGGAAGCTCAAGTCCATAATGGGGATGGTATTGACACAGCCCCAAATGATCCACAATGGCTCAAAAGTGATATGGTCCAGAAATATTTAAACAGAATCAAGGTGGATAAAGCACCTGGACCAGATGGCATCCACCCACGGATCCTAAAAGAATTGAGCTCTGTCATTTCAAAGCCGTTGTTTCTAATTTTTAGGGGCTCTGTAATGACTGGAATAGTACCACTGGATTGGCATAGGGCCAATGTGGTGTCTATATTTAAAAAGGGATCAAAGTCTTTACCAAATAACTATAGACCTGTTTCTATAGTTGGGAAGATACTGGAGAGTTTAATGAAAGATCACATAGATGAGTTCTTGCTGGAAAAAATATTTTAGGCAACAGACGGCATGGATTCATGAAACACAGAAGTTGTCAAGCAAACCTAATTTCTTTTTATGAGGAGGTAAGTAAAACCTTAGACAAAGGGGTGGCTGTGGACGTGGTATACTTAGATTTTGCAAAAACATTTTACACAGTTCCCCACATATGGCTAATGTGTAAGGTAAAGTCTACAGGCTTGGAAATATTGGTTTGTAAATGGATAGATAACTGGCTAAAAGACAGAATTCAGAGAGTAGTGGTTAATGATTCTTAATCTGAATGGTCTAAAGTTATTAGCGGTGTACCCCAAGGTTCATTGTTGGGACCCTTTCTTTTTAATATCTTTATTAATGATATAGGGTCTGGGATTAAAAGTACCATTTCAGTCTTTGCAGATGACACCAAGCTATGCAGTGGAATAACGTCCTTACAAGATGTCCCCAACTTACAAGATGACCTCAATGCACTGTTTGATTGGGCAACTATGTGGCAAATGAGGTTTAATGTTGATAAATGTAAAGTTATGCACTTGGGGGCTAAGAGTGTGCATGCATCATACAGTACATACTAGGGGGAGTACAGCTGGGGGAATCAATGGATCTGGGGGTTTTGGTAGATCATAAGCTCAATAATAGCATGCAATGCCAAGCTGCTGTTTCCAAAGTGAGCAAAGTCATTTCTTGTATTAGGAGAGGTATTGACTCGGGGAACTGGAGAAAGTGCAGAGAAGGGCAACCAAACTGATAAGAGGCATGGAGGAGCTCAGCTATTAGGAAAGATTAGAGGATCTGAATTTATTCTCTCTTGAGAAGAGGAGATTAAGGGGGATATGATCAACATGTACAAATACATAAAGGGTCCATATAGTGAACTTGATGTTGAGTTATTCACTTTAAGGTCATCACAGAGGACAAGGGGGCACTCTTTATGTCTAGAGGAAAAGAGATTTAATCTCCAAATGGGGAAAGGTTTCTTTACAGTAAGAGCTGTGAAAATGTGGAATAGATTCCCTCCAGAGGTGGTTCTGGCCAGCTCAGTAGATTGCTTTAAAAAAGACCTGGATTATTTCCTAAATGTGAGACTAAAAATGTGGCGCTAGAAAATAAAAAATGAGGCTACCTGAAACAAGTAGTTTCTCTCAAAAACAAACATGTGTGAATATTAAGTAGACACCATAAGGCGAAATAAGGGAAGTGATATTGTGCAGCAGTGAATCACTCACTATAGACTATCATCAGGTATTACATATAATATAAATATAAATAAACATTATATGATATAGATAAGTGTAAATAAGCATATATATGTATATAGTTCAATGCAAAAAAGTGCACACCAAAAAATTAGGTGACTAATAGAAACAAGCAAAAAGCATAAATAAAACAATGTGTGAATAAGTGATAAATGGCAATATAAAAGTCCCAAAAGATGGTAATAATTGGGAGGAAGGACTGAGGAAGTATCTTCAACTAAAATCAACGGTCTTCAAAGTAGATAAATTCGGTTGTGGGTATACACCCAGGAGTGCTGACACCATCGAAAGGACAAAGGGAGAAAAAGGTACCTTTCCCGGTGGTGGACCCAGCTCACCATACGGCGGTGGGTCAGTAAGGCGTAGTATCAGAGACTTGAAGAGGAACTCACGGACTGGACTGCACAGTAATCCCTCCGGCTGGATCTCGAAGACGCCAAACAAGGGAGATGGATGGAAGATGGCCACATCAGCCAAACCGCTATCAGCTTCCTGGGAGCTTTCCTCAAGCTCAAAGGGACATCAGGAGGTATGTGGGGAAAAAAAGGAGTCTCCACATAGTGTAAATCCGTATGTTGGGATTTATTTGTATCAAATAAAACGGATATCCAAAAATAAGCAGTTAAAATGTACAAATAAAACAACAGCAAAAGTAGAAAAAGCGCAGTAAAAGTGCCCAAGGCCGGCGTATTAACCCTACGCGTTTCCTCTTAAGAGACTTCAACTGGGGTATATGTCGGCCGTTCACCTACTGCGCTATATATATGTATAGAAATTATCGTAATTACAAGCCTGTGTGGCTACTTCCCTGTTCAGGTGTCTCGTTTGCGTTCCAATGGTAATGACGTCAAATGGTGGGACGCTTCCGTCTCGAACGTTCTGACGTTAGACGTCACGGCGCTTCGTACAACTAAGTGGAATAGGGGAGTGCGGCTGGTAAGGTAACAGTTACCAAGCCTCCATCCGAGCGGCCAATAGAATCCGTGTCTCAAATCACGTGATCACTATGTCGACTCCCACACACAACTTAGTAGCAAATTACGGAGATATGCACAAAGTTATAAAATCCCCGATAGTGCTGATCAAAGGAGTGTATATATGAGACAACAGACAGCGCTCATCACAGGGAAGCGGGCAAAGGTTACTAATAAATAAAAAAAAAAATAAAACATATTACCTATACACCGCATGTTAAAAGAATATTGGCTATATATATATAAAAAAAAACATCATATAGGGATGTAAATAGTGGCCAATAATCCGGTACTGAATAATAAATTAATAAATAATCACAATATTCTAGGCTGAAAAAAATAGGGTAATATGACCCACACAAGATTACATACAATATACATAATGCCAAAGGGAGATAATAATATCATGGAAAGCTACAACATATATATCTAACGGCCAGAGTGCATCTTGTATAGAAAAAAGACGGTCCAGATTGGGTATAAATCTCAAATGTCTGTGATACATATGTATATAGAACACGTTATCAAAAAAAGGTTAGAAACATGCCCAATGTAAGTGGGATATAGTATCCCCTGCATATATAATGAGATACAAATGCAGTATTGGGAATATATAACAATAAGATAAAAAAAGTTGTTTCGAAATGAGTAAAGGTAGGGGGGGGCAGGACAAAAGCAATAATGATACAATTAAATATAATTTTATTGCAACCACAGAGATATATAAAAGATACAAAATACGTCTGTAATAAAAAGGAGTAGAGCTAGAGGGTACTTGAAAACATCTTGAATACCTAATTTGTATTCCTTGGGGACACTGGTATAGGGGCATATATAGGTATTAGAAGGGGTGAGGGTGGACATCTATGTAGAAGTGTAGATGGGGAGATCAGGCCTTATTAATAAAGGCACTGAGATCCCAATCGACGTTTAATCCAAACGGTTTATAGCTTTTTAACTGGTATATCCAGAAGGTCTCTAGTTTAGAAACACCAATGAGATTAGATTCACCCCTCCAATGTGGGACGAATTTGTCTATCACTTGAAAGCTGGTAACTGCAGGGTTTTGATTGTGAAACTCTAAATAGTGTCTCGGGACACTATGGTTAGTTCGTCCTTTTTTAATGCTAGTAATATGTTCACCTACCCTTGTGGAAAAAGCACGTATGGTACGTCCCACGTATTGTTTCCCACAAGGGCAGGTGATGAGGTAGACAATATATCAAGTGGCGCAGGTCGTGAAATGTTTCATTTCATATTCCATTAATGTAGAAGTGGATCTGAATGTTAATGTTTTTCTGCGTCCACAGATGTTGTGTATACACACCTTGCATTTACGGCATGGACAGTATCCTTTCAAATATCGAAAGAAAGTTGGAATGGAGGGTGGGTCAACGACATTGGGCGCAATCTGTCCACTTAATGGGAGGGCACCCCTATAGGTGATACCTGCATAATCAGGAAGAAGGGGGCCCAATAGATGGTTATTTTTCAAAATGTTCCAGTGTTTGTGAATAATATTTTTAATTTGTCTATGTTGTACAGAGAAAGTGGTGAAAAGGGACCACTTGTGTGTAAAGTCTTGTCTAGATTTAGGTTGTTTGGATATTAGGGTATCTCTATCTATTAGTGATATTTGTTGGATCTCTTCATTTATATCAGAGGATTGGTAACCTCTGTCCAAAAATCTTAATTTCAGTATGTCTGCTTGTATGTAAAAATCTTGCAGGTCATTGCAATTGCGTCTGATTCGCAAAAGCTGGCTACGAGGTACAGACTTGAGCCAAGCTGAGTGGTGGCAGCTGTTGACCGGAATGTAACCATTCAAATGGTTTTGAAAAAAGTTTTAGTTACTAATTGGTTATTGGATATAAAGATCTCTAAATCTAGAAAATGTATACTGGAATAACTGGCCTCATAGGATAACCTAATTCCGATATTATTGGCATTAAGGATGGTCATGAAATCCTCCAATGAGCTCTGATCTCCCTTCCACAGGAGGAGGATGTCGTCTAAGTACCGAGCCCAAAGGACAACTTCGGGTCGGTTAAGAGCATAGACGACATCCTCCTCCCACTGGGCCATAAAAATGTTGGCGAGGCTGGGGGCAAACTTAGCCCCCATAGCAACGCCTTTGCATTGAAGAAAATATTCGTTGTTGTACCAAAAATAATTGTGTTTGGTAGCGAAGAATAAAAGGTCCACAATAAATCTCTTTTGGGTAAAAGAGATATTATTATCTCAGCTCAGAAACAGTTCAACTGATGACAGGCCCCGATCATGTGGTATACTTGTGTATAATGAGGCGACATCTGCTGTAACCAGAAGTATGTGCTCACTATAATTAACTTGTTGTATTAAAGAGATGGTATGTCTGGTGTCTTTCAAATATGAAGGCAGGGTTTTGACTATCGATTGAAGGTAGGAGTCAATATATCGCCCTATGCGGGAAGTTACCGAGTCTATCCCACTGATGATGGGGCGTCCTGGGGGGTGAGTGGCATCTTTGTGAACCTTGGGTAAGTAATATATTATTGGGATACGTGGTGTGACAGGTTTAAGATAACTTTTTTCTTTCTTGTCTAAAATGCCCAACTGGAATCCACTGTCAACTAAATCCACCAATCTACACTTGAAATCTAATGTGGGGTTTTTTGGTAGACGTACATAGGTTTCTGTATCGCTTAGAATCCTAGTCATCTCTGTATGGTAGTCCTTTTTGTCCAACATGACAATGCCGCCACCCTTGTCGGCCAGACGTATAGTGAGATCCTTCCTTTCAACCAATTGTTTAAGCCCCAATTTGATGTTGGGGTCGTAATAGATCTTTTTCCGCGGGAGTGCATTTTTTTTTTATATATAGCCAATATTCTCGGTGTATAGGTAATATGTTTTATTTTATTTATTAGTAATCTTTGCCCGCTTCCCTGTGATGAGCGCTGTCTGTTGTCTCATATATACACTCCTTTGATCAGCACTATCAGGGATTTTATAGCTTTGTGCACATCTCCGTAATTTGCTACTAAGTTGTGTGTGGGAGTCGACATAGTGATCACGTGATTTGAGACACGGATTCTATTGGCCGCTCAGATGGAGGCTTGGTTACTGTTACCTTACCAGCCGCACTTCTCTATTCCACTTAGTTGTATGAAGCGTCGTGACGTCTAAAGTCAGGACGTTCAGGACGCTCGAGACGGAAGCGTCCCACCATTTGACATCATTACCATTGGAACGCAAACGAGACACTGGAACAGGGAAGTAGCCACACAGGCTTGTAATTACGATAATTTCTATACATATATATAGCGCAGTAGGTGAAAGGCCGACATATACCCCAGTTGAAGTCTCTTAAGACGAAACACGTAGGGTTAATACACTGGCCTTGGGCACTTTTACTGCGCTTTTTCTACTTTTGCTGTTGTTTTATCGTACATTTTAACTGCTTATTTTTGGATATCCGTTTTGTTTGATACAAATAAATCCCAACATACGGATTTACACTATGTGGAGACTCCTTTTTTTCCCCACATACCCCTTGATGTCCCTTTTGAGCTGGAGGAAAGCTCCCAGGAAGCTGATAGCGGTTTGGCTGATGTGGCCATCTTCCATCCATCTCCCTTGTTTGGCCACTTCGAGATCCAGCCGGAGGGATTACTGTGCAGTCCAGTCCGTAAGCTCCTCTTCAAGTCTCTGATACTACGCCTTACTGACCCACCGCCGTATGGTGAGCTGGGTCCACCACTCCCGGTAAGGGTACCTTATTCTCCCTTTGTCCTTTCGATGGTGTCAGCACTCCTGGGTGTATACCCACCACCAAATTTATCTACTTTGAAGACCGTTGATTTTAGTTGAAGATATTTCCTCAGTCCTTCCTCCCAATTATTACCATCTTTTGGGACTTTTATATTGCCATTTATCACTTATTCACACATTGTTTTATTTATGTTTTTTGCTTGATTGTTTTTCAGCCGCTTGATTGTTTTAACAGGCGGAGAGAGGATCTATTGGATTGGATGTTTACATCCCTTGTAATAGAAATAAAAGTGATCAAAAAAAAATTTAAAGGGAAAGTGTAAAAAATAAAAAAATTCTAATAAAATAAACAAAAAAAATTAAAGCACCCCCTCCCGTCGTGATCGCACACAGAAGCGAACGCATACGTAGGTCGGGTCTGCATATGTAAACGATGTTTAAACCACACATGTGAGGTATCTCTGAATGTTAGAGCGAGAGCAATAATTCTAGTACAAGACCCCCTCTGTAACTCTAAACTGGTAACCTGTAAAAAAAATTTAAAGCGTAGCTATGGAGATTTTTAAGTACCGAAGTTTGGTGCCCTTCCACAAGAGTGTTCAACGTTTGACATGTTAGGTATCTATTTACTCAGCATAACATCATCTTTCATATTATACAAAAAAATTGGGCTAACTTTACTGTTTTATTTTTTTTAATTGTGATTGGGTCACTGCCTGTGATTGAAAGCAGCGAATGGCTCCCGCTGCTGCCTAAAGTCAATCAGGAGTGCGAGTCCCCAGAGAACCAAGGCTCTTGTGGACATCGCTGGATTGAGAGGCGGCTCAGGTAAGTATTTGGGGGGCTGCTGCACACAGAAGGTTTTTTACAACCACTTTAAGTTATGTGTAATAAAATGGAATGACACAGGGAAAAGTATTGAACACGCTAACTGAAAAAATGTATTTAATGTTCGTACAAAATCCTTTGTTGATAATGACAGCTTCAAGACGCCTCCTTTATGCAGAAACTAGTTGCACGCATTGCTCAGGTGTGATTTTGGCCCATTCTTCCACACAAACAGTCTTCAAGTCTTAAAGGTTCTGTGGGCCTCTTCTATGAACTCTGATCTTTACATCTTTCCATAGATTTTCTATTGGATTCAAGTCAGGAGATTGGCTGGGCCATTCTAGCAGCTTTATTTTCTTTCTTTGAAACCAATTGAGAGTTTCTGTGGCTTTGTGTATGGCTGGAATGTCATCATCCTGGTAGATGGCAGAAGATTTTTATTAAGAATATCTTGGTACATTTTTCCATTCATCCTTCCTTCAATCACATGAACTTTGCCAGTACTGTATGCTGAAAAACAGCCCCACACCATGATGTAGCCACCTCCAAACTTCACTGTTGGTATGGTATTTTTGGGGTGATGTGCAGTGCCATTTGACCTCCAAACATGGTGTGTATTATGGCATCCAAAGAGTTCTTATCTAACCAGACTATATTCTCCAGTATTTCACAGGCTTGTCTAAATGTTGTGCAGCAAACTTTCAACAGGCTTCAACATGCTCAGCAATGGAGTCTTGCATGGTGAGCGTGCATAGAGGCTATGGTGGTTGAGTGCATTACTTATTGTTTTCTTTGAAACCATTATACCTGCTAATTCATGGTCTTTCTGAAGCTCTCCCCAAGTGGTCCATGGCTCTTGGACAACTCTTCTGATGTTTCTTTTCAATCCTGTCAGAAATCTTGCGAAGAGCACCTGGTCGTGGACGGTTTATGGTGAAATGATGTTCTTGCCACTTCCGAATTATGGCCCCAGCAGTGCTCACTAGAACATTCAGAAATTTAGAAATCCTTCTGTAACCAATGCCATCAGTATGTTTTGCAACAATAAGGTTGTGAAGGTCTTGAGACAGCTCTTTGCTTTTACCCATCATGAGATGTTCTTGTGTGACACCTTGGTAATGAGACACCTTTTTACAGGCCAGCAGTTGAGAGTGAACCAACTGATATTCATTTGCACTGACAAGGGGCAGGATTGCTTTCTAATTACTCATAGATTTCAGCTGGTGTCTTGGCTTTCCATGCCGATTTGCACCTCCCTTTATTCATGCTTAATACTTTTTCCCTGTGTCATTCCATTTTATTACACAGAGAGAGAGAGAGAGAGAGAGAGAGAGAGAGAGAGAGAGAGAGAGAGAGAGAGAGAGAGAGAGAGAGAGAGAGAGAGAGAGAGAGAGAGAGATAGACACAGTATTTTTGACATTGCTTTGCAAGATGAATAATAACCCATAAATGCCACAGATTATCAGATTTGTAGGGAGATTTGATATTTGCAGGAAATTTGTATTGGGATGTTACATAACATTTTTACCATATGATGTCACAAAAAAAAAATAAAAAATAATAATTCAAATAGATGGCTCATCATATCAGCAATGCATGCATTAAATAGAAGTATAAATAATTAAATAAAGAATCAAATAAAGCATAGTAACACAGTAACAGCAATCATTGAACAGATATACTTTCCCCTATGATTTCTAATACTTCTCCTCTGAAAGGATTTCCTTTCTGTCCTTGAAAACAAGTGCTCAGCAGAAACCTGCCACTGAAGGTTGAAACTAATCTAGCTTATAGAACCTGGTGGATTTTATTAACTGTACGTGCAGTCTTTACTGATTACTCCAAAAGCAACTATTCCATATGCAGGTTGCAGAGAAATTAAACTACTCTCCAGGGTTGATAGAATTTTTAGCTTTAGTATTTACCAGCAGAATGTATTAGTCTTGCGTTGTCATTTTACTGATAGGCAATACATCATTCATATGACAACATTGCAGAAACCCATCAACCGTTGTAAAAACGCTCTCTTTCCATATTTAAAATGCACAAAACCAGTGGAAAAAAATAAGATGTATACTGTACATCTTCTTATATGTTTGACAGATAACCATACCGTTATATAAATGCTTATATAGACTAACCACTATAGCAGTGATATGCAATTAGCGGACCTCCAGCTGTTGCAGAACTACAAGTCCCATGAGGCATAGCAAGACTCTGACAGCCACAAGCATGACACCCAGAGGCAGAGGCATGATGGGACTTGTAGTTTTGCAACAGTTGGAGGTCCGCTAATTGCTTATCTCTGCACTATAGTGTATAACAAGAAGACTGCTGATCAGAATCCATCACCGTTTACTCATAGGCTAAAGCAGTATTAAACCCTCAGTATTTTATTAGTTTAACACAATGAGCACAATAATATAAAGATTCCCTAGTAAACTATCTGTTAAAATTCTAATGCCCCGTACACACGGTCGGACTCTGTTCGGACATTCCGACAGCAAAATCCTAGCATTTTTTCCGACGGATGTTGGCTCAAACTTGTCTTGCATACACACGGTCACACAAAGTTGTCGGAAAATCCGATCGTTCTAAACGCGGTGACGTAAAACACATACGTCGGGACTATAAACGGGGCAGTGGCCAATAGCTTTCATCCCTTTATTTATTCTGAGCATGCGTGGCACTTTGTCCGTCGGATTTGTGTACACACGATCGGAATTTCCGACAACTAATTTTGTTGTCGGAAAATTTTATATCCTGCTCTCAAACTTTGTGTGTCGGAAAATCCCATGGAAAATGTCCGATGGAGCCCACACACGGTCGGAATTTCCGACAACACACTCTGATCGGACATTTTCCATCGGAAAATCCGACCGTGTGTATGGGGCAGAAGACTGCTGATCAGACTCCATCACCGTTTACTCATAGGCTAAAGCAGTATTATACCCTCAGTATTTTATTACTTTAACACAATGAGCACAATAATATAAAGATTCCCTAGTAAACTATCTGTTAAAATTCTTACAGTTTACAACTTTCAATGCTACTGGCTCCTGCTTTTTCAGTACTGCCACCCCTGAACTTCTTTGAACTTCCAGTCTTCATAGGAAAGAGTGAACAGAGGACAGTGCAGTCTGTAGCCAGTCTGTTAGCTTGGAGAAGATGGAGGGGGGAGCAGAGGAGTACGGGGCCATCCTAGGCTACCGGGCTGTGTGTTTCTATTGCGGGTCATAGTGTAGGAAAAACTGGCGAAGTGATCATAGCACCAGCCTAAACAAGAACACAGGCAAGGATAAAAAAGTCAAAGAAGCCGCATACTTAAGAAGTGATTAAATCAGCTGCTGAAAGCATTTAAAAATATAGGGATTTATATCACTTTAGCAAACATTGTGAGCTGTATAAATCCTTCTAGAAGGGTCCTAACTAGGCAGCAAGGCAAATTATACCAGTAGGGTAATCAACTGTCTTAATAATTCAAAGCAGTAATATCACAGAAAAATAAATAATAAAATATAGTGTTACACCAGTGCAATCAATGCACACTATGACATAAAATTAATATGAACAATAGAGCATTAAGTTATCTTTTGTTTCATTTTTTATTAAGTGTTATTCAGAAAATAAACATAAGTCACTCCCTGATATTTGGAAAAATAGAATGCCTGTGTTGGCAAAAAATGGCAGTGACTTCTGATTATATTTTAAATTATGGGTAATCCTAGCTCCAGTAGCAACCGACTCACTAGCAACCAACTCCAGCCCATAATATACTGCAGAGAAGTTTATACTGCTACGTATTGCAAGTTGCCACTAGTCCCAGTATTGCAGATGCCACTAGTGCTTGTTGTCACCTTGCTGGATTTGAAGCCTAAAGACAACATCTAATGTAGTAATGAGGAGGTCCATCCAGTCCTGATCGTCCAGATTTGCTCTGAGCACATATATGTTGCAAATCCTGATACATAGGGCTGATTTAATAAGCTTGGTGATCTATTGGCAGGGTTTTGGGGGAACCTGTGCCCAGCTGGGAGCGTGGTTTTCTTGCACTCTCTGAACTCCTGTAGAATCCAACAGGAATAACTCTTTTATGTACTTGGCCTTATGTCAGTTCAATTTAAAAAGGTTGAGTAACCCAATCCTACAATCCCCTACTCACCATTAAATAAAAAAGACCCCTTTTGGACCTTACTTTCTGACTGGAAGTCCTTGTTCAAGAGTATGAGCTCCCTGAATGAACTAGTATGGCGATAGTGGATTTTTTGAATTTTTTCTCATCAGTGAACTTAACTGACTTGAGCTTAGGTCAGCTGTGGCAAATAAACCAAAAAAGGCTTATTTGTAAGTGTACTGTACATAAAAAAGGCTCTAAAATTCTCTAACAGTTTCCTTTGTTTTAAATAGACTGCTTCAGATTTTATTATGACTAAGATACACTATATTACCAAAAGTATTGGGACACCTGTCTTTACATGCACATGAACTTTAGTGGCATCCCAGTCTTAGTCTGTAGGGTTCAATATTGAGTTGGCCCACCCTTTACAGCTATAACAGCTTCTTCTCTTCTGGGAAGGCTGTCCACAAGGTTTAGGAGTGTGTCTATGGGAATGTTTGACCATTCTCCCAGAAGTGCATATGTGAGGTCACCACAATCATCTATCGAGACGTCTACTGACCCCGGTGTTAGGGAACTTCCACACTGGCAGCGCCCGGGTGTTGGCGCAGCAGAGGACTAGAGGCTCCTCCTGCTTCTGTTTCCCTGCAGAAAGGCTGGGAAGGATCTGGGTCATATGACAGCTGTATATCGATTAGGAAAAAGTAATAAACAGTTGAAACATTCCTACACTATTGGGATTCCTTTCTCCTCTATGTTCTATATGGTATATGGTACAAGATTGGAGGACTGCCATTACATCGGGGATCATCCAGCCTTTAAAGTGCTACACAGTGGCAGATACTGTAAATGCTCCATACCCCAAGGGGGGGGGGGGGGGGGATTCCAGTGAGTGCAGCCACAATAAGAGCACGGATAAGACATTTATGCTGTGATCACCCTTGGAAAGTGGAAATTATCAACACTAATTGTTCACCAGCACAGAAGCACTTTTTTGAATATTCACTAAGTGGGACTATACAATTTTAAATGCATTACTATGGGACTGAATTAGTCCCCCCTTTTTTTGAGATTTAAGTTTTTTTGAGATTTAAGTTTTTTTGAGATTTAAGTTTTTTGAGATTGAAGTTTATTAATTCCATTAAAGTCACTAACTTGATAAGTGGCTAATATTAACACCAATCTTTCACCAGCACACAAGCACTTTATTGTCATATATATGGGATTATATATATGCAGGTCACATGGGACTTAATTGTTCCCAATTTTCTTAGATTTAGGTCAATATTATTATTATTTATTATTTTTTATTATTTCACGTATACAATTAATATGGTGTAACGTATGTAAAATGCACTAATACATATTCACAATATCTGTTTGATATATTTATGCTCATCAGGGATCAGGTGCACAAACACAATAGAACAGCGCCACACCTACTTCACTTTTTTCTCAGGCACTGATGTTTGATGAGAAGGCCTGGCTTGCAGTCTCCGCTCTAATACATCCCAAAGGGGTTCTATCGAGTTGAGGTTAGGACTCTGTGCAGGCCAGTCAAGTTCCTCCACCCCAAACTTGCTCATCCATGTCTTTATAGACCTTGCTTTGTGCACTGGTGCGCAGTCATGTTGGAACTGGAAGGAACCATCCCCAAACTGTTCCCACTTTGTCCTGTTTGTCTAAAATGTCTTGGTATGCTGACGCCTTAAGAGTTTCCTTCACTGGAACTAAGGGGCCAAGCCCAACCCCTGAAAACCAACCCCACCTATAATCCCTTCTTCCACCAAATTATTTGGACCAGTTGAAAAGGGAAATACCTGAAAGCAAGACTGGCTCCAAATTAATTGTTTATTAGCACATACGATATATATATGGGGAACAAAGCACTATACAGAACATGTGTATATAAACAGTTGACAACACATATTCAATGGCGTTCCTAGGGGGGGCCTGACCCCCCCCCCAACATTATGCTGTGCCCCACCATGTGCCCTCCAATTTAAATTTTTATTTATTTTTTTACAAAAAGGCAATGGCTTTTTGTTTGGCATTCGTAGCGGATGCGCCGCATCTTAATCGGGCCGCCGCTGGAGTAACACAGTCTCTATTGAGAGGGAGAGTGTCCCCAGTCAGCTCCTGCGGGTGATTCCTCCCCCCTCCCTCTGCTCGCTGACACTGCATTAAGTGAGCGCTCACACAACCACGGCCACCCGATCTGCTCCTTCCTCTGCATCCTCATTGGTAGGGAGAAGAGCGAGTTGCATGAAGGACTCCACCAGGACTCTCAGTTAATGAAAAAACAGACTGATTTCTCCCGTCCTTAGAGATTCCAGGAGATGTCAGACCAGCGCTGTCAATAGCAGGGGCAGGACAGCAAGAGGAGGCTGGGGAACCCCAGAGTGGCAGAACACCAGGGCCCGGTGGCAAGACAACCTTTGCAACCCTAATAGTTCTCCCACTGCTTTGGACCCTTATATTTTCTTGGTATGCTGGTGACATATATCTCTTGTTTTCTGCCACCGGGGGGACCCCAATACAGTAGGAAGGGAGCTCACTGCAGAACATGTGAAAGGGCCCGTTGTGGGATCGTAGTAAAGGGCCCCAGGATGTATATCTATATCTATTTATATATATCTATATATATATATATATAATATATATAATTGCATTTTATAGTTGCCCCCCTACTTTTGTCTCTGTCCCCCCATGTGCCCCCCCTAAATATGAAAGCTGGAGACGCCACTGCACATATTGTTATCTAACTGCTAGCAACACATATTTTTGTTACAAAACATGTTTATGTCATTTTGCAGTGCTGACAGAGGAATACAGAATATACTTAATTAATTAACACAGCAAACATATAGTTATTGAGCATGATCATAAATTATCCCTATACATTTCCCCCCTTTGATCATTGCCATTCATTAATCTTCATTCTTTTCCACCAGCCTGAAAGTGACAGGAACCAAGGGTGTATGAGATAAAAGATCCTCCAAAACATCTATCATCTTAAGTATGGAAATGGAAAGATATAAGTCCTTGACTCTCACACTCTCATCCCCGTTCACAGACTTTCTGGTGTAAAAGAAGGTTACAATACTTTAGTTCCTTACTATCCTCCTAAAATATAGACATCGTCCATTCCATCTCCTCTACCGACATCTACGAGCTGGAGTAGCCATACTCATGAACTGTGGTTTGTAGCAAGAGAGGTACCAATAAGCCGCCCTTGGTTCTCTCTCACTCCACTGCGCCAAAGACCAGATACAAAACTAAATGATTGTTGTATAAATGAATACAAGATGTGTACATATACAGTGTACAGTGGAAAGCAGCCACTTAAATAAATGTGTAAATTGTTCTGAATCCCAAAACTATACCTCTCACATGTGTACAGATAGAGATAGTGGCGCTCGGAGGGGACGGAGGGAGATGGACCTCCCCCGCGGTTCCCTACATTGCATGTGAAGTACATTTGAGTGCCAACTAGAGGAGGTTCCTCCTTTCTATGTTCTATCTTTGTTTAAATTTTTTTTTTTTTTTCCGGTTGAGGTCTTTACTTTATATACCTAAAATAAGGACAAGGATACGTAAAACTTCACAGCTATACAAAATAATTGGTGTTGTTACCGTCTTATAAATGACTTGTCAATTGTTTCAATACTTCATACAAAAAAAAGAAAAATGTTGATTTTGTATTTGTCAAAAATTTTCTGAATAAAAATATTGGAAAAGAGATAGTGGCGCTAATATATATTTGTAAAGATATGAGTCAAAACAGCATGATACCTGTGACACTCTGATTCTATACAAAAAACAGTAATAAAGATAGAAATATAACACCCCGTGAAAAGTGTTAATATAAAAATAAAAACATTACAAAAATCATAAACTGTGAAAAGTCCATGGAAAAAGTTCACATGAAAAAAATTCAGCACAACAGTAGTTTTTCAATCTTCCTATGTGATAGATCTTCTACTCTTCCACCACACCACTATGATAGTGACACCACTCCCTCTGAAAAGCGCACTCACCAGAATGTATAGCCTCCTACTCTCGTGTTTGGCAAAACAGCAATTGAACCACACCTGGGTTGCATGTGATGAAGCGTGACTGCAATCAAGCCGGCTCCATATGTGAAAGACAAATGAATAAAGTGCTCCACATAGCGTGATACCGTTTTAACAAATTTATTAAAATCACTCCAAGCACACTTCAATGGTTGCACTCACTTTTAAACTGAAACAAATAAGCCTTTGAACAAATCCACAGCAAACAACAGGATCGATGATCCAACGGTGCACCACGGTCACAGCGGACCTGAAGTGTAAACTGGTGTGTCTCTCACCCAACCTTCTAAGGCCCAGCAGTCCGATCGGCGTAATCCTCTCCAGACAGCAGTGTCTAATGTCAGTGCGATGGAATGCCGTGTAACCATGCCCCAGACATGTTTCGTCGAAAAGACTTCTTCAAATGGGATTGGTTACACAAGCGGTCCTTCAATCTTAATATACTACCCATGATCATGAGTCATGTGATCCCCTGCTCCGCACATGCTCACTCATCGTGTCCCCATGACCGTGAATCACCGGTATACAGATTAAACACATAACTGGAATAAACAGCATTATCACATAAAACATATCCTAACTTGTAAAACAACACTAATTACAGTGATGATATGTATACGCAAAAAAAAAAAAAATATATGACACAGCAAAAACGTACTAAAATAAAAGTAAACGTTTCAACAGGAGATAATAACTATATCTAGTTACAATATATAAGCTATATAAACCAGTCATGATGCTGTCACATAGCTCCATAGGGCAAACAATGCTTCAAGCACAGTCTGATCCCATTGACATTGAAAATATTAGAAAATATTAAAAATATGATTGATCAATGGTAGTATATTAGGATTGAAGGACCGTTTGTGTAACCAATCCCATTTGAAGAAGTCTTTTCGATGAAACATGTCTGGGGCATGGTTACACAGCATTCCATCGCACTGACATTAGACACTGCTGTCTGGAGAGGACTACGCTGATCGGACTGCTGTGCCTTAGAAGGTTGGGTGAGAGACACACCAGTTTACACTTCAGGTCCGCTGTGACCGTGGTGCACCGTTGGATCATCGATCCTGTTGTTTGCTGTGGATTTGTTCAAGGGCTTATTTGTTTCAGTTTAAAAGTGAGTGCAACCATTGAAGTGTGCTTGGAGTGATTTTAATAAATTTGTTAAAACGGTATCACGCTATGTGGAGCACTTTATTCATTTGTCTTTCACAGTTTATGATTTTTGTAATGTTATTTTTATATTGACACTTTTCACGGGGTGATATATTTCTATCTTTATTACTGTTTTTTGTATAGAATCAGAGTGTCACCGGTATCATGCTTTTTTGACTCATATCTTTACAAATATATATTAGCGCCACTATCTCTATCTGTACACATGTGAGAGGTATAGTTTTGGGATTCAGAACAATATACCCATGAACTGGGTAAATGTTACCCTCGAAGAGCTGGAATTAATGGGACAGAGTCATCAACTATTCACTCAAGCAAACTTTAATTTTATTTAGCCACTGCACACATTAACCATCCACACTCTAAGAATTCACATCCCCCATAAACAGACAAAACTCCACCATCTGTCTCAAACTGGACACAAAAATGCAATTCCCTACATTACTTAGGTGAACCACATCATCTCGGAAGAGATCAAGCTGTTCTCCTTCCAAAGAATAGTTATGTTACATATACCCCTTTTCCTTCCACAAAAACCTTTGTAGAACATTGTTTATTCTTCTTCCCCTCCACTTCGCTCCCCGACTCCAACATGGTCTGAGAACAATGGAGGAAAATACCAGAATGGTGTCAGGGAAATACTCTGAAATCCACTTCAAATCTCCTTTTATCAAGGAAATCAATTGAAAATTCCCATTTCTCCCCCACGTCATTTCCACCTAAGTGGATGATAATGCCAAGAGGAGTAGGACAATGACCACCCGTCTCTAACAAGAGTGGCTTTAAAGCCCTCCAGCGTATTCCCCTAAGACCATCCCAAATTACTCTTATCTTACTGGGATCACACCCCAAATTCTCCATCCCCTCTTGTAATGCCTTCTTCTGAGCCCAATATATATATGTATGTCCCACAAACCAAATTTCTGTCTGTTCGTCTTCCAATATTTGAAGTGAGTCATCAGAATAAACAGGCTCCTTATTTTCTTCTGAGGGCTCTTCAGCACTGAGTAGGGAACTGGGTCCAGCAACACAGCTTAATTGTTCTATTTCAAAGTTCTTGGCAGCGAACATAGGGCTTAGAGAACCGCCAAATCTGTTGCAAATCATTTGGTTCGCTGAATTCCTAATTTCAGGTTCAAATTCTAGTTCAGGCATTTCTGCTTCAGCAGCATAACAGGACAGACAACTGCAGGGGCCATCGAATACAGAGAATAGGTCTGGCATTTCTCTTTCTACCATTTTCTTCCTTCAAGAAAGCAAAAGAAACATCTGAGGTTTTCTTATCAGGTTTTATCTTTACCCTACACATTTCTGTACATGCAAACATGACTATCTTAAAACACAAATACAAACATAGCACAGCTCCCAAGATCACCCCCATAATTTTCAGTAGTCCTATCAAAAAGCTTTTAAACACTTCTCCTATTCCCCTGAACCATGATGGAGGGTTTAGCCAGGATAGCCATCCTCCTCACCATTCTGATAAAACCAATGTATGATTAGCAATATCATTCACCTTCACTTGCAATTTCCCTGCTGCCGCTAAATGCTTTTCTACATCATAGCTATTATCAACTATATGGTACCTGTTCAATAACTTTACACAACCCTCCTTGTGAAGCAAATAATATGTCTAATCCCATGTGATTAGCAATCACCTGTCTTCGTATCTCTATTAGCTCATCTGTTTCCTCCTTTAGGGCCTCCAAAACATGTCCCAACATTATATTAGTAGCATTAGCATAATCATTCAACCTATTAATTATTTCATGTCCCCAGCATATGAACGAGGGGGCATAAGATCATGTCTTAAATGCCTCCCCGAACAAAGACACTGAGTACTTTTTCCCTATTTGTTCTATTTCATTTTGTGCTGTCGTGATAGAGTACACTTTATCTCCCGTAGATCTTTTAAATCTTTTCCCTTTATAGTTCTGTAGTATTAACAACTCTAGTGGTGTAAATCAGCCTAGCAAGCGCACAGGTACTATTTGCCTTTACTGGTAGCCACTTATAGGCCTTTCAGCCACATACATAAAAATATGAGGCTGGCAGGACTCAAGCTTCAATGTTTATATGGTGAAATTTCAATTGGGAATCTACTATTTCCTTTAAGAGTGATTGTACATATTTAAGTCAGTGAACTCATAATCCCTTTCACATTCATCAGTTACATTCAAGTCCTTTAATTACTTTTTCAAGGTCTCATCAAAACAGTTAGAGCAATCCCTAAGGCACTGACACATAGTTTGGTTTTCTATGTTAAAACAACCATTCACCACAACCTGAACATTCCCAGGGTCCTGATAATAATCAGTAATCCCCATTTCAACCATCTCTTGATCAGCACTATGGTTAAGGATTAGTCCTATTCCTTTCCCCGATATTCCCTGCACCAACAGCCCTTTTTCGATTTTGTATTTTTATTTTAATTTTTATTTTTATTTTTATTTTTATTTCTATTTTTATTTGATTTTTGTTACTATTTTCATTATTTTTTTATTTTTATTATTTTTATCTTTTTTATTTTTATTTTTATTTTTATTTTTATTTTTATTTTTATTTTATTTTTATTTTTATCTTTTACATTTATCATATATTTTCCCTATTTTTTCTATTATATTTCTTTCATTTTTTTCGTTTTTTCTATTCCATCTTTGTAGTTCAGTTTTATCTACATTTTTTATTTCTATATATTAGTATCTTTAACCAATTTTTAGATGTAGCAAGGATTTGCTGTTCCATATTGCAATTAACTACGGAATAATAATGTGCATAAGATATTCTCGATGTTAAAACACCTAAGGGCCAATAAGGGCCATTAACTTGCTAATATGTGAAAGCCTCTCCAGCAGATACAGATGGGTTAGTTTAACATCACTTACATAATTTTAACATACTAATGGGCAAATCAGAATAAGAACGAATAATGGCAAAGTGGGGGAAATAGTGTGCACATTGAACGACCACGAAATGGGCTAATTGCCCATAGTTAAAATGGCGCCAAGAGGGAGAAAGTCCCAATAGAATAGAACTAAGGGAATACCCACACCCAAGATGGCGGCAGAGCCATTTCCGCCTGTGCTCAACATAAATAGAACGAGAACCAATCAAACGGCAGCTTCCTGATGACGCACATTGGAATGCGAAACGCGTAGAGGCTGCTGGGAGATATTCGCACCCACGTGACCGGGAACGAGCGTGGTTGGTGAGGACGCGAACGGACACAAGGGGGGAACGCAAGCGGCACACGGAGGTTGCACAGCACACACCAGGCGAACCGGGCTGCAGCGCCCACCCGTCCCTAACTGCTGGAAAAGCTCCGTGCCGGCTCAATGGCACTTGGATATGTGAGTGCAAAGTTTTTTATGTTTTATAAAATAAAAGTTTTAAACGTTATTGTGCGATGATCGTTTTCCATCCATTTCTATGAGGAACACTAAGGTCCTAGTAACACTATTGGAGAAGTTCCCTTTGAGTGGAGTGGTTATCCCTATGAATGAACCAAAGGTGCATTTTTAAAGGAATATCTGGTGAGTGGCCAATCTCACAGGTGGTGGTGAAGCACTAAGTCACTTTAAATTGATCAAACACAAGAGCACACCGATCACGGCAACTTAACGGAAGATTTACAAGCATATATGAAGGGACTTTATTACTAAGTGATATATGTCACCGGACTTTTATATGATTTACATAATTTGCTTATGGTTGTTGCTTAATGTGAAGAATTTTTATAGGTGGATGGTGAATAAGATTATGTCTAAAAGATAGGATACACTTAGATAAGTTAGAGAGTACAAATGTAAGCAGCGCATCCACACACATAGCACTTTTTATTTTTTCTTTCAAGAATTCTTTTGGATGCAGCAGCCACAAATATCACTTTTATATTAATTGATAAGACAAGTTTTGCGCCAGTGACACACACATTTCAGCCCTTTTTCTCCCACCAGTTTCCAAGGCTTCTCAGCTAGGGTACTATTGGCAGTCTCTTTAATCAACAATGCATAAAATAAATTGGGATCTGTAACTGCTAGAGCTACTATCGGTTTGTGTCTCACACTTGGGGGAAATCATAGAACACACCCAACAGTTAGAGAGATTGAATTGAGTATTGATCACCTCATGTAATTGGATCATTCTATTCAGATAGGTTTGACCATCCACAAGCACAGACCATGCAACAGTCAGCAGCAGTAAACTTTTCCAGGCACTCATGATCCTTCATCGGGTACTTTAAACACAGCACAACTATTTTTTAGGTGTTCCTGTAACGACTAGAGAGATACGATCACATTCTGAGCAGTATCTTGCTGAGGACACAGAATCCTTAGGCAGGAGAACTGGTCCTATTGCTCAGATACAATTGCAGCATGTACACGTTTACAATGTGAAGCATGTATTCAAGTATCTTTGTTTTCCAGCTTCACTGCTGTAGCTGTAGTGAGTAGCACCTGATAGGGTCCTGTCCACCTGGGATCCAGACCCCTCCTCCGATGCTTTCTCACCATTACCCAGTCACCTGGCTGCAGGTCATGAGTCCCTTCAAGGGTATCTGGGTCTGGAAGAGAAGAATATATTTTCTTGTACAATTGATTGAAATGCCTGTGTAACCCAATGGCATATTCAGTGAGTGACCCGTATGATTTTTCTAAAGCCTGCGGATAGTACAAGCCTGTCTTTGGTACTGATCCAAACAATATTTTATAGGGAGAGAGTTTCTCTTTTTGTTTTGGTGAAGTTCTCAACGCAAACAGAGCTATAGGCAAACCTTGAAGCCAATTTAGTCCTGTCTCGGGTGTAATTTTGCCCAATTTGGCTTTTAGTAGCCCGTTGTATATTTCTATCCTGCCACTAGCTGTGGGGTTGTATGGAGTGTGTAAGCGTTGCTCAATGTTGAAGGCTGCAAGTACTTCTTTCATTACTTGCCCAGTAAAGTGACTTCCTCTAGCTGACTCTAAGGTCTCAAAAATCCCATATCTACACACCACTTCCTGTATCAACTTCTTTGCTGTTGCTGTGGCTGTAGTCTTCTGTATAGGCCACGCTTCCAGCCCGTTTGAAAAACAGTCCACACATGTGAGTACAAGCTCATATAAACCTACCTTAGGCAACTGTATGTAGTCTACTTGTAATCTCTGGAAGGGATACAGAGCCCTTGGAATGTGGCCCTGAGGGGTTTTCACCTTTTTTCCTGGATTATATTGTGCACAAATTAAGCAAGCCTGACAATTCTGCTTAGCCACTTCTTCAATGCCTGGTGCATACCACAATTTCCATATTAGCTCAACCATTCCCCCTTTGGCTACAAAAGAAGGGAGATGTGCCATAGAACAAAGAGAAAGGTACATTGAAGGAGGGGAACACGGCCTCCCATCCTCATGGAGCCAAACACCTGTAGCATCATTGTAATGACAATTGTTCTTTTTCCACTTATTGATTACCTCTCGAGATGCCGTGCTTTGCAATTGTTGTAGGCTATAAATGTCTGTGCCCCCTTTCAAGAAATACACTCTCTCATCATCACTCATCACCAGGGGAAGCAAGGCAGCTTTCTTAGCCACCTCATCTGCCCTTTGGTTGTCCGTGGCAACAGCATCAGACGCTTTGGTGTGAGCCTTCACCTTAACCACTGCAACTTCAGCGGGCAAAGTGATAGCTTCAAGTAGGGCTTTTACCTGAGCAGAGTTTTTAATAGGCTTGCCCTGAGATGTTAGGAAATTTCTGCTTTTCCAGAGAGCCGCATAATCATGAACAGCTTTGTGGACATACTGAGAATCAGTGTATATATATTCACTGTTTGCCCTTCTGCCAATTCACATGCTTTTATCTAGGCCTCAAACTCAGCCACTTGGGCTGAACAATTTGGTAGAGCTCTCTGGAAAATGACTTCCTCCTGATTTACCACAGCCAAACCAGTGACAGAAGAACCTTTCTCAGTGTAATACCTGGAACCATCTGCCCACAGTTCCATTGCTGGGTTCTCCAGGGCAATATCCTGTACCGTCACTGGGAGCTCATAGTAGGCCTCAGTTTTGCGATAACGGTCATGCACCCACTCCACTGGAGTAGGCAGAATGGGTAACAAAGTAGTTGATTTAAAACATTACACCTCTCAATGACAATATTACTTGGTGTAAGCAAAGCCAGCTCATACTTAGTTAACCTAGCAGCAGATAAGTGTCTCGTGTTAAGATGTCCCAGCACCTGCTCCACTGAATGGGGGACCATAAGAATCAGGGTGTTCCCCAAACACAATGTCAGCAGTTTTCTCCACTAACATGGCTGCTTCTGCTGTGGCTTTCACACAAGGTGCTGCTGTTGAGATCACAGGATCAAGAGGCTGGGAATAATATCCCACAGGTTTGTGCTTATCAGGAGATTTTTGTGTTAACACTCCAGATGCCTGGTTACCTGATTCATGACAGAACAGGTAATTGTCCTTTTTATAGTCTGGTAGTGCCAATCCCGGAGATGCCATTATAGCCTCCTTTAATGCCTCCACAGCCTGTATCTCCTCAGCAGGCAACTCACAATGCACAGCCTTACCTGAGGTCAAAGCATACAATGGTTTAGCTATTTGAGACATATTAGGGATCCATTGTCTGCAATACCCAACCAAACCCAAAAATGCTCTTAGAGACCTTTGATTTTTAGGAAGGGGGTGTGAGCATATCACCTCTTTCATTTCTGAGGTTAAGTGCTTACCCCCCTTAAAGATACAGTGTCCCAGGAAAACACCTTTTTCCGGGCACCACTGTAGCTTATCTTTAGCAACCTTACAATTTTGCTCTCACACATTTCCCTGGTCACTGCCGCCAAGCACAAGTCATCTACATACTGTGACCCCTGGCGGCGCCTGCCATTGATCCAACACTTGCTTTAACCACTTGCCGACTGGGCCATAGCAGAAAGACTGCTACAGCGCGGTCGGCTTGTTCTGGGTGGACGTCCGTGGAACGTCCTCCCAGAATGTTGCCCCCGCGCGCCCCCCTGGGTCGCACACCCAGGAACATCCGTGACCACCGGGTCCAGAGGACCCGGCGCCTCGCGGATGATGGTAAATAGCTGCTGATAGCGGCCGTTTACCACGTGATCGTTCCGTCAAATGACGGAGCGATCACTTGTAAACAAACCGGCGTCACGTCTAAACAAACCGGCGTCACGTCATGACGCCGGTTCCTCCCTCCCTCTCTGTACCGATTGGTACAGTGCGAGGGGAGAGGGGGAGAGATTGCAGCAGCGCTGTGGGCTGAATGTGTAGTGCCCACAGCGCTGCTCAGTGCCAATAATCTGCAATACTCTGCAACACTGCGCAATACTCTGCCAATACTCTGCAACACTGTGCAATACTCTGCAACACTGTGCAATACTCTGCCAATACTCTGCAATACTGTGCAATACTCTGCAACACTGCAATACTCTGCCAATACTCTGCAATACTCTGCCAATACTCTGCAACACTGTGCAATACTCGGCAACACTGCAATACTCTGCCAATACTCTGCAAAACTCTGCCAGCACTGTGCAATACTCTGCAATACTCTGCAACACTGCAATACTCTGCCAATACTCTGCAAAACTCTGCCAATACTCGCCAATACTCCGCCAATACTTGCGAATACTCTGCAAAAAATTTTAACAGAAACAAAGGATTTTTTTTTAACGAATTTTCAGTCTTTTTTGATTTATAGCGCAAAAAATAAAAAAAACAGCGGTGATTAAATATCACCAAAAGAAGGCTCTATTTGTGTGAAAAAAAAGGACAAAAATTTCATATGGGTACAGTGTTGCATGACTGAGTAATTGTCATTCAAAGTGTTAGAGCACCGAAAGCTGAAAATTGGTCTGGTTAGGAAGGGGGTTTAAGTGCCCAGTGGTCAAGTGGTTAATGCTTGATTAAAACAGCTTGGAGCGATAGATAAGCCTTGAGGGAGGTGGAGCCAGGTGTATTGCTTTTGATCAAAGGTGAAACTAAACAGGTAGACGCATGATTCGTCCAGCTTTATGCTAAAATGAGCATTTGCCAGGTTAATCACAGTCTAACAGCTGGTGTCACTGTGTCACTGGGAATACCTGAAAGGAGAGTATATGGATTTGGAACGATAGGTACATCAGTTTCAATTATTTTGTTTATAGCTCACAAATCATGTAACATCCGGTACTTAACTGGAGCTTTCTTATCTGTGGGTTTCTTTTTCACTGGATATATACGTGTTGCAAGGGGAGTTCACTTCCCGCAACACACCCTTCTCTAAGTATATCCTTATTTGATCCCTAATACCCTCCCGTTGCTGATAGGAGAGAGGATACTGAGGTAATTTCGTTAAGGTGGATCCTGATTTTACCTTTACGCTGACTGGAGTCACATTTAGGACACCTATGTCTTCCTTGGACTCTGCCCAAAGTGACTCAGGTAACTCCAGCAAGGCTGGTGATGAATTTAAGTTTTGAGCCACCAAAACATGAAGACTGTGACACACATCTTGCTCTATTTCAGTCAGCAGAGAGGTAATAAACACATCTTCAGGAGTGTAACTTATGGTACACTGTAATTTTGACAAGATATCTCTTCCCAGCAACTTACAGGGCATATTATCAGACAACAAAAAGGTAGATTGCACTGTAACATCTCCAATCCTCACAGTCAGAGGGGCAGTTTCTTTTAGAGTTGTTACAGAACCATCCAAACCAATCACTGTCCTTTCATTTGAGTGGGAGAGAGGTGGGGTACAATGGTAAGAGAGGATCAATTTTGACACCCCAGTATCTGTTAGGAATGTGAGTCCAATTATAATAGGGCATTTCTGACAAAGTCATTTTTTACAAAAGCATCATTACCATCAGTTTCAGATATCACTGACCATACTGGGGCCTCTGCCTGTCAATCCTTCTTTCCCCATGCATCCTTGCCAATTCTCCTGGGTGCACGGCAAAATCTAGCAATGTGGCCAGGTTTTTGGCAGTTGAAACACACACCCATAGCTCTTAATCTCCTTCCGTCCCTCCCCTATCCGCCCTGTGGGGCTTCTTTGGGTGGGAGGTAAGAGAGCATCACCTTTTGTGCCTTTCTCGCCTCCATGTTATCCATATTCTTTTGGCTATGGGATGCCACTGAGGTCAGCGCTTGTAGGCCCATGGTCTTCCACTCAGGATAACGGGTGGTTAACTTTTCCTGAACAGATTTTTTCAAACCTGTACCCCACATGGTGACAATCATTGAGGCCAGGGCTGGACTATCTGGATTCTGCCCAGTCTTAATGACTGCATTTCTAAACCGATCAGTGTATTGATGCACTTCCTCCTTACTCTCCTGTGTCATTGAACTCACCTTATTCCAGGAGGCTGCCGGACAAATCTTCCCTATCTTTTCCTTCAATTTTTCACACTCTGCTAATGCCAACTCTAGTGTGTCCAGTTTGGTGGTCCCCAACTCTTTTGGTTTCACTAACTCTGCCTCCCGTATCAAAATATCAGCATCACTTATTTTTTCTTTTAACAAGAAAACAAGAAAAACAGCATCACTTATTCCTGACACCCACTTTATGATTCATAAAATGTCCTCCCAATTCGCTTTGTAGCTTGTAGCTATGTTGCACAGCTGCTTGGCAAACAGATGAGGACTATGTCTGGCCTCGGGGATCGAATTTAGAAAAGAAAAGTATTCATCTCCCCAGGAGTCCAGGGCACGTGGTGAACTATAATCCCTGTTAATTTGCTGTCACCATTGTAAGCTCTCTGCTCTCTCACTGGTGATAATATTCCTGGCCCCCCTTGTTTAGAAGTTATTACCACTTCGTCACTTTTATTTGAGTCAGGGGGAAGAGGGGGGTAAATTATTTCCTGATGCATACTCACCCTTTCTATTGGTGTCATCCCGACAGGTGTTATTAGGAAATGTTTGTCCTGCCCACTTACCTCTGGTGAATCTCCTGTACTAATCAGCCTGGACGGAGGCATGCTACTCCATCCTGGTGATTGATAACGATATTGTTTACTCTTAGGTGTGTCTGGTACATATCCATGCATCACCTCCTCTCTCATTGATGCAGATGCTTCTATAGCACCTGCTCCAAGAGGGGTAGATGATGTGATATATGGTGGTGGGGACCCACTGCTAGACACTAGCTGGTCGGCAATCATTTCCTCTGACAACTCACCTTCTTTCTCCGAGATCTTGGGCAGTGTTGCAACTAGGACTTTAGCTGTTTTCCCATATGCTTCTGCCTCCCATCTAGCCCATGCTGTAACTTCATTAGGTTCAGTCATCCTACTCCTAAAGCTATGGTGTAACGCCACCCAAACCCTGACATCAAATGTTCCCTGTAGCGGCACTGGCCAATCCATCACCTTTGCCAAGCTGTGCCATTTATTTAGGTACTTCACTACCCACTTCACAAAGCGGGCCTTGACTTCCTCCCGGGGTGTCAATGGTGCCACAAAAAACCTTAGTACCTCCTCCCACCTGATTCCCCATTACTGGATTGTCAATGAGGTTCCAGTTACTTTTCCTATCCTATGGGAGCTGGCCAATTCTCCCCTTCTGCTTTCCTCCACTGAAAGCATGCCCCCACCTCCTACTTGGATGAGGCTATATCCCAGGGTCAGTTTGTACAGAACTCTTAGCCACTTGACCGCACAGAATACTTTATTCAATGCAGGATCACATAGGTTTGATAAGAGCCCTTCTGACAGAACGCCTTCTCCCTCCCACTTAACCACCCCGAATGCAGAATCCTATGGCTGTTACTGCACCCAGTGCGGGATCACACAGATCTGAAGGGAGAACTTGTCCTGATAGTCTACTTCCCTTTCTTAAACTGGACTTTAATGGCACAGTTTGTTATAGCACGAATTGGAGATCACACACAGGAAAACCACGCTCTCTATCTGGCCAGATATTCAGCAGCATACACACCACAAACACTATGATATAACAGATGAACAGTGTATCTACTATTACCCCAAGTTGCTCACATTCATTGTGTCACGTACCTTACAGCGGAGCCCGAAATGATGAGGGTGGCCTCTTGCACGGTTCCGGTCCAAGCACCCCTGGTGGTGGGTACAGGGAGTGCGAGGGCAACAAAAGGGTGCAGGTGCCTGCAGGCAGGAGGCTGGAACTTGGAGATATAGGAACCTCTGCTGAGGAGATGTGGAAACTGATCACCAAACTTGTTCAGCGGGAGCCAGATCAGGATCAACTGCAGAATCAGGAACAGGCAGGAGTCGGCAACAAGCTGGCAGCGGGGTACCAAGTCAGAAGGCAAAACCGTAGTCAGGAACAGGCAGGGGTTAGCAACAGACGGGCAGCAGGGTACAGAATCAGGAGGCAGAGCCATAATCATAAGTTCAAGCCAAGGTCAGTATTGCAGGTAGAGGCAGGTTCAGCAGGCAGGGGAGATCCAAGAGAATGGTCAGAAGATAGCCAGGTTTTCAGGAACAAGGTCAATCAGGCAGAGTAACAACAGGAACACAGGAACAAGCTGAAGACAATCCAGCATCGATGCTAGGCAGACTCTCTGTTTATATAGTGTGCTGTGTGCCAGGATTTGCGCCAGCGTACGTGCGTACGCGCATTAGCACCTTAGCACATTAGCACATGCGCGTTAGCACATTAGCACCTTGGCACTCGCGGGCGCGCATTAGCGCACGTGCGCGTTCGCATAGAGGTGCCATTGTGCATGCCCACCCTGGATCTCATTTGTCTCTGGCTATGGTTCCGTGCATGCACATAGGCACTAGCAGAACGAGGATTGGCAGCTGTTGCACGGAGATGGGTGCTTGCCGTGTGAGTTCTCTGACACATTGCTTGGACACATCAGCAAGGTTATGCAATTTTATTTATTCTCGCCCTCTAGCTTTTTGTGCTCTGGAGGTACGGTTTTCTCTCTTGGTCTAAGCACAATTATTGCTAATTGCACCCAGGCAATTGCCCCCAATGCCACCGTCAATATTTCAAATACAAACAGAGAAGTTGCACATAGAATACCAGTATCATTCATTTAGGCAAAGTCTTACTTCACTATATTTAACCCCTTCTAGTAAAACCCACTCATACAGGGTAGCCATTAATACCTTTCAATTAATATGCATGAACATTATTATTATTATTGTTATTATTATTATTATTATCTAAGGTACTCAATCAGACCGTCAATTTACGCAGCGCTTTACATATACATTGTACATTCACAATGGTCCCTGCCCTCAAGGAGTTTACAATCTAAGGTCCCTAACTCACATTCATATACTAGGGCCAATTTAGACAGAAGCCAATTAACCTACTAGCATGTCTTTGGAGTGTGGGAGGAAACCGGAGTACCCGGAGGAAACCCACGCAGCCACAGGGAGAACATGCAAACTCCAGGCAGGTAGTGTCATGGTTGGGATTCAAACCAGCAACCCTTTTTACTGCTAGGCGAGAGTGCTACCCACTACACCACTGTGGTGCCCCATCAACAATTAGTATAGTTCTATGACACATAGACAATACACTTTCATTCAGAAGGCACCTGTGACGTCATAGGCATCAAAGCAGCGCATACATGTATGGCCTCACCATGGCTATGAACCCAGCTTTTGATGTCTAGGCAACCCTCTCATTCACACCCAAAAACAATTTAGTACTCTGCGTTAGTTAAAAGACAACAACAGTTTCACTTTTTTTACATATAACAGACAATAATGTTCACTCTTCACACTTGCTCGGAAAGGGATTCTCCTCACTAAGGATGAGCTCCGGCGTGTTCGCATGCTGAACGTGCCGAGCCCGCCAGGAAGTCGGCACGGCGCAGCGCTAATCACAGGTAGGGAGACATTTCCCGATCTCTGCAGCCGCACATCGGGAAATGTCTCACTGATTGTGATTAGCGCTTCGCTGTACCGGCTTCCTGGCGGGCTCGGCACGTTCAGCATGCGAACACGCCGGAGCTCATCCTTACTCCTCACCTTGAGACCCCAACTTTCCCCACACACTCACACTTTCACACACCTTCGTTGGACTGGCCAGGCATTAAGCCAGCGCAGCCTTATTCTTCGTGAGCCCCAGAGGACTTACAGCCAGCAACCCTAATGGCTATGGCTCAGGAACCCACTCATACAAGTTAGTAGACAAACAGAACATAAAGTATCACCCCTCTTGCCCAGGTTCTTTGATTGCGTGCTGACACACAATCTGTATTCCCTCTGGCCGCACAAGGACAATTAGACATATAGTGAGACAATCTAGTCACTGTGGACCCTTGTCTTATTGCAGTTACACATCAGGTAGACCACAGATCTTGTGTTCATTTAGCAATCCGAGTCACGGCACCACTGATTGTAAAGGGAAATACCTGAAAGCAAGACTGGCTCCAAATTAAATTGTTTATTAGCACATATATATATATGGGGAACAAAGCACTATGCAGAACGTGTGTATTAGCAATGTCCCACATGACATAAGGCATCCTGTACTTTTATATGCTTTCAGTGGTCCAACACACCCAGAGCTCCACATCTGCTTATCTGGTTATCTGTGTCTCCCATCCTCTGTTAGTACGCACAACCATGACTTGACATACAAACTGCCTACAACATGCATATTGTTATCTAAACAGCTTACAACACATATTGTTATCTAACTGCTAGCAACACATATTTTTGTTACAAAACATGTTTATGTTATTTTGCAGTGCTGACAGAGGAATACAGAAAATACTTAATTAATTAACACAGCAAACATATAGTGATTCAGCATGATCATAAATTATCCCTATACACAGTGCAAAAAGCAAGGTCCATAAAGACATGGATGAGCGAGTTTGGGGTGGAGGAACTTGACTGGCCTGACCTCAACCTGATAGATCCTGATAGAACACCTTTGGGATGAATTAGAGGGGAGACTGCGAGCCAGGCCTTCTTGTCCACATCAGTGCCTGACCTCACAAATGCGCTTCTGGAAGAATGTTCAAACATTCCCATAGACACAGTCCTAAACCTTGTGGACGGCCTTTCCAGAAGGGTTGAAGTTGTTATAGCTGCAAAGGGTGGGCCAACTCAATATTGAACCCTATGGACTAAGACTGGGATGACAATAAAGTTCATGTGCGTGTAAAGGCAGGTGTCCCAATACTTTTGGTAATATACTGAATATCTCTATGTAACTAATGTAAGATGTAAAAATATTGTTTTTATTTTCTCAAAAGATGCATGACCTGGACTACACAAACTCACCTCTAGAGCAAAACCCAACAATACCTTTATGTGTACCAGGCCCACCGGGACCAGAAGGCCCTCCAGGCCCACAGGTTAGTAGAAAGTTGTGGTAAAAACAAAATATCATACATTTGGCAAAAAAAAGTTTAATGGTTAATTTGTTTTCAGTTTCTTAATGTTTGTCAGCATAAAAAGAACTACGGTACATAAGATGCAACCTGGCATGATCTTGTATAAAAGTACAGGAAATTTAGGATATAAAAATTCAGTAAATGAATACATTTATTTATCTCCAATTAAATTGACTATTGTGAAAGCTTGGAAAACCCCCCACTCTCAGCTTCGAAGCTGTCAAAAATCTTATGAACAACATTATGGTCAATGAGAAATTATAAGACACCCATTAGAAATTCCTTTGGGTTTGGCCACCTTGGATTGTCCACAAACAGCCATGTTGATTTGACAATACTCTTCTGTCGATCTAGTGATCCCCCATCGCTGACTCCTTTTCTTCTTCCCCCTTTTTCTATTCTTTCCTTATTCTGCCTCCCTTTTTCCGCTTCTCCTGCCTTCTTATTTCTGGTTATCTTACATTATCCGGCCGCCAGCCATTGCCCTGTTTGGACGGTTGCAACTTGTGTATTTACTGTTTATGCTTATAGAACTAGCCTTTGGTAATATTAATATTTGATGGTTCATGTCTATGTGTATCCCGACACGTGGTCTGATATTTCTGCAATACCGAATCTTATACATTGGCTTGAATCTGGAATTTTTCTATTTTTTATTTTTCCTTCTTTCTTTTTTTTTGTTATATACAGGTGAAAGCCAGTAAATTAGAATATTTTGAAAAACTTGATTTATTTCAGTAATTGCATTCAAAAGGTGTAACTTGTACATTATATTTATTCATTGCACACAGACTGATGCATTCAAATGTTTATTTCATTTAATTTTGATGATTTGAAGTGGCAACAAATGAAAATCCAAAATTCCGTGTGTCACAAAATTAGAATATTACTTAAGGCTAATACAAAAAAGGGATTTTTTAGAAATGTTGGCCAACTGAAAAGTATGAAAATGAAAAATATGAGCATGTACAATACTCAATACTTGGTTGGAGCTCCTTTTGCCTCAATTACTGCATTAATGCGGCGTGGCATGGAGTCGATGAGTTTCTGGCACTGCTCAGGTGTTATGAGAGCCCAGGTTGCTCTGATAGTGGCCTTCAACTCTTCTGCGTTGTTGGGTCTGGCATTCTGCATCTTCCTTTTCACAATACCCCACAGATTTTCTATGGGGCTAAGGTCAGGGGAGTTGGCTGGCCAATTTAGAACAGAAATACCATGGTCCGTAAACCAGGCACGGGTAGATTTTGCGCTGTGTGCAGGCGCCAAGTCCTGTTGGAACCTGAAATCTCCATCTCCATAGAGCAGGTCAGCAGCAGGAAGCATGAAGTGCTCTAAAACTTGCTGGTAGACGGCTGCGTTGACCCTGGGTCTCAGGAAACAGAGTGGACCGACACCAGCAGATGACATGGCACCCCAAACCATCACTGATGGTGGAAACTTTACACTAGACTTCAGGCAACGTGGATCCTGTGCCTCTCCTGTCTTCCTCCAGACTCTGGGACCTCGATTTCCAAAGGAAATGCAAAATTTGCTTTCGTCAGAAAACATGACTTTGGACCACTCAGCAGCAGTCCAGCTCTTTTTTTCCTTAGCCCAGGTGAGACGCTTTTCGCGCTGTTTCTTGGTCAACAGTGGCTTGACACGAGGTATGCGGCAGTTGAAACCCATGTCTTTCAAGCGTCTCTTGGTGGTGGATCTTGAAGCACTGACTCCAGCAGCTGTCCACTCCTTGTGAATCTCCCCCACATTTTTGAAGGGGTTTTTTTTCACAATCTTGACTAGGGCGCGGTGATCCCTATCGCTTGTACACTTTTTCTGACCACAGTTTTTCATTCCCTTTGCCTCTCTATTAATGTGTTTGGACACAGAGCTCTGAGAACAGCCAGCCTCTTCAGCAATAACCTTTTGTGTCTTTCCCTCCTTGTGCAATGTGTCGATGGTCGCCTTTTGGACAGCTGTCAAATCTGAAGTCTTCCCCATGTTTGTGTAGGCTTCAGAACTGGACTGAGAGACCATTTAAAGCCCTTTGCAGGTGTTTTGAGTTAATCAGCTGATTAGTTTGTGGCACCAGGTGTCTTCAAAATTTAACCCTTACACAATATTCTAATTTTGTGACACACAGAATTTTGGATTTTCATTTGTTGCCACTTCAAATCATCAAAATTAAATGAAATAAACATTTGAATGCATCAGTCTGTGTGCAATGAATAAATATAATGTACAAGTTACACCTTTTGAATGCAATTACTGAAATAAATCAAGTTTTTCAAAATATTCTAATTTACTGGCTTTCACCTGTATACCGTAAGGCTTTGTGCCTTGGTTATGCAAGCCTTTCCAGTCTGTACATGATTACTTTGCATTGTAATTGTCCAATTATTGGCTGTTTGTTTGACCGAACATTAATAAAAAACCTTTGTAAAATAATACATTTATTTATACACTCAATGTATATGTTAGCTTTAATTTTCTGATAATTGTAGCTTGCTTGCCTTCACATCACTTTGGACTTAATAAATAACTTATTCAGAGAGCCTAAAACTCATATTTGGTTAGCCTGATATTGAATTTAAAGTGTAAGTTCACCTTTACAGAAAATCTGTAAGGTGAACTTTCACTGGACCCTCTCCCCATCCCCCCTGGTCCCGCTGACCTTGAGTGCCGTGATCTCTCACTGTGACACAATGTATAGCCGCTTTACCGGTCCAGGGATTTGAAATCACTTTCTCTCCTCTTCTCCCCTGCTGACAGGATGGGCTACGTGGGTTCTGATTAGTTGGCGCAGACCAATTAGAATACCTCCTATACGTACATTTACGAGGTACGTTTAGGAGATTAAGTCGTGGGGATTTCATATCCCTGGACTGGTAAAGCGGCTATACGATGTACCCGATACCCATTCACATGGGGGGCGGGATCTTTGGGCCCCCTTGTTAAAAAGGACTTCCAGATTCCTATAAGTCCCCCACCTGCAGACCCCCACAACCACTGGCCAGGGTTGTCAGGAAGAGGCTCTTTTGTCTCCATCAACATGGGGAAAGATGCTTTGGAGTGGGGAGCGCAGAGTCCTCCCTGCCCCAAAGCACCCACCACCCCATGTTGAGGGCATGCTGTCTTGTATGGTTCAGGAGGGGGGGAGAGCTCGCTCGTCCCCTCATTTTCTTGACCTGCTGGGCTGCATGCTCGGATAAGTGTCTGGTATGGATTTTGTGGGGGACCCCACGCCATTTTAAAAAAAAAAATCGGCGTGGGGGTGTCCCCTCCAAATCAAATTTTTTTTTTTTACATTCAGCTGTCAGAGGGGAAGCCCCCTGACAGCTGATGACTCATCCGTTGCTAAGGATGCGGCGGCCAGCTTCCCGACCCGCTCCTTAGCAGCCAGCTCTATACAGTAAATGTCAAAAAAGATGCAAAGCGCAAGTCACGCCAAAATTGCGGTAAAAACGCAGTACTTGCGTTTTGGATGCGGGTCCATTGAAGTCTATTTTGCAGGAAAAAAAGTCCCTTTCCAAGAACGCACAAAAATGCATTGATGTGAACATGTTCCATAGGAACCCATGTTAAAAAAATTCCCTGCATTTCTGCAAAAGGCATCAAAAAACGCATTAGTGTGAATCAAGCCTTAGAAGGGCTTCCACTTGTGCTGGAAAGATATCCTCTCACTTCCTACTGAGTCAACAGGACAGGAATTGAAAGGAAATCCCCTTAATGAGACACATATGTCTGACTCAAAAAAACTGAAAACGGTTGAAACTCTCCACTATTTTATCCAAAATGAAATTAGTTTGGCTTCAGGTATACAGTACTTTAATGAAACAGATCCCACTACTGACCCTAGAGCTTTGATTCATTTTTATGCTATTAATATTTATTGTTTAATTTTCATCTTCAGGGCCCACAAGGTTTGCCGGGAATAGTTGGACCAAAAGGAGAAAAAGTATGTTTCATTTAGAGCATATCTGATGTCTATGAATAGGGATGCTAAATTATTCATTCTACTTAGGGATGCTTAATAACATCTTTCATTCATGTGTGATGATTTAAGTCTTTAAAGCGGTAATAAACCCAAAAACAAACATTTGTTATATTGCAACTTACCAATTCTTAGATGTGGTGGCTACATTAATTTTCTTTTTTTAGGCTCTCCTGCAGATGCATCAGTTACCACTGACAGTGATGCTTGCAATAATCCGCTTTTATGTATTTGTGTAAAACCTATATCCCAAAATAAATAAAACTGTTTTCTGTGTAACTGCTTAATAAGTGTTAGCTGGCTTCCATTTATTAGTGTATTCAAATCTGCTAGTACATCTAACACTCCCCTTCCCCCAGACTGACAATGCTGCTGTCCAAATGTGCCCCCTGTGCTCATTCATCAAAGGTGGTGGCACTCTAATACAGGAGGTATGTTATTGGCCAGATAACCAGGTGAAAACAGAAGTTAAAAAACCAAAAAATAAAACAAATGCAGCCACCACATCTAGTAGTTGGTAAGCTGCAATATATTACCATTTTGGTTTTGGGTTTGATACCACTTTAAACTCACAGAGCACTTTGCCTGTTCAGTAGTTACTCTAAAAATGTTGTGTGACTTAATTCTGAGATACAAAAGGGTCTGCTTGTAAAAGTCAACTGTTTGTAAAGGTCAGAGAATTAAATCTTGAGCTTTTTGTGTATTTAAAGTTGTTCCCCTTTTAAGTTATTTGTAAAATACCAAATCTGTTCTTTTACTTCCATCGATACTGCGTTTTGTCCTTTTTGGAAAACCAGGGCCTGCTGTAATCTAGTACTCCCAGTGGAAAAACCTGAAAAAGGAATTTTTCTCTAGGTGGCATATTTGACTTTTTTTGTTATTTTTTAAAAGTTTCATACAAAAATAATTTTTATATATTTTTTGTAAATATGCCCTAAAGTCTGCAGTCAATTTCACGTTCCAGCATTTTGGACTTATAGATATACAATTTACTTCAATATAGCATATACAGTGCCTTGAAAAAGTATTCATACCCCTTGAAATGTTCCACATTTTTGTCACAACCAAAAATGGAAATTAATTTTATTGGGATTTTATGTGATAGACTAACACAAAGTGGCACATAATTGTGAAGTGATAGGAAAATGATAAATGGTTTTAAATTTTTTTACAAATAAATATGTGAAAAGTGTGGCGTGCATTTATATTTAGCCTCCCTGAGTCAATACATTGTAGAACCACCTTTCGCTGCAATTACAGCTGCAATTCCTTTTGGGGATGTCTCTACCAGCTTTACACATCTAGAGTGACATTTTTGCCCATTCTTTTTTGCAAAATAGCTCAAGCTCTGTCAGATTGTATAGAGAACATCTGTGAGCAGCAATTTTCAATTCTTGCCACAGATTCTCAATTGGATTTAGGTCTGGACTTTGACAGGGCCATTCTAAGGCTGGCCATACACTATTCAATTTTCCTGTTCAACTTTCCTTTAGATTTTCCAAAACCATATAATATGAGGTGAAACCTAAACACTTTCAATTTGGATGCAATCAGGCAGGCCCTTGTACTACATAGTTGAAGGTAAATCTAAAGAAAATTGAACAGGAAAATTGTATGGTGTATGGCCAGCTTAACACATGAATATACTTTGATCTAAACCATTCCAGTGTAGCTCTGGCTGTATGTTTAGGGTCGTTGTCCTGCTGGAAGGTGAACCTCTGCCCCAGTGTCAAGTCCTTTTGCAGACTCTAAAGCCGTGTACACACGATTGGATTTTCATCGTCTATTCCGATCGTGTGTAGGCCTCATCAAACTTTTTTTTCAAAAATTCTGACGGACCTAGAAATGGAACATGTTCTAAATATTTCCGACTGAACCAATTCCTATCAGGAAAACCGATCGTCTGTATGCTGTTCCGAAGGACCAAAAACGACGCATGCTGTGAAGCAAGTACGAGACGGAAGCTATTGGCTACTGGCTGTTGAACTTCCTTTTTCTAGTCCTGTCGTAAGTGTTGTACGTCACCGCGTTCTGGACGGTTGGACTTTGGTCGGACTTTGAGTTGACCGTATGTAGGCAAGACCGCTTGATTGAAATTCCGTCGGAGAAACCTTCACAGTTTATTCCGACGGCAAAACCGGTCCTGTGTAAGCGGCATAACAGGTTTTCTTCTAAGATTGCCCTGTATTTGGCTCCATCCATCTTCCCATTGATTCTAACCAGCTTCCCTGTCCCTGCTGAAGAAAAGCATGCCCACAACATGACGCTGCCACCACCATGTTTCAAGCTGGGGATGGTCTGTTCAGGGTGATGCGCAGTGTTAGTTTTCGGCCACACATAGCACTTTGCTTTTAGGCCAAAAAGTTACATTTTGGTCTCATCTGACCAGAGCACCTTCTTTCACATGTTTGCCGTTTCCCCCACATGGCTTCTTCTAAACTGCAAACTGACTTCTTATGGCTTTCTTTCAACAAAGGCTTTCTTCTTGCCACTCTTTCATAAAGGCCAGATTTGTGGAGTGCACGACTAATAGCTGTCCTGTGGACAGATTCCCCCACCTGAGCTGTGGATCTCTGCAGCTCCTCCAGAGTTACCATGGGCCTCTTGGCTGCTTCTCTTATTAATGCTCTCCTTGCCCGGCCTGTCAGTTTAGGTGGACCGCCATGTCTTGGTAGGTTTGCAGTTGTGCCATACTCTTTCCATTTTTGGATGATGGATTGAACAGTGCTCCGTAAGATGTTCAAAGCTTGGGATATTTTTTATAACCTAACCCTGCTTTAAACTTCTCCACAACGTTATCCCTGACCTGTCTGGTGTGTTCCTTGGCCTTCATGATGCTGTTTGTTCACTAGAGTTCTCTAACAAACCTCTGAGGGCTTCACAGAACAGTCATATTTATACAGTACTGAGATTAAATTACACACACGCGTGGACTCTATTTACTAATTAGGTGACTTCTGAAAGCAGTTGGTTCCACTGGATTTTAGTTAGGGGTGTCAGAGTAAAGGGGACTGAATACAAACGCACGCCACATTTCTCAGATATTTCTTTGTAAAACATTTTGAAAACCATTTATCAATTTTCTTCCACTTCACAATTATGTGCCACTTTGTGTTGGTCTATCACATAAAATCCCAATAAAATACATTTACATTTTTTGTTGTAACATAAAAAAATGTGGAAAATTTCAAGGGGTATGAATACTTGTTCAAGGCACTGTAGCTTTAGTGATGAATGTATAGCGAACAGCATACAGGTGAATTAAAATATTTAAATTCAAGACAACACTTGCCATAGGGCAGTAGGGTAAACTGGCAACACATAAGTGAGCCAGTCCAGCAGCATTTTGTTAAATTGGAAGTCCAGTCAAAGCTCTTTTTTCATCAAGTACGGGAAGGTTAGAAACATGTTAGCTTTATATTTCTGTTTGTTACCCTGTTGATTTTTCCCCATTTCCTGTCTAGTAAAACCATTGTCACTGAGATAGAAAGTGAGGAAATGCCTCTCTGATGGAGCCCTGAATAGAAGTAAAACACCAACAGAGTTTGCAATCCTTCCAACTTTATCCAACTTTATCCAACTTTATTAAGTAGTAATGAAATGATTGACTAGTCCAGTGATGGCGAACCTTGGCACCCCAGATGTTTTGAAACTACATTTCCCACGATGATCAAGTATACTTCAATGTGCATGAGCATCATGGAAAATGTAGTTCCAAAACATCTGGGGTGCCAAGGTTCGCCGTCACTGGACTAGACAATCACTTTAACCTTCTTGGACTGCACAGTTTCTCAAAGTGCAAAGAGATCTACAAATCAATAAATGTGTTAGTGTCTTCTTGTGTAAAGATGTTTTTTCCCTTGATTATTGTGTACAATATAATAATTTAAAAGGAAGCTGGATTGCATAACTTGTGAAAAAGAATAATACAAATAGTAAAGAATGTTGTCTATAAATTATTGTGATTGGTACTTTGATACTTTAGGTCCCAGGCACACTGGGCGTTTATCCCCATACATGGGGTTGCAGCATTTAGTTTTCGGGTGGAGGGCACAGATGTACCATCAAACCCTGCTGCCAACAGCCTGTCACATTCTATAAGAGGCTGAAAGCTGCTGTGGATGGATGAGGCACGTAGCGATATATAACGTTTGGGGCAGTGTGCACCCAGGGACGAATGCCCAAAACGCAAACTTATTGTGTTCTGGGCATTCATTCTGGGCAGAGACTGCCTTTAATATTCGTACCGCTAGGTCCCCTGTCTAGTACCATCCAGCTGTCAGCCTCTCATAGAGTTTGACAGGCTGCTGGCAGCAGGGCTGATCGGGAAATCTGTGCCCTCTGGCTAAACCTAAATGCCAGAGCCCCATGCAAGTGTGAGAAGATCTTAATTGTAAAAATATTCTAACAAAATTTAAGTGTGCTTAGCATGTTCCCAATTAGAACATATTTCTGTTTACATTTGAATTTAGTACAGTAGTTTTCTTTTTTTTTTTTTGCAGGGTGAAATTGGCAGGCCGGGCAGAAAGGTATAATCTAATATTTCTTTCACAACTTAAATAAGCACTATCATTCACCAGAAAAAAACACTTAGGCATGTTGCCGCTCACTAATTTGCTAAAAGAACATCATTCCTGTATGCCTGGAAGAATTACATGAATACATGTAATCATGAATACATGAATTTGAATAGGGCCTCATATAGACAGGCATACAAATCCATACACTCATGCAAAGGGTTGACTTCACCCACGCAGGATGTACAGGTGTTCCTTGCATCTGTGTGCAGGCAGTTCCGTTTATTTCTATTGTGGATGTAGCAGCTGCATAGACACAACTACTTGTCCCAATTTGACAGGTATGCGGATGCTGGTGTACGGCCCGAAACCCTTAAAATTTTACTATGCAAATACAATTTAGCGTTACAGAGACAATTTTCATCTACTCTTCTTCACACTGCTAAAAAAAAAAACTTTTGTACTAAGCTAGTATCACACTAGTGCGGCTGGGATTTGATCCAATTTTCAGTGCAATTATGTAGTGCGACCTAGTTGTTTTTTGTGTGTTTTTTATGCATTTTCAATACTAATGTGTTTTGACTCTTCCATCCTGCCAGACTGCATAGATGAGTCATTGGTAGTTATGGAGTCAGCACCCACCAGCATCCTAACAGACAGTGACTTGTCCCTGCTGTGAGCCGGAGGATTCCCCCGCCCCGTGTTGCAGGCATGTAAATTGTTATGTTTTGTGGGGGGAGGAAACGGAACGCTTCCCCCCCTTTCCTGGTCTGCTAGGCTGCATGCACGGATAAGGGTCTGTAGGGATTTTGAGGCCAGGGTTTTGGGGGGGACCCTACAAATTTTTTTTGGCATGGGGTCCCCCTAAAGTCCATACCAGACCCGAAGGGCCTGGTATGGATTGGGGGGACCCCCACACCGTTTTTTCCTTCTTATAGGCATATCTGTTTACATTGAGATGATTCATTGGTTGTTAGGACACCGCCAGCTTCAAACAACACACACAAGTCACAGCCACAAATCCATTAAAAAAAACATGCATTTTTGGTGCGCCTACATTGAAGTCTATGTGGCACAAAATCATGCTGCAGGACTCTTTTCCAAAATCAGGGCATGCTGAGTTGCATTAATGTGAATGGGCATCATTGCAAACAGTTTGATTTCCATTGTCATTGTGTGATACTGTGCAACTGAAATCACAACTAAAATTGCATAGTGTGAACCAGGCCTTATAGGTGGATGGAAAGCAGCAAGTCTGTTGTAATTGATCTTTTGTTAATATTGGGACTCCTTTCAGTATTTAATAGTTGTTTGTACCCAAAAACATCCACATTTTCTACATCTCCTCTACAACACTTTTTCCCAATATACACACATATGAACTTTAATGACATCCCAGTCTTATGCCCCGTACACACGGTCGGACATTGATCGGACATTCCGACAACAAAATCCTAGGATTTTTTCCGACGGATGTTGGCTCAAACTTCTCTTGCATACACATGGTCAAACAAAGTTATCGGAAAATCCAATCATTCTGAACGCGGTGACATAAAACACGTACATCGGGACTATAAACGGGGCAGTGGCCAATAGCTTTTATCTCTTTATTTATTCTGAGCATGCGTGGCACTTTGTGCGTCGGATTTGTGTACACACGATCGGAAATTCCGACAATGGATTTTGTTGTCGGAAAATTTTATAGCCTGCTCTCAAACTTTGTGTGTTGGAAAATCCGATAGAAAATGTGTGATGGAGCCCACACACGGTCGGAATTTCCGACAACAAGGTCCTATCACACATTTTCCATCGGAAAATCCAACTGTGTGTACGGGGCATTAGTCTGTAGGAACACGGTCGGAATTTCCGACAACAAGCTCACATCGAACATTTTCCGTTGGAAAATCATATCATGTGTACGGGGCATAAGACTGGGATGCCATTAAAGTTCATGTGCCTGTAAAGGCAGGTGTCCCAATACTTTTGGTAATATAGTGTGTATTTCAAAGCAGGAAAACTCTTTTACAGACTAGGGGAGCCTTGAAAGTTTATCTGGTCCACATATTGATACCAGCCCATTTACCCTAAAAAATGGGTGCTCCAGGAGGTGTGGAGCTCCTAAAGTCAGTGCTCTAGGAGGTGTGTGGGACGTGATCTGTCCAAGCCCTATGAGTGACTGTTCTCCAGTCATGGAGTGTACTTTGCTGCATTAACTGAGAAATCTGTACAACTCTGCAGTCTCCTCACCACAACCTGTGTTTCAAGAATAGGACAAAAAAGCAGGCCTGTTGTGTGGACAAACATTGCAGTGTATAGCAGAGGGCATGTTATAAATGGAGACCAGAATAGATATTTGTTTGAATGGCAGCTAGTTCTACCCAGGTCCCCCCTGGTGCTTACAATTACATCATGTCCAAGACAGTGTGGCACCACTAAAGACCATGTCATTTGTTTTCTATGCACCATAAAAATACTTTGTACAGACTCTGCAAGTCTGAATTCTAGACATTCACATGGTAAATCCCATACTGGCCAGCTACAAATAGCATGGGACCCTCTCTCATGCTATGCAGCGTCACACACATCCTCTTGCCGTCGGAAGTGATCAGATTTAGAAGCTGGGGAAGATGAAGTTATTAATAAACCATCCTGTGATAGCTCTAACAGAACAGAAAATGACTGCATGGTTCAAGGCAGCCAAGTGTTTCCTCAGATCTAGACGTCTAAGAAGATATTGTTACATTAGTGAATCCATGTTGCTTTTCAGTTTTTACAGAACAGAATAGATGTCTTTTTATCTGTTTACCCAATATTGAATTTAGATGAAATACATATTTTCAAAATAAATAGTATTTAGGAATTTTTATGGTTTATGAATGGATTTGGTTAATAGATGTTAACCTACAACATGAGGTATTTTCCATCATATGAAGGTATTCCTCTGTAACTCTGTGTATTATCTGGTCATTTACAGTGAATATTCATATTTTATTCCTGTGAAATAGCTCATTTCTGCATTTCCCTTTTAGGGTAGGACTGGTCCACCTGGTGTTCCGGGAATGCCAGGTCCTATAGGACCACTAGGACCAATGGGACAGAAGGTAGGCACTCTTTAAATGTTATTGTGTACATAATATTGGTAAATCTCAAAATATTCCAGTCTTAAAACAAAATCCACTCTCCTATCCTATCTTGTCATATTTACTGTCCAGAGGAAACCGATCGCTATAAGAAATAATGCCGCGTACACACGAGCGGACTTTACAGCAGACTTTGCCCGGCGGACTGGATTTCGATCGTGTGTGGGCTCCAGCGGACTTTGTTTTCTCAAAAGTTGGACGGACTTAGATTTGAAACATGTTTTAAATCAATCCGTCGAAATCGAGTCCGGTCGAAAAGTCCGCTCGTCTGTATGCTAGTTTGACGGACAAAAAGCCACGTTAGGGCAGCTATTGGCTACTGGCTATGAACTTCCTTGTTTTAGTCCGGTCGTACATCATCACGTACGAATTCGACGGACTTTGGTGGATTGTGTGTAGGCAAGTCTGTTCATTCAGAAAGTCCATCGTAAAGTCCGTCGAAAAGTCCGCCGGGGAAAGTCTGCCGTAAAGTCCGACCTTGTGTACGCGGCATAAGACATTTTATTTTCAGTGCATTCTTCATAAACAACCGTACAATGGCAACTGATTTATACACAATAAATTATTATTAACTTTGCATCATCATTACTGCTGTGGCAGTTTCAATCTCTTCTTCTTGTCACATTCACACTAAACAATAAAGAATTGTAGGATTTCTCTACTTATTTGACCAATCTGAACTTGAAACCTTCAATGGTAAAAAAAAACTAAAAAGGTTCCAATTCTAACTATGTTTGTTCCAAAGCTGCAGATATAATAGCGCCCTGTAGTATAATATACAAAATACCCAGATATAAGTTTGTTTAGCTCAACTTAAAGAATTATAAAAAAAAATCTGCCTTTGCAGCAGTGTTAATTTCCTCATCTAAAATATTTTCATTGACTAAATTAACACTATTTTAGTAGACTAAAATACGACTAAAACCAAAACAATTCAGATGACTAAGGTACGACTAGAACTAAAATGGCATGTTAGTCATAAGACTAAAATATACGACTAAAAATAAAATGGCATTTTAGTCAAAAGACTGTGACTAAAAATAAAATCGAAACAAATTTGACAATAAAAAAAAAATAAAATCAAAAGTCAAAAATCTAAATTAACACTACTCTGCTGGCCATTTCTAAATCGGCAACACAATTCCATCCAGAGCCTGTAATAATAGCACATTAAAGTATAAACATGTATTGCACTATTCGACTACCGCATTAGGATAAGTAAGGGGCATCTACTAAGCTGCTGAAAGAGAAAAAATTAAGAAAAAGGCTTTTCTTATATTTTTTCTTAATATTTAATATTGGTAATATATTCAGGTAATATGTGCAATGGCATTACAGCCAATAGAGTTTACAGTTTTTTGGGTTTTTTATATTTTAAAGTTGCACTTCTGCTTGTGAAAAAGCAAGATTTCTATATCACAACAGCTAAATCTGTGTCTGGAGTGCATGTTTAACCACTTCCGGACAAGCACTGCGGCAAGTTGGCTCGGCTGGTCAAATCGACATTACCTTACGCCGCTTTTCCTTTTGGCCACTAGGGGCCCGCAGCGTGTGCCCAGAGCTGATGCAAGTGCCCGGCGGGCACGGTGCCCGGCGGGCACCTGTTATCGCTCGTGACAGAGCAAGAAGCGGGATCTGTGTGTGTAAACACACAAATCCCGGTTCTTTCAGGGGAGTAGAGACAGATAATGTGTTCATGCTAAGTGTGAACACCGATCTCTCTCTCCTCCTAGACAGTCCCATCCCCCTACAGTTAGAACACAGTGAGGG